>JANCMC010021608.1:4287124-4335162 GCA_024363005.1 Charaxes varanes
GTGAAATCGTCAGCACCCCTTAGTATGTAATAATGGAGAACTGCTAGGGGTTGAGTCTGGGACAGATGATATAATGTTTAAAAGCGAAACAGATGGCGTTGTACGAATTTACTTCACGCTTTCAAGAGTTGTTGAAAGCCTTATATAGACGATGAGCAAACTCGCTTCACCAATAGGTACCACACATACACTATAATGTATATTGTATTATATAGTATTAAGTGTATAGTAGGGACTTAGTTTAAGTATATAGGAAATAGCATAGTTATGTAAATATACTATTTTCTGTATCACAGCGATAAGTTGAATTTTTGAAGCTTGCGTTTATGAAAACGCAAGTAAAATGTTACTTAAATTTGCTCTCTCATCCGTCAGATCAGAGATTCAGGGAATGTTTTTTGTATCCTTAAGATGCCTCCTTTTTCTCGTTATTCTGGAATTACAACGGAAATAACCTTCGTAAGCTTGTTTTTAATTTGAATACCTTATCTCATAGTATAATTATTGTATATAAGAATTTTAACAACTTACAAAGATTAACGTTCATAAAGGTTCATAAAAGCCGTAGCAGAAATTTTGACTATCTATTAATCATCATATGAATTCAATTATTTGTCTTAAATAGATTACTGCGGCCTCGGCAGAAGTTGTCTTGCCCAAATTTTGGCGCCTCAGCTATTTGCCAATGAACTAATCTCCTTTATGTATTTTCAGTAAAACGTGATACAAGCAGTAGAGAAATATAAATCTTTGTTTGATAACTTATGTTGTATGGTGTTATGTGTTGTTTCATGGCATTCCTGATGCGTCCAGAGAATTTAAAAATTAAATTATTCACCAAACCTGTAAGCTGGGCGATTAGGTGATGACATATCATAGTGACTAATTGATGAATTTGAGATCAAAACGTTTAAGGTGGTACAGTACATGATACATCTTCAATCATGTAGTTTTTGTATTTTTCTAACAGTGTAGATGACTGTCTTGGGAAACATCTCGTTAAAATAATAGCAAACGATTGACAAATACTATTTGGCGAACCGCGAGACTGTTAAAGCACCATCTATAAGTGTGGAAGTCCCATTGATTGTCATGTTCTAAAAGTTGCAACTCGTGACGTGCATCTTGATATGTGCTGAACATTCGACCTTTAACTGTTCGTAAAAATTGGAAAGAGATTTGTTGAGATTGAGATGTGGTTCTAGTTTTTTACGTGGCTTGTATTTTTTAGCGGACGTGTTCCATATAAAATAACATTGAATATGGGGTGAACTTGAGATATTGGACCACATTGCTTAATATATGTAACATCTCATCTATTTCGTTACATTTTTTGTTTAATATTACATACAAACAAACATTACTTTTTAAGTGTCAAGTTGAATGCAAACATTATTTTTTAAGTTTCAATCACTTCCAAGTCTTCAAGTTATTTGTTAAGATCAAAGGGCCTAGCACGAACAATCTCGATAGCTTTACTTACGAATACGTTCGAAACGGAACGTCAAATGAAACATTAATCCTACCGTTTTTCACAACTTAGTTGCTAAATGTTGAACGAATGAAATCAGCCCACACTTATCAAAAACGCGACGTTACGGCCTTGTAAGTTGTGTAAACTGGAAACACGAACTGACGTTTCATTTCGTACGTGAAAGTAAGTAAAACTATCGAGAATGTTCCTGCTAGGCCCCTTCTAAAATTTGTATTTTGCCTATTACGGTTTGAGGTCAAGTTATTTTGTTTAAAAGAATTTAGGTAAAGAAATATCTGTTCTGATCTGCAACGGCAAATATTTTAAAATTTGAAGATAGCTAAACTATTATTTTTTTACAGAACGTGTTTTTACGAGTGTAATGAATATTTTAAGATACTCTTAATGAAATAAAAATACCCATCTTTTATTGACGCATGATCGACGTTTTTATACAACAATATGTATAAATTTGTTTCCATGTAAGTGACTTGTTAGACTGTAATGGAAAATAAAGATCTTCAAACCTAAGAACCAGTAGAAATATAAAGGGTCAGGCTAAGTAAGTCATACATGAAGTTTGTTTCTAAGCATTTTATTTCATGGTCATTAAAAAAAATAACACAGATCGTATTAAGTTTTTGTATTGTAATAGAAAATTAATATACAGGGTGTATCTAACATCGTACCGGATACGCATCCTATGGGTTCGGTACATGATTCTAGACTCCCCAGCGGTGAATTGTTTGTCGGCTTTTTCATGAGATTTAATTTTTTTTTAACTTTTTTTTTATCTGAACAGAATTACAGAATAGGATAAAAATTCCAAAACACCACAACAATATCAAAACGACGTGACAGCATTGCCGCCTCTTCACGCCGATCTTATGTGAGGGAGAGGTACTGGTACCCGAAAGCGCCGGTCCAATTCGGCTGCAGACCAAAAGGACTACCAGCGTGGCGCTACCTCTAATTAGATAGACAGGAGTAAAGGAAAGGGATGAAGTAAAAGGATATAAAGGTAGATGGAGAGGCCTCCCGGTGATGCCAGTTTTAATAACTTTGCGTCGAATTTGGGGAAAACTGTGGGGAAATTATATTTTTTATTATTTGCAACACCTTTTCGCTAGCGAGGGTTGTGTTTAAATTGTTTTAAACGTAAAACGAAATCTCTACCATTGGAAAAATATGATTTTCTTCTGAATAAAATTATATATGATTATATTAAATTGTTACTAAGTTACACTTAAATTAACAAAAGATATCATGATTTAGATTTGGTTTAGGAATTTCTTTTTTTATTGTTTGACCTCCTCCATGTTGTTTAAACAGTAAGTATCGATTAATATCACTGAATGATTGAGATTTTAGGGGTGCTGAAGATGACGTCAGACGACATTTGGTTATCTGAACTCGCCCCACAGCCACATCCTCTGCAATCTAAGCGGACCCTGGTGCTAAACCGGGATAACGCTAGGCAGATGAAGACGATCTTCTTCCAATATATGGATGAAGATTCAAGATACTCACGGCGTGTTCAGCAGCCGCAGTGGCTTCGGACCTCATGGAAGCCCCCATGAAGACTCCATGCGCCCAATCCCGGGCCTCAACCACCAGAGGAACACCAGCCGGTCGTCGACCACCCAGTAACACCGCCGAAATCGGCACACCTTCAGCGCTTTCCCACTCCCCATCAATGATAGGACACTGATCAGCTGGAGTGCAGAATCTGCGGAGAAACCAGACGCTTAAATTGAAATCTATATATATAAAAGCGAAAGGTTTTGAAAGATAATACTAGCTTTCTGCAGATGTGGATTACCTTACCTTTAACATCTTGACTCAGAAGTTCATGAGTACAGGCAATTATATCCTCCCCTGACATTTCCAAACTATTAGACGTAGAGACTTGAAAATTTCCATGTTTATAGAACATGCTAAAAAGTCATTAGGAAAATTATTTTGAATTACAACAAGTTTTGAAGTTATTTAAAAATACATTTATAGCATATCAGATACAGAACCCTTTTATATAAGAGTGTCTTGACATGCTCTTGGCCAATTTTATTTTATATACAATGACATCATTAAGTATATGGATATCAGAAAATTTGGCAATTCATGTCACGTTTTTCATACTTTTTTAAAGGGAGTCAGAACCTATAGGGTACTTCTTGTTGACCTAGGAACATTAAATTTGGCAAGAAGCTATATTCCTCATCTATAAGCACAGAGACGAATTTCTTAGCATTCCATGGATTCGCCGTGCGGGTGCCGGGTCCATCGCGTTGCAGAGGAAGGAACCATATGATACAAGTATTATTTCTGTATATTGAAACTTTATAATTTAAGATAATATATTTTTAAATTTTTATGTCCGATTTAAAATCTTTTTCAGAGCCAGATAGCTCTTTTTTGAGGAAGGCTATAGACTTTGTAATCATCACACTAAAATTGAATCTATTTTTTTTACTTAATTGTACTCTGGTGAAGTTGCAGACTCAGCCAGTATACACTAAAATTCAAAATTCTTTATTCATATAGACTTTCACTAGCGCGTGTGAATCACATGTAATTATGTTTGTTTTTAAATCATTATTTAATAATATGGAGACAAAATTCGTGATTTAAAAGTTAAGTCTATATATGTGTGTATTATAACATAAAGGTTTGTTATTATACAGAGAAAATTCATTTGATTGAAAATGTATTAGCTGGCACAGTGGGCAGTGAGGTACACATATAAATTATACTATAATTGTCATTTGCTGCGGATATTTTTTCCTCTTTTATTTTAACTCTCCAGAACAGATGATATTTTCTAAATTAATTATTTAAATAAAACAATATGATAAAGTGAGAAGCTCGTTGATGTCTTTAATATGTTCGTAAATTTATTTTTAAGGCTGTTTATTGAACTATATATTTTCAAGGCTCGGTTGTGTTGAAAAAAATCGCTCTTCAGCGATAACGCCGCCTTTTGTATTTCTTTTCTTGCCTGTATCTTATTATGTGTTAATTTCTTTTGTAGTGTACAATAAAGCGTATTAATAAATAATGTTCAGAGAGTAAATGCGCTGGTTTTTCGACTATCCAGTAACAGTAATCACTAAATGCATTAATAAATAATTAATCGTCAATGATTACAATCACAATACACTTTTCAATTAATATATAAAGGTTGTTAAACGAAAATAAATATTATAGCATTGTTTGTCGATTACATGAGGTAAGTGCTAAATTATATGTTTCAGGCGGTTTATACTCCAGATGCGGGGGGACCGGGAGTTATTTTACCTATCGCCGGCTGTGAGGTTATATACGCAAATAAATACATTTTCATTCCAGTTGTTCATTCCACATGTCGGTAATCTCATGGTATTACGCGTGAAAGACTGGACCGATTTCGCTAATACTTGTTTCTTGTGTTTGTTATTGTCAGGAGAAGGTTCTTATGTAAGAAAAAGTTAAGAAAAGGATATTTTTTATTTATTAACGTACTAGCTGACGTTCTAAGTGCTCAATAAATTCGAAATTGAGTTTGACTATTATCTATCAGTATGAAAGAAAACAGATCAGATATATACGTCTAGTATTCCCATACTACCTCCAAAATCACTCTTAGTCTTTCTAATTGAGGCTCATATTCTTCCAAATTAGCGTTAAAAAGTACAGGTATTTTATGTCATGAAAAAATTATTGTAACTACGTTACAATAAAACATTAACACTCATTTAGGTAATGATTTATTTCAAATAAATAATTAAATAGTGAATTTTACATTTCTATGAACACAAGTGAGTATTTTAATTTCTGTTTAATAAGACGACACTGCCGTGTCTATGCTCAGATGATTTGCATGAAAGAGATTAGCTTGCTAGAATAGAAATCAAACCCCCTGTGGAGCGTGGGCCCCTCGTTGGGAACCGCTGCTCTAAAGCTTACCATCAAAACAGCATGCATTAATTAAGAAAGATCAAATATTGACATTCACAACTGTTCTTAAAACAACAACAAAATCAAAGAAATTTTGACTTTTGATTTCTAATTTGTCTTTTCCCTCAATCTTCGTACAATCACAGCTCATTTTGAGGACATCGCCCAGGGGTTGGACGTAATTGAAATTTTATATCCTTAAGTAGCTTTTGTTTACAAACCGTCCGAACAGAACCTGATTTCATTTTATTAAATAAAATCACCAGTGAGTCTTTGACGTCAGACATGTACTTATCAAAGTCATTTTTGAAACCTAAGTCAGAAAGTCAGATAGATAGATAAGCACTTTATTGTACACACATTTAGGTAAAAACAATTATAAAGTGTCTAGTAACTGTAAACTGCCTTCTTGCCAAAATTTCACCTTTGTACGTTTCGCGGTTTTCGAGATTTTTTTTTAAATTTTACAAGGAGCAAACCATCATGCGGTTCATAACCTAAGTGACTAACGTCGTACCCAGGGACGTTAGCACCGCCAGAAGGGTCGCAGCTGCTTTGCCGGCCAATATTCTCGATAGGTCACCTTGCTTTATACAATAAAAATTTTATAAAAACAAAAGAGAAATTAATAATAATAGATGTTTCTTAGTACTTCAGCTAAAAAGGGGGCTACCTCAGCTTAATGCTGCCGAATTCCTAGTAATATAATAAATATAAATAATAATAAATATATAGGCCTATACGACACACGGACGTCTGTTCCTAAGGTAGACAACTTAATGCCGCCTGTGTTATAGGTAATAGCCGCCTGTTACACACAATTTTCTTTCGGAAATATATAAATGCATATGGATATACACCCAGACTCGAGGCGGGAATCGAACACAGTAAGTCTCAACTTTGTTTTGACTTACGCTTTAATTTGATAGATCTAATAAGGCGTTTGACGAGCAAAATATTTTTTTTTTCTTCTACTGTCCAGGACATCTGGAAATCGTAATTTTAACAGTTTTTAGTAATAAGAGAACAATTATAATAAAATTAGATATATGTGCTAACAATACATAGAGGAGGTCATGGTATCCTTTAAAGTTTAGTTCGATGGTTTTGGTTGAAAGTACTTTTTTTCAATTTATTATGTTACTAGTGCTTTAATTTAGAGCTCAAGAATATTTCGTATGTTTGTTAGATAATGTTTTCTCAGTCATTACCTTTTTTCTTAAAATAATATATGACTAAAATCAGAAACTTCTAACAGCGAGTAAAGTCACCTTGTAGATGAGATTGGCTGAGCCAATGAAAGTGGAATGAGAAGGAAGACCTTTGTCCATAAGTCGTACACAATAGGGTAATTTAAAAAGTCTCAGTATAAAAGAAATCATGGTGATCCTATTCGGTAGCGACGTCACAACGGTTACTCGTTTGCGGGATTGCCGAGTGGATTTTCCGTATTATTCCGCATTTTTTACTTATTTTATCCAAACTTTATATAGAATTATTATGGCTTTCTTCCTCTTGTCCTTTTTGCGACATAACATTTCTCATACGCTTTGATCTATCGCCAATCATCTCAGCATTCTCTTGCCCTCTTTACACTCCTCTTTATGAGTTAGGTTATATTTATATTTTATTTTCAAGCAGTATGTTGCATTCATTCTTTTCGTTCACTCTATGATAAATGGAGAGTGATATTGTTGCGGTTTTTCTGTCGTTGTTCCTTATTTGTAGCTTTAAGCATCTTAGTGTTCCTGCTTAGCAAATTCCTCCCTCACCAAACATCTCTTTGGAATCAGTTGCCAGTTTCACTAACAATAGAAATTGGTAACGGGAGAAATTGGTTGTATTTTTTCTTGTTACTATCAAATTTATTACGTAGCGTATCTCCTTGGCACGGGTCCCAACGCTGAAGCTATTGGTACGGCTGCATTTATTATTACCATTTGTCAACTTGTATGCCAAAAGCATCTAGAATCTTTATTTAATATAATATGTACTGTTACTTATAATAGCTATAATTTTAATTATAAAAGTAGATGTATTGACAAATTTTCTAAAGAAGTATTTAAACACAGATTACAATGATCCATTGTAATATGTGTTTAAAGTCTATCAGTATCGCCACCATGATAATCTTGACGTAAAATGAATATTATTGGCTTATATTAAGGCTTAAAATGCTTTTGACAGTTTAAACTTTTTTAATGTAAGCTTATGTCGTTTGACATTACATTGACAGGGATAGGGAATCCTTTCTGGGGACTGAAGGGAATTTTTACAGGAGCTTGGTTGGTTGGAATAACGGACCAGTCACACCTTTAAGCACAATGGTCGCCAATATGTGACTATGTACAGATACCAGCCCCTAGAAAAGGAGAAAGAAGAAGGGAATGGGAATAGGACCGGGAACGGGAAGGGGAACAGCAATAGGAACGGGAACGGAGATGGAAACGTCAACTTGAATGCGAATGGGGATATTATACGATAATAGAATGTAGTTAAAAGTAAGTACTCCAATGTTCGTGCACAACAACGTCTGCCGGGACCGCTAGTTCTATATAAATTATTAATTGATCTCTCATAAGTGCACATATCGCACCTTCGGTGTCACAAAGTCACACAGCTCATTTTTAGGGTTCCGTAGTACTACAATGAATCCTTATAATTTCGCTCTGTCTGTCCATCCGTCCGTCTTTCTGTCCGTCTGTCTACCCGTAAGGTGGCCCCTCTCCTAGCATTTCCAAGCTATTAGACGTAGAGACTTGAAATTTTCTATGTTGTTAGAACATGCTAAAAACTCATTAGGAAAATTATTCTGAACGAAATCGGACAACAACTTTTGAAGTTATTTAACAAATAAGGTTTAGTGTATCAGATACGAAACCCTTCTATATAAGCGTGTCTTAATTTGGCCATTTTTATTTAAATTATTTTGTATGTCATTTTGGAGATTGACCGAAAAGCCTCTATGAAATTTTGATATGAACAAAAATGTTCAAAAGAAATACTGAAATAATTTTAAAAAGTACTAATTTGAAGTAATAAAATTATATGATTTATGACGATGACGATGCCAATAGCTAGGATTTTCTAAAATTATTTAATCCTTTCAAAAACTTGAATGTGAATATAAAAATATTTTTTATTAAGATAAGTAAATATTTCATGTTATAAAATTTTCATAATCTTCTTTAAAAGACTAATGAAATCCTAACCGCAAAAAGCTCTTTTCGTCATAAAAATGTGTACTAGCCTTATTTAGGTGTAAAAGGGGAATAAGGCTGGCGCCATTTGGTCGGAGTGATAAATGCATTAGCCTTTTTCTGTATGAATTATAAAATTAAATAATTGATCTAAAACTATTTATAAATATTTTTCTAAAACTGAAATGACTTATATTTCTCACTCGTTCATGTAATTATTTAATATAATTTAGTGTTTTATATTCCATAATGGATTAAGATACCGAAACAAGATAACTTCCGCCATCTACGATTTAAGTGACTAATTAATTGAATTATTAATTAATACTGTAATGGTAAAAACAATATGAATAACAAAATTTATATTCGTAATAATAATATTACTTGTTGATAAAATTAGAATACTCTGGATGAAACTGCTCTGCGACAGTGTGCATTAAACTTCAACACGTACATTTTATGTGATGGACGATATGCGATAAGTCCTTCTCGCTCGCACTTAACTTTAATTGTCCTAATCTCCTATTTGAGTCCATTTTAAAAATCTGAGAACACCAACAGAAATCTGCATCTACAAAACAATCGTTAGAGCAATACTAATGTATGGGTGCGATGGTTAGACACTGAGCTAAAAAGAGGAAAGCAAGCTGCTTGTAACGGAGCGCAAGATACTGCGAGAAATTCTCGGGCCGACCCGTAGTTAGGATGAATTCTACAAAATTAAGACTAATACCGAAATCGAAGTTCACTAGGACTTCGATTATCCACTAGAACTCAAAGAGCCCAACATCTTAAAAGAAATAAAACACAATTTCGCTGGCTTGGTAGCACTGGGTAGTTGGCACTTAGAAAGAATGGGAGAGGAACGGGTGTGCATGAAACGATCCAATAGTCGAAGACCAATTCAAGTATATCTGGAAAGACCAGGTGGAGGAAAAGCTCTGCCAGCTTAAGGCCTGCCATTGGCAAGAAACAGGACAGGACCGTAAGAAATGGAATATCCTTGTCTCTGAGATCAAGATCCAGTTTGGGTCGCTGTGCCATCATAGTAACTTAACTGAAGTAACGCAGGATCATCATATCGTTTCGTGTTATGAAATTAACGAATTTATGTTATTGACGCTTCGTTGGATATAAAGTATACTTAAAATAGTCTAAGACTTTTTTATTAAACGAAAGGTATGGATTTACACGTCAATTTTACGCTATCTTTAATGTTCATAGTGCAAGATTTAACGCATCTCGACGTGGAAAATTTCTCAAGATCCCCTAATCCAATAAACACGCTTAGAATACAGAACTCGTGAATTTCTCATGCGACGCCGGACGCGAAATCAATAGAGTTCAACGCATCTAGGGAATTTATGAAAAATCTTTTGAATGTTTTAATCAGTTAGTATCCGTAGCAACCTTTTCAAAGCTTTGAGATACAATTTCAATATATTTTATAGTCTTGTTTCGCCTTCAATATAGCAAAAGCGTTTGAACATTGCGTTACGAATTTAATACCATACTTTTTAATGTACACACATATACCTGCACTCGGTTGTTGTCACATCCAGTGACGACCAAGAAACAGGGGAAGAGGTTTTAAACCAGATAAGGGAAGTTATTAACAAAGTTGATTATTTTGTGGTTAGACAAACAAATGTAACTGGTGAAACTAAACACCAGCGGTGGCAATTTCGTCAAAACAATGTTTGTCCCTTGGCGATTTATAAGCGATCGGCAAAATCAACACGGGGGTTTCCTATATTTTTTTTTGAACTCTTAAATTTTATGAGGCATAAGTATTCTTTGTATCACGTTTTCTTCACGTTTGCTACTCTGTGAGGATTACAGTTCTCGAGGGTCCTGAACAAATAGAAATATGGATAAAGTTAAAGCTATCTTAGAAATCAAAAACGGACAATTTTATTTATACGTAATACTATACGCTGATTACGACAGTCGTCAAAATCACTTACAGTTGACATCCATCCGGTTTACTTAAGCCACTCGAAAAGACAACAAATAAATAAAACATTTAAAATAATCAAACAGGGGCCAGAAAATGGACAAATGAGCAGGCAGTTCATCACCTGAGCGACTACAGACGCCCATGAACATTTATTCCGGTGTAGCTTTCGGGTTGCAGCATTACACCGATTTTCCCTCGTATTCATTCGCGAATTAAAGCAAAGTAGTTTAGTTCTTCATGCACGTCATGGATTTCCGCAGAGTAACGCCTGATTCTATCACTTATTTGAAAGTTTTAATGTCTTCGCTCGTCTTAATGTGGACACAAAAGTCCTTGACATTTAAAATAAGATTCCGTATTATGGACGGTTGATACAAATGACTGTACCCATGTACAGTTATGTTTCCCAACCCATCTGGCAATAGTTGTATTAACTATACGGAGGTTTACCTAAAGCTATGTCGTAACTACAGCGCAGCTGATCATTACACTCTCATAATATACATAGATGAGAAATGTATTGGGCATGGTACATTATAAATATAGCAATGTATATAATGAGGAGGTCGTGGCCTGATCAGTGGTCGGCATTTGAGTCGATCGCTAGGTTAAGTTGCTCATGCTGTGAACGGCTGATAGATGGGTGACCCATTCGAACACTTGAAGACTACAAAGTTCTACAAAACTTTGCGCAGCTATACAAAGTCCCCGGCCACACTACATGATCATTGAAATGTTCATTCAAATAAGTCGTGTCTGGCGCCGGCATGAATTAAAAAAAAAATCTAAACTATATTGACTATAAATTTGGGGGTACGGTAATGACCACGGCCACGACGAGGTAATCGAAGCGCGAGAGCACTGTCTTTCCCAGGCAGAAGTACCATATGATTGGACTAAGAGGCGTGTAAGCAATTTGGAATGATTCCTACTTTTTAATAGAGAAGGTATATACCGACACATAGAATAATATATTTGCTCACAAAACTATTCTGGACAGTGAATACGCATACGACTTAGTAAATTGAAACTAATAAGGAAATTTGACCGAAGAATTTCATCATTCGATGAAACAACTTTATAGTTTATTTATTTATTTATTTGTTTATTAAGATACATCAACAGCACAAATATTAAGCTTTTACAGAGATACACTTAGATAGCTTCCATCTCTATGGCTTTTTGAGTATCAGCGACAGCTTGTGCGGATCCTCTCTTGTATTCGGGCGCCAGAATATAGCTGCAAATATTTGGACACTTGTGTCATCGTTGTGTTTGGCGAGGGACTTTGGATTTGTGCTCAAAGTTTATGTGCTTAAACTCTCGTGCCTAACACAGTGATCAAACAAGTGTTCAAATATTTCAAGCTATAGTGTCGCGCCCGTTTTATACGTACATACTTCCTCTTAAATAAACATTTGAAGTATCTTATAAATAAGGTCGTTTGATTTTATTGGCTGTTTTACTTCATAAGGTTGGTGAATAGATAAGAAGGTGACCTTCACCATGATAAATTATATTTTTTGCTTTGTGACTTGTATGTTTGCGTGTGTATTTTTGCTTTTATTTATTTTTAAGTAACTTTATTATATTTTCAAGAGCCATGGAGCGCAGCATATTAGGTGTTAAAAGAACTGACCGAGTTCGCAACACCACCCTGCGTTAAGGCGGGAATCGAACCCACGACCCCGGAGCAGAAGGCAGGGTCACTGCCCACTGCGCCAACGGGCCAGTCAAAAAATTAGTTCCACACAATCCCCGATATTGAATATTTGTTTGGGTCCTATCTATTCTCTGGACATATTTAGGTACTGAATTTTGAAATGTGAATCCTCTGCTACTAATATTGCGTTTATTTATATTCTTAACTTTACAATAAAACGGAAAATTTATCACTGAATGAGATTCAAGCTACGTTGGTTAGACGCCCAAAGGCTGATCTCACCATATCTTAAAAAAAAATCCCTTTGGCATCTTCACTTTGATCAAACAGTCAACTTTGCAAGAGTTTATCAAGGCTCGCAGCCTTGTCAAAGATTAGCGAGATTTTTGTCAAAAGTTCGTCAGAATATTGACATGGCTGGCCCGTTGGCGCAGTGGGCAGTGACCCTGCCTTCTGGTTTATAGGTACAAAAAATGGTGAAGTCAATTTGCCGGTGAATTAGGCAACACCCAGACTCGAGATGGGAATCGAACCCACGACCCCGGAGCAGAAAGCAGGGTCACTGCCCACTGCGCCAACGGGCCAGCCCGTTATCCTTAAATCCTTTTTAATGATTCATTATAGCCAATAATTCCTTTTTTGTATTTTCAAAATTGCTTAGTCAACGGATAAGGCGCTAAAACATAAGCACTAAATTATACGTCAATAAATAATATTATTTAACACGACATATATACCTAACCTAGCCTAATTGTTCATATATGTAACCTATTGAAGTAGCCAGACATATCTCCCAGTGTTAGTACATTGTTGTCCTTGAAGACTACAAAGTTCTACAAAACTTTGCGCAGCTACACAAAGTCCCCGGACACACTACATGATCATTCCAATGAAGCCATGTCTGGCTTCGGAATTAAAGTCCACTGACAGTGAAAGTTTCTCCTAAAGAGTAAATGAAAATTACAGATCTGTACAAAAAAATAAAAACTATGCTAACTAACAAGCATATTTTGTATGCTTGCAAAACTTTGAACACGGCAAACAACTTCTTGTTTTGAAGTTGTCGATTTAAATTCGTTTCGGAATTCCCATTACACGTGAGATTTCCACTTACCGCGTTCACGGATCGTTTCATGGAGCTCAAATAGACATTATTACTACAATAAACTCTACTCTCTCTGTTGTGAAATAAGCGTTCGCACCCAACTTTTATTTTCTTTAAATATTTCGAAGAATAATAGAAATTCTAAAAGGCTTGTATTATGAACGAATATACAATCGAATTCAGCATTTAGTTTTTTGTAATATGTTACATTACACATACCAACTACTCTTGTTTTCTATACTGATATATAAATAATAATAATAATAATTTCTTTATTGTTAAATCATACAATAAACATTACATTAAGGAGCCCTGACTTCTGAAATAGTTTTTAAAACCCGTGTGTCAGAAGTCAGTTCCTTCCTTTGCAGTTTACAGAGGTATTGCAATTACAAGAAATAAAAAGGTTATCGGACAGATAAATGAAGATCCACCCACTGGGAGTGGGTATTTGAGTGATTATGATTAATTCCAGATAGTAATGTTCTTAAAATATGTTTCTTTTTGTCCGAAATCAGTCGAGTGACCGGAAAACCCTCGCCAGAATTGCTAAATAGAGGTTCTCGAGCGCGATTTCGCTTAGGGCAGTTACCGACTTTGAGGGTTCGAAGATTAGCTATTAAGGACACACTTGGACTCGTTGGTAAGTGAATTCACTTTAAATTATAATATACTCTACTTCTTCTTTCTTTTTTTCCTAACTTTTTCCCGGTCAAGTACCAGGGTCTGCTTAGATTACAGAGGATTTGGCTGTGGGGCGAGTTAAGATGACTGATTGCCGTCTGACGTCATCTTCGCAACCCCCACGGTCTCTGCAACCTCACGATTAATATCACTCAGTAACATTAAACGGTTCCCACTGTCTAACGTGCGTTCCGAAACACGGAGGAGGTCGGATATCAAATATAACGCGTCCGGGTACCAGTACCTCTTTCTCACATGAGATCGGCGTGAAGTGACGGCAATGCTGTCACGTCAAGTGATGGCATTGTTGTCGCTTTTCGTTCGGGTTGTGAGACTTTTTTTTATGTTACAAGGGGCAAACGAGTTAGCAGCAGGCAGCTAAGTGCACTGATGCCCATGGATATCTGCACGACAAGGGGGCAAGTAGATGCGGTGCCGGCCTTAATGACGAGTTTAGGCCCCCGGGAAGTTTCACAAACCACACGAAACGCAACAACAATATCATCTCTTAACGTAACAGCATTGTCGCCACTTCACGCCGGTCCTATGTAAGAAAGAGGTACTTCCCGGTGGCTTAAACGCGACATTAAAGGCCGGCAACGCATCTGATAGTCTCCTGGTCTTGCAGATGTCCATGGGCATCGGTAGGCATTTAGGTGCCTGCTGCTTGCTCGTTTGCCCCTTGTCACATAAAAAATAGCTTTTTAGTTCTTTGGTGTCTTTTGAAGTAAATAAGTATTAAAGTTATTAAACTAGCACCTAACTGACTTGATTCAAGATGGTGGGGTTGTCCATGGGCGTCGGTAGTCACATAGGTGAGTATCAGCTGCTCGTTTGCCACTTGTTATATAAAAAAAAAATTGGTATCTTACCGCCATCTTCTTCCTGGCCTTCATGATGCGGACGATGGCCGCCTCTATCTCGTGCTTCCTGTCCTCGTCCACCTTGTTTCGGGTTTCGCGCCGCTCCGGCTCCGACTCACCCTTGGCTGCTACTGTTTGGATCTTAACTCTGTTTTCAAAAATAAAACACATTATTAGTGATAAAAATTTTGAGCCTCGATTGCTCAAGAGTGAATTTTTTTTATATTAAAAGAAGCAAACGGGCAGGCGGCTCACTTTTCTTCATTAGACTGCAACGCGTACATTTCCTTGTCTGACACACGGATATGGGACAAGTCCCACTCGCTCGCACGTGACCTAAATTGGTTTCAAACTCCTATTTGTGGCCAAAATTCTTAAATCGAATTTTACACCTTTAAATTCTGAATTTTCATCAGCTATCGAATATTCATTTACGATTATGGAGGCCTCCACTCGTCGCTACAGATGTACAGGAGTGACCGCTTCCAAGAGCGGAGGGCTACCCAAACATGTGGCCTGCCATAGGGCTGCACCTTCCAATATCATCTTGAGGGGCCTGAAGATAGATCCCTTGGAGAAATACACGTGAGTTATTGGTTTTACTTCCCTTCTGTTTCTATTTCACTAAGTTATTGGCAAACCATAATTTAATACCATAATTTGGCTCGTCTACTATCATTCTTTTGTCTTCTTTTCGAGTTTCTCTCGAGACTTGGCAATTCTGTTTTCACGTGCGATAGCCATGGGCTTGACCGTAATTACACCTGATGTTAAGTGTAAATGCGGTCTACGATGGAACGCGCTTACCTAGGATGAACCTATTTACTCTTGCCTTAAAGATATTCATATCTTAGTGGTCTGGGATCAGAGACCCATGAACATCTGCACGACCAGAAGGCTGGCAGATGCCTTGTCGGCCTTTAGTGATGAGTTTAGGCAATCGGGAAGTCTCACAAACTGAACGAAGCGCGAAAACGATATGCATCACTTAATGTGACAGCATTGTCGCCACTTTACGCCGATCTTATTTGAGAAGGTACCTAGACGCAACGGCCAAATTTGGTTGCAGGACAAAAGGACTGCAAGCGCGGCGCTACATCTAATTAGAGAAATAGATAGGAGTAAAGGAAAGGGATATAATGGTAGGTGTAAAGGAGAAAAAGGGCGGGGATTCTACTGTCACGGGTGGTATAGGAGGAGTGACAATATCAGCTCGGGTAGTCCGAGGTCGCGTACCCATAGCGTATCTAACCAATTGTCGGACAGGTAAAAAGAAGATCCAGCCCCTGGAGGTAGATATATATGATACTGGATGTTTTTTTAATGTAACAAGGGACGTAGTGGAAAGGGTTTGACACCTGAATGATTACCAACGGTTTAAATTTGGCAAAGATATGGTAAACCGTAGGTCTTATCTTGCCCCACAGCCACATCCTCTGCAATTTAAGCGGACCCTGGTACTAGATCTAACTCTAGATAGAAGAAGAGGATGATTTGGGTTTTATGAAGAGTTTCTGTTAAACGCCAATGACGTTGAGTTGATATTATTGTAAGGAATAAAAATATTTATGTCATTTCTTTGAAATGTTGATCAATGATACTATATGTTGGAAATGGGCTGTGTCGAGTCTAGTCACTATTATATAATACCTTTACTATTGTGACAAATATGTATACGAGTATAATTTTAGATATAAAGCTTATCGATTTCATTCCTAGTACTCGTGCTTGCAATAAATTTTTTTAAATAAAAAAATTAGAGGTAGCGCCATGCTTGTAGCCGAATTGGGCCGGCGCGTCCGGATACCAGTGTACCTCTTTCTCACATGAGATCGGCGTGAAGTGGCAGCAATGCTGTCACGTCTAGTGATGGTGTTACCAAGAAGGGGGAGCCCTTTGCATAGCAGTGGAATACAATAGACAAGATCGCTCAGTATTATCATGTCATATGGATTTTTTGATATCTCTCAGATAATACTCGGGTAAGATCAGTGGCAAGTGCTGATATCGAATGTTTTTTTTTTTTTTCAATGTTCGAGCAGGACAACGCTTGTTTTGTATTCATTATTATTGTATTTATAAGTATATCAAGTTCGTTGTATACTTGTTGATAATGGTTTACGCGCTAACTCTACTTCTATCAACTATCAGGGCACAATTTTTGTTTCCAGACCCCTAAAACCAGCTCATAACTCATCGCAGACTTAATCTCACCTTGGACAAAGCCCCCCCTCGTAATTTATACCGCCTTCATAATTCCGGTACGAATTTATTACCGGTGTATTAATTTAGCGCCGGGCACATCTGCGATGCGAAACACTCCATTATAACTGTTTTATTAATAAAAAAACCTGCTCAAATGAGCGGCCACTCGTTCAGGATACCGCTTCGTAGCAAGCTGATAAGGAAGGACACGGGATGGGTTCGAAACCAGTCAGGCAAATCTGAATTTTATCACGTGAGTTAAAAAGGTGTGTTTATAATAATTATGAATACCACTCGCAAAGGTCTAAGTTCAAAAATAAATATCAGTATTCGGGCATAGATAGAAGTACTGCATAAATTTGCAATAATCCTTTTTAAGTTTCATCAGAACAATATAGGTAGATCTTTTATTATGACTGGCCTATTGACGCAGTGGCCAATGACTCTGCCTTCCGCTCCGGGGGTCGTGGGTTCGATTCCCACCTTGAGTGTGAGTGCATTATCCATATTCATGTTTTTTTATAGTTCCAAAAAATAAAAAAAAATGTATAACAGGGCGGCTGTTACCTATAAAACAGGCCTTGTTGTCTACCTTAAGAACCGACGTCCGTCATATAGTCCTCTATATATTTATTTCCTCCCTCTCGTTGACTGAAGAAGCACCTTACAAAAATTCCATACCAATGATATTTTATCCTAGGCTGATATGACGATGATAATGCCTATTGAGGAAGCCGGTAGCTGAATCGGTGACCGGTACTTCGAATCGTTAAGTTAGGCAGTATGTACCATCCATGATGCAGCCGGCATCATGCGATTAATGGATGACTCCCCTTTTTTATTATTCTAACACTGGTGTCAAAATATCCAACCTCCTCCATGTTTCGAAAGGCACTTATAAAAATGGAACCTGATTAATGTCACTTAGTGATAGACGTCAGATTGTGGGGATGCCGGGGATGACGTCAGATGGCACTCGGTCATCTTAAGTCGCTCCACAGCCACATCCTCTGCAATTTAAGCGGTCACTGGTACTAGACCGGAATAACGCTAGGTAGAAGAAGACCTAATATGCCTATTGATCAAAAAGGTAGACAATACTAGAAAAAACAGAAATTTTACTTGGGCAGTAGAAAGAGTTGAAAGAAGCCTAGAAGTCATAAATAACAAAGGTCACTCTTGGCAAAGGGCAGGCGTTTGACCTGGGTACCACTAACGTCCATAGACAACGTAACACTAACGTCTTGAACAAAAGCGTTAACAATTTACCTCTTTCTCACATGAGATCGCGAAGTGGCGTCAGTAGGCACTTAGGTGCCTGCTGCCTGCTCGTTTGCCCCTTGTAACATAAAAAAAACGATAACGAAGTCCGTGCCAGGTATAACAGATTACCTAGCTCGGTAGAAATAAAACTCAAATATTACCACATATCTAGAGCGGTAGAATTCAAATATTACCACATACCTAGTGCGGTAGAATTCAAATATTACCACATTCCTAGTGCGGTAGAATTCAAATATTACTACATATCTGGCGCTGTGGAATTCAAATATCCCATCTCCTCTGTCTTTCAATAGGCACGTTTGTCAGTGGGTCCCGAATAGTACCACTGAATGATATTATTCGTGAGATTGTAGAGATTGTAGGAGTTCCTACGATGACGACAGACGGCATGCAACTTGATGTCGAAACAACGAAAGCATGGTGCTACCTCTAATCTTATATATAAAATTCTCGTGTCACAATGTTAGTTACCACACCGAAACGGCTTGACCGATTTTTATGAAACTTTATATGCATATTCAGTAGATCGGAGAATCGAATACTGTTTTTCATACTCCTAAGTGATGAGGTTGGCCCATGCTGAGGAAGACGTAGGGTACAGCTAGTTATATTATAATTTGTGAAGGCTGGAGTATTTTTAGAATAATTTACCGCATTTATCTCGGGGTTGACTAGAGAAGAATACGTAAGTGATCCTTCCGAGCCTCAATTTGAAGAGGCGAGTTTTATTGGCCACCGAGTCCCACACTTCAGATCAAACGATTTCCCTACGATCGGATTGCATGAATGCAATTTCCTAGCAAGGAACAAATAAATGTATCCGATAAATTGTTGGGTTAAATTGTTCGACGAGTGATCGTGTCCTCTAATAATGCATTGGTAGTTAGCCGCCAGTAGCAGTCTGGAGGTCGTGGCCTAATCAGTGGTCGGCATTTGAGTCGATCACTGGGTTAAGGTACTCTTGCTGCAACCGGGTGATATATGGGTGACCCATTTAAGCTCGCTTAAGGCTTTTTCAAATGCTTGTCTTAGAGGACATCACGACAATAACCAGCTATATAGAGGGTTGAACCGAGCATCTCATGGATTGCAAACCATCCTGCTATCTGGTTTATATTATACCCGGCCTCCTCCGTGTTTCGGAAGGCATGTAAAACAGTGGGACTCGATTAATGTCACTTTGTGATATTAATCGTAAGGTTGTAGAAATCGTGGGGGTTCCGAGGATAACGTCAGATAGCAATCGGTTATCTTAACTCGCTCCACAGCCACATCCTCCACAATCTAAGCGGACCCTGATACTTATTAATTATAAGTTTATTTTAGTTATATTTTAAAATAACTATCGTTACTAATTGTTCGTCAACTTCGTCATTGGTTTTAAATACTTTTGCAACTAAAAGTTCAAATATTTATTGTACAAAACCTATCTTTAAGTACACGTGGCAACAGTTAGCTCATGTATCACCCGGTGGTAGCAAGAGCTACTTAAACTACTCAAATGCCGACTACTGATTAGGCCATGACCTTCTCTAATACTTCTCAACAATAATTTAATAATACTAGTTTGGAGGATTCGGAGGCGAGATGAAGGCTCTGGAGGAAGAGAGCTCCCTTACGTAGCCCATTTGTATCATCCACTGAGAGTCTTCCACCTGGGCATGATCTGCGTTGGCAAACTTTTAAGTCACTTAATAGACTCCGGACACAGTTTGGCAGGTCTAGGGAAAACATGTCCAGGTTTTTCACAAATAATATTAACCTGAGCTGTTTGTGCGGTGCAACTCAAACAATGTGCCATCTTATATCGTGCCCTGCGTGCCCTAACACCTGCACGCAAGAGAACTTGATGGCTGCCACTGATAACGCAGCTGATGTGGCTAAGTTCTGGGTCGACACAATTTAGTGCCATACATATGGATAATACACCCAGACACGAGGTGGAAATCGAACCCACGACCCCCGGAGCAGAAGGAAGGTCACTGCCCACTCCGCCAACGGGCCAGTCAATAATATTGAAGTGTTGTTTTTATAATAGTTTATTATTTGTTCCTCTTTTTAACAAAAACCTGTTTTAGTTATAATGACGTAAATAGCTGCATTAGTGTTGGATGGTCGTTTCGAAATAATTCTTAGAGTGCGGACTTTGAAACGATGCTGCGTGTATCATCAACTCAGTTTAGACCTAAAACGTAGCTTAAACATGCGACATATTGTTTCCAAAGCAAATGGTGTTACGTGTAATAGCTAGTAATATAAATTTGCTACTGATTCAGAAAAGATGGTCGAATGAGAAGAGTCAACAAGGGTCTCTATTATACCGAAGATATTATTGTTCAAAGGATTGTTTAGAAAATTAAGGAACAATAAATTTGTTTGATACATATAAATCTGCAAGTCTCAGTTACAAGACATGATGTTATTTTTTCAATATAATGTTAATAATAAAAAAAAACGCGAAAGAAATCGTGACTTTAAGGCATAAATTGAGTTTACTTCTGCCTAGCATTATTCCTTTCTCGTACCAGAGTCCGCTTAGATTGGAAATTCTGTGGTAAAGAAAGAATTGGTAAGAATTGGTATTGGCAAAAAAAGAATTGGTCACCCATCTATCACCCAGCCGTAGTAAGGGTTACTTAACCTAGCAGTCAAATCAAATACCGGCTACTGATTAAGCTACGATCTCCTGTATTTTTTTTAATTTAATTCACTTTTCCTCAAAGTACCACATCCAAGAAGCATCGGTACCATGGTACCTATGTACCTCTCAAGCCGAAAATCCTCTAACACCGCGTAAAGTCGAGAACGCAATAAAAGCTCATGTAATCCATACGAAGCTTTATGAAGGCAGACCATTCGACCACAATCCTACACTTTCAAACTTTTTCGCGTGTTTCTTTCTTATGTAATCTAGTGAATGGTAGATTTGGAACTGTATCGATTTCTATTTTAATAATACTAGAAACACTGTTTAAATATAAATACGGGCCGTTCAAACCTTTGTCACTCCACTCCTCCTAAACGGCTGGGCCGATTTTGATAAAAATTGTGTGAATATTCCAGGGGACTTGTAGAAGGTTTGCAGATAAATTGTGCCCGGTAGGTGGTGCCTGCTGTCGGTTTGTAACTTAGATTAGGTATGTTTCTGGCTATAATTCAAAAACGGCAGGGCCCATTTGAATCCTGTCTGTTTTTTTATTTGAATTATTTCAAGGAATAATTAGAGGAAAATGATGAAATGCAGAACTAGTTACATCTTCGCAATACTTCCAATAAATCGGTCAAGACAACGTCTGCCGTGTCGAGAAAATGAAAGAAAAACAAAATTTTCCGCTATAATATTCCTAATCACCCATATACACTCAAATACACATGAAAAAAGGTACCGGCTTAGGTACCACGCTTTTCGTTGGAAGCAGCAACCACGTAGGTACTAAAATATGCTGTAGTCTAGTAATAATTTTTATTTTTTATTGCCTATTGTTCTTGTCTTTGTGCTTCTTGTGATGTATGTATAATTACACTGCGGGTAGATGTGATTTATATTACAATAAAAGACAGAGCAGATGGTGCGCCTGGCCATTCACGATCTTTGATCGGTGGTAAGCAGTCGTGCCATTTGGGCTGTGAACCTACTTACTTGTATTATTTGCGCTTAAAATCAGTGGACACCACACTTCTGATGAATAAACGTTAATTATTATTATTAAAATTTATCAATATTAGTTTAGCTGTGTAGTTGCAATTTAATGTCATACAGACTAACAAATCTATATATATAAGCCAAAGGTCACCTATCACGAGATCTCAAAAACCGTGTGACGTACAAAGATGCAGACAGGGAGAAAGTTTACAATTAGCAGACATCTGTTAAGAATGGATTTTTCGATAAGGCCAGATTAAAGAGGCCTAAAGGTTTTTGCACGTATTATTTGACGCGAACTTTGTCGTAGGAAACATCTAGAAATATTTTTCATGTACTACAGTTGTGTAATTATTTTTGTCTTTGTAAATATAATATATTTACAAAGACAAAATAATTACACAACTATAGTACATGAAAAACCTGCACGTAAACAGCTAGACATTATGAGACTCACAACAAAAAATAAAGTACGTTAATTCGGGGGATATTTTTTCCCCAGCCACTGAGCCAATAAGCATCTTCCTTTCGGCCATTTTGTGTCCTCTCTCTATCCTTGTAATTCGGATGAAATCGACGCATCTGTTGAGCGTATAAATTTTTTATCGACACAGATGTAAAGGCGTGTATTCGTATTATGAATTACTCCTACGCTGAACTTTTCCAATATCCATTTGTTAGGCTTTTTACTACATCACACATTCTCCCCTTTTCCGTTTTATGTGGACGCGAGAATTCTGTGTCTATTTACGTAAATGATCTGTTAGACGATATAAAAGAATCTTGTTACAATATACTTTAGTGTAAGTCTAGAGTCTCTAATATTTATACGATGACAGTAGAAGGGTATATCCATCAATGAATCCTATAAATAAATACTTTTTTGATACATTTGTCAACATTGCTTGCGCTCATTACACAAGCAATCCATACTGTGATATTAGACGTACTAAAAATAGATGCATCTGATGATCGAATACATTTTTGTCTAAGGTGTAAAGACATGTATTCGTGTGTAAATTACTCGCATGTTGAACTTTTCTAATACTCATTTGTTAGCACTTTTTATAAAATTTTGCGTGTATTTACTTAAACGATCTGACTATAAAAGGAATTTACAATATTACGTGTTGCTCTCGCTAGGTAGTTTTTTTGCTATAGTGCCTTGTACATTACTTTGTCGTGATTCTTGAGTTTTTGTGGATATTTGGTTTAATAATATTAAATAAAATATACTATATCACTAGAACTATAATAGAATCCACATAATCAATCACTAGAGCTAAAATAAACTACAATAAATTAAATTAATTCTTATATATCCAACATGTAGACACAACTGCAAGAAGATAATTATGTCACGATTAAAAGTATTAAATTCCGAGTTAACTGTGGCTTTACTAAAAATTGTTAAATAATTCAAGATACGCGCACGCACACACGCACACATACACACACGCGCACACACACGCACACATTCATAAATTTATTCATTCATACCTACAAACACTCATACACTGTCATTACATGAAAATAAGAAAAATATAAAATTAAATTGTCTTAATTAATATTTCTTTCAATTATATTGTGGCAAGAGCGAGTGCTTTTTTATACTTAACAGAAGGTCTCCGCCTCTTTTAATATTTAAAGAAATAAATTTTGTATAAACCTGTATTCCCTAACGTTATCCCGGTGTAGAACCAGGATATGTTTAAATTGCACAATCTCCACAATCTCACGACTAATATCACTCAGTGACATTAATCGGGACCCCACTTTCTTACGTGGTTTCCGATACACGGAGTAGATGGAATATTTAAGAACGTGACATGAAACGGAAAAGGTCACTCATCTATCACCCGGCCGCGGTGAGAGCGATTTAACTTAGCAACCGACGCAAATTAAAACTGGCTCTCCTTTTGATTTTGTTTGCTTATAATATTAATTTTCATAAAAAAGACAACGTTTATTTATCGAAAGAAGAATTAATTACTGTTCCTCCTTAGTGTAAGTTTCCTTAAGTTTTCCAATTAATAAGTTGCTAAAGAAAAACTTAACTCCGGAGTTAAATCAGTTTTAGTATTTAAATGCGAACTTTAACTCGCCCAACTTGGATGGGAGTTAACTAATTTACATTCCGACGTTTTCCATAGAGTCCAGTTTAAGTAACGGACCATTAGTGTCTGCTGCAGATGATCATCATAATTATAATCATCACCATCATCTTCATTATCATCATCATCATCATTATATTTGACTGGCTCGTTCTCGCAGTGGGCAGTGACCCTGCCTCCCGATCCGGGGGTCGTGGGTTTGATTCCCGCCTCGAGTCTGAGTGTATTATCAATATATATGTATTTATATATTTCTACAAAAATAATGTGTATAACAGGCGTCTATTATCTATAACACGGGCATTGAGTTGTCTACCTTAGGAACAGACATCCGTGTGTCATATAGTCCTGTATATAATAATATATTAATTAATAGTAACTACCTGGCTATACTAGTGTGTGTACTCTTCTGTGACTACCGTAACCGATTATGGTAAAGAAAGTACGTCTACTGTCATTACCCGTTGGTACCCCTCCGACTAAATTATACGGTATGGCCGCTGATGCCTGACCTTTAACTCGTTACGATTAGGGTTGAGTTGCAAACAGCGCCTTATTTACGACCATATATCTAAACTCAGAAGACACTTCACTCCTTTTGCAACTCTAATAATAGGCAACCCACCGCAAACACTCTCGATATTATTAACTACTGTGCGGGTGCCTCTCTAGCCACACTCTCCTTATTCTTCATCTCGCACTCTTCTCTCATCTCTCAGCCTGTCTCCACTCTGCTTGTTACCTCTTCGTGCTGTGGCTCCCCTGGTCCCTGGGTCGCTCTCATCACCTTTCGTTTCTGATGCTCCGGAGGATCCTGTCGATTATGATGGCCGCCTCTGTCTCCAGATTCTCTGAGCATTTATTTGCATGGGCTCACCTCTGTCTATGTCTCTGCGCTTCATGTAGGGTCATTGTCATGCTATGTCCCCTTCACTTAGTGTTGTGCACATCCGGGGTACTGATATACATTTGCTACCAGGGTAAAAGGGATCAGTATTGTCTAACTAATAATAATATCTAAGCTCCTGAAATCGTTGTGTTAGTAAAATTTATTTACAGGTAATAAATAAATCCATCTAATAGTAATCGTAAGAGGTGGAATACTTTTGAAACTTGTTGTAACTAGCTTTTTAGTAATTTTAAAAAACATATTTTATTAGAACTTTGGAATAGAAGACTGAAGCAGCATTAAGCAAATAAAGTTGATTTAATTTTTTTTTTATATCTTGTTTCCTACTTACATTATTTATTGATGTGCCATATTTAAATTAGTGCTATGTTATAATCTTACAATCATAGAATCATAGAATGGTTTGGTTTGAAGGAACCTTTATGATCATCTAGTTATAAGGCGCCATCCAACCTGGCCTTGAATGTTCCCAGGGATGGGGCTATACACTGTAGAATGGGGAATGTAGAACTGGGGAAAGTGTTGCAGAAAGCCATTTCAAGTTCCTGAGCTGAGAACAAAACTGATCTACGAAGTACACAGGACTAAAAGAGATTTAGTTATTTTTCCCTCACTCAGCAGTTCAGAGTCTTTCTATTTAAAATGTTAGATTTTTCTAATTTGACTTCAAGTAAAATAAAGTTGAATATCTGATAAAATATCAACTTAAGATAAAATTTTAATATTCAGTACATCATAAATGAGTATCTAAAATAACTTTAGTAGTAGTAAAATTTAGGGTAGCGGGTAGGTACTCCTCACGATCCCGGTGAAGGACAGACCTACTTCAGGGATTTGGCGGCCCTGCCCACGCGAGCTCTTGATTTTCCCTACCACCCTAAAATAGGGGAATCAAGTCCTAACCTAATTTTCTCATACAACCTATTCTATCCCAACCACTCTCCTATGTCCCACCCTCCTCTTGGGGATCTCAAGGGGCCAGTTGTCCCGAGGATACGGGACCTCTTTTGCTGGGCCAATCACTCGTAAAGGAGAATTAATGATTCAGAGACACATTGCTAATAGCCTCGGATTTGGACAGACTTCTTGGTAATGACCTGGCACTCATATGAAATTACAAATCGGAATCTGGAATATTTAAACTCTAAATGGAAAAGAGATCGAAATTGTGATCCAAATGGTAACCCTGGCAAGGGGCCCTTACAAGGTACTACCAGCCGGAGCCAGCTGGACCAAGGTTTTTTACAGAGGTGTTACTCCTCTATCACTCCCCTCGTTGTCCTGGCTTGTGACAGCCAGAGCCTGGCCACCCATTTATTATATAATTTACTGTTAGTGGTTCGTTTACTCGTCGTTGACCAAATTATATGCCAAATTGTTATGAATTCGTTGTGGGGTAGTTGCATTTGAAAGAAATCCTTCCATTTTTCATTGTGGGTTGTTCGCTTCACTGAATACAGTTGCAGTAGTATCGAGATGCTAAAGCAATCAGTACATCTCATTTTGAAAGTTTTATAAAAGTTCTGGGTGTTGTTTTTTCGAAAATCGTTTCCAATTTCAAGTAATTGATCTTTTTCGTATTTCCTTTTAGTTTTCCTTATTGTTTTGGATATCTCTTTCCTTACTGTCAAAAATGCTTTGTAGTTATCATCGGTTTTTTTACTATTCCACTTGTCATATGCTGTGCCCAAGGGATTCGGCAGCGAACATCGGTGGTGCAGGGGCCCAGACTTCCTCTACGAAACGGAAGACCGCTGGCCAACCGAGACAACAGTAGCAGAGAAAATAGAAGCTTCCGGAGAAGAGAAGGTAAACCACGTGAAAGAAGAAAAAAAGTGGAGGCTCGCCGATGCGCTACCCGACGTCTCGCGGTTCTCAAGTTGGAACCGACTACGCTACGCAACAGCAAGGGTCTTACAGTTTATAGGACTCTGCAGAGCCACAAAAGAAGAAATAAACTACAGAAGAACGAAGAAAAACATAGAAGAGGATCCGAGCTGGAAGAAACAAAAGCGCACCGCACCACAGCAAAAAACGAAGACGAAGATAGCGTCATCGAATAGGAAATTTCTTCCAGTAACCGCGGAGGACCTGAAAAGAGCCGAAGAGCTCCTGATGCGCGCCTCACAAGAAGACTCCTTCTCAGAAGAAATAGAAGCGTTGAAGAACAACGAGGCGATCAGCAAACGGTAACAAAATTAAGTTCTTATATTAATGGAATTAATATGATTAAAACATGAGTATCTAAAGGTGCTAAGAAAAATTGTTAAACCTTAATATTATAAATTAACGGATGATTTTTCCTATGAAAACCATTAAAAAAAGTTTTTTAAAATATGCTATTAAGAAAAAAAGGCTATTTATTAATGCATTTTTTTTAATTCATATTTTGTAAGATGGCGGACGAGGACGACTATTTATAGTTCTTAAATTAATTGATTATTGGCGTTAAGCGACATGTGTTAGAAGTAGCTCAATACTACGACATAAGTTGATAATAATATGGAAATATTCCGCTAGATGGTTCTATGTACCACTTCAACCATGGTAAAAAACGAGAAATGTACGTCATAATTTTGAAGTGTTGTACTAAAACAGGAGAAAGAATGAAATCAAAAATAATAAATGCGATTTCTATAACTAAAACATGAATATCGAGGTATCACAAAGGTACTGGGAAAAAATGCCTAGTCTTATTTTCATTAAGATAACGGGACAGAGCCTGTTTATAAGTACAATTCATATCTCGCATTATAGTTCTAATAGTCTTTTCTTTCTTATACATAGGACAGATTTTATCAAGAGCCATATGGTTACCATTACAATTTTTACACTTATAATTAGAAGTCTCGCAATTTGCGTGATTCTCTCCACATTTTGGGCATATTATTTTCTTTGAGGGGCAATATTTAGCTCTATGTCCAAATCTCCAACAACCAGAACATTGAGTAACTGGAAACATGTAGGGTTCTACATTAAATCGACATCCATATCCACGAACATAATCAGGTAGCGTTGATCCTTTGAAGCATACACGAACAACTTCACTATTAACCCAAATTCCTTGATTTGAAATGCGTTTTAATCTACATATAGAAATTATTTCAAGATCACATTCTAAATTATCTTTAATCTCCTCATCTTCTATATCTACATCTACATTTCGAATCATTCCGTATGATACGTTCATTTTTTAAATTGTTTTTATTTTCTATATTTATGTATAGGAGCGACCAATATTATTACATTTATTAATAAGCTAATATTTATGAGATCTTTGTTCAGGAATGATCTTTTAGTGTGACTAAAAATTTAGATTTTTTTTTATCTGTAGGCAAAGGCTATACAATAATAGGGAAAAGATATAGAAAGAAATATAGTGACAGTAGAAAATAATCTTAGTTCATGCCAGGTTCCAGACAGTTCTCATTACTTTTTGTCAAAACCTGAAATTTCTATCCTGAATATCTATGTATCCTACAATACACAACTAAGCGATTTTTTAGAAATTTCTTACCTTGCACGATTAATTTCTAGAATCAAGAATCTAGTAACTGGTAACGCATACTCAATCTGGGACAATGAATACCCAAGTTACTTAAAAGAACGAGTTAGTTTAGAGAATCAATGTTATTACACAATATTTTTAAAAGAAATAATTTATAATTTAGCATTCAACGATCAGCAAGCGGCTGACATTCTAGTTATCTAATACATATACAGCGCAGGTACCTTCAAGGCTCGAACTGTGTAACTCCACTTCTAGCACGAACTTATCGCTTATTGTAGAGAAAACAGTACTTTTATGCCGGGGCCAGTTCACTTGAATGAACATTTCAATGATCATGTAGTGTGGCCGAGGACTTTGTATAGCTTCACAAAGTTTTGTAGTAATTTGTAGTCTGCATGTGGATCCGGCCTAGTGTTTATTAACATGGCTAACTAATTAATTGTAAACTTTAAATTCTTGCTTAACTGTAATATGCATTTCTTTAATGAATTCGTATCGCTTCGAAATCACTGGCGCTAGAAACTGATTGTAATTATTACTAATTATAATCATTTTTTAATAACTCTAAAACCACTATCTAATGCCTTATAAAATTCTTTATAGCTTAATAATCATTTCGACCTTAACTTAAATAATTAATAATTTTAAAAAATTCCTGATTTTAACCCCAAATGGTACATATTGCTTAAACTCCCTTTTTTTGTCAATTTTTTTATCTGGTATTACAATTTCTTTTACGCATGATGTAATTAGCTGTAAGTGTGATTATATATAGTTAATTTTTTTTATTTTTATTTTTTAATTAGCCTATAATGTCCCACAGCTGCGCAAAGGCCCACTCTTAAACCACTCTCCTTTATCCAGAACTTAACCAATCCACTCATTTCCCGCAAACGCTTCCAAGTCGTCGCGCTACCTCTTTCTCCGCCTACCTGTTCTACGGTGATCATATTTACCATTAGTTTAAGTTCCCTGTGCACGTAGAATATGTTGCTAGCTCATGAGCGATTAAATAAATAAATAATAAATATTATTTTATTGTTATTTTAATTGGTGTCGTATCCACTATATGTCACAGGCGGCGGGCGTGAGGGAGCGACAGGGACGGATGATTTAGAAACCCCTCGGGAGCGACGCGACCCGGTATTAATATTGTGACTGCGGCACTATGTGGAAAATTAAGCGATAAAGCACTGACAGAACATTGTCTGAGGCAGATTTTTTTATTTTTTTAATCTTTATTTATTGCAAGGGACTTGATAACTTAGTTATAATGTCGCCCCTGTTATTACTAATTACAAATATGCACCTTTAATAGAAAATCCATACACACTTTAAGTAATACAAAATAGATGTGTACATAGCATCTTGGTCTGATCTGAGGCAGACGTTCTATTAAAAAACATATGGCTACTAAAGATGAGATTGATTCCTGAAACAGTCATAAACAGACTGAAGGTTAAGAAATTTCCTAGGCTAGTAAAAGATTTTAAGATTACCTAAAGATAAAAGTGAAAAATCGTTAATAAATAAGAATAACGAAATTATATAAGGATTCTATTACATTTGACTATTGCATAATAACACTTTACGGCTTCTTTTTTAGTTTATCCCAGGTTCCTTATATTACAAGGCAGGCAAGACACGTAACAATTGTTAAAGATTAAGGTAAATAAGTTGTTTTATATGTTAAGGTATCTACCACCTAAATAAATTCACTGTTGTACGCTTTAGTCATTTCAGTCGTTAACAATTTTATTATAATTTAAATTATTCCGACTGCATAGCACCATCTAAACTCATCTTTTCCATTTTACTTCACCCTAAACATTGGTCCTTCAAGCCGGATATCAACCAGCAACCTATACATATAGTCCAGGGTGGTGCTTTACCCGTACACCATGGGGATGCTTATCGAAACGACTAGGTGGCTTTATGCTTATTTGAGAATTAACTTCCACAAAATAAAAGCTTCATCTAAGTTATTCCCACATACGATACAATTTCGATCACTCCTTTACCAGTACGTTTTGGTATCTGTCGCCTTGCACCTCAAGCTAAATTGGTACCGAAATTTCAAATTCAAATTTCGGTTCCCACATGCCCCGCGGCGGGACCCCTTTAGCGTTGTAATTGGTCCCCGTGGGTTTGGTACCACTGTTGCATTCCTTTGATGCTTGATTGGTGCCAAAACAGTTATTATACCAACGGTAACTTGGTAAACGGTGTTGTGGCTGGTCAGGTATAAGTGTACGATCAGTATTATACCGTTTGCACACTATTTTTATACCAATGTCACCTTTGGTGTATATGACTGAGGAATATAGCTAGATCTCGTAATATTCCTTCTAGTTAACCGCGCTTTCGAATAAAGAGATGGAGGTCGCTATTGTAGTAGCCAAAGGAAGTAAAGTAAAAGAAAAAAAAGAGGTTACTGCAAAGTAAAATAAAGCTGTTTAGCAATATTTTTGTGGTTGATCAGGTATAATCCCGCATGAAATATTAAAATCCGTTTCAAATTTAACGAAATTTGAATTTTATATTAATACAAGCTGTGCCCGCGCCTTCGTCCGCGTAATATTAGGTAAAAAAAGAAGTTTAAATTTTAGCGTGATAATATATAGCTTATAGCCTTCGTCGATAAATAGGCTTTCTAACACTGAAATAATTTTTCAAATCGGACCAGTAGTTCCTGAGATTAGAGCGTTCAAACAAACAAACTCTTCAGCTTTACATATACATATATAGTATAGTTACATTGAGGAGGTCGTGGCCAAATCAGGGGTCGGCATTTAAATCGATCGCTAGGTTAAGTTGGTCTTGCTGCTACCGGGTGATAGATGGGTGGCCCATTCTTACACTGGTTTATATTTAATATCCGACCTCCTCCGTGTTTTGGAAGGCACGAAAAACAGTGGGAATATGTTTTTTTTTTCGAATTTATTCAATCGATTTTTATTTTCAGCCAGTATCTGCTCGTTCCAATGCATACATTTTTTGAAAATTTTAATAGACAGCGATGTATTTGAAAGAAAAGTAGAATACACCTTGCTGAAGTGAGTCATTAATGCACTAGCGCATTAATAACTCACTTTGCGCTCGGTGCAATAATCTAGTATTTTCTTTTAAGTGGAAAATATCTTAATGTTTAAGGGGCGCCGACAAAGTCACGGGCACAAGCTACTCAAAAAATACCAATCAAAATTGGGGTGCAATCTTCAACAAACGTTTTCCCTTTGTTTTATTTAGTCGACACTTCGAGACAAAAACAATACTAAACAAAATCCCCGTCTAATTGGGCGCAGGAAAGGTTATGGCCAAATTTGCTCCTTATTTCATTTAAAAACATGCCCATTATTTCCCAGGGGGGGTAGAAGGGAGGAAGGTCGCGAAATTCATAATTTAATATTTACCGGTATCGGATAATTAGATAGCGACGTGATTCGGTGCGCGAAGGCGAAATTAATATCAATGTTCTTTGTTTTATGTGTTTAGTGATGTGCCTAGTCGAGAAATATCGATATTATGATATAAAGATTTGTGGAAACATTGGCCTTTTTGAGAGTCAATAATAGCAGGCTGTTTTATATGTGAATCTTTTTGATAGAATACACTCTGACAATTTGTACTCATCTTTATGTATGTCATATAAAAATAGATAAAATTTTATTAATGAATTGAATAGGAGTGACCCGGCAAGCACTTCAGGTTTGTGGGTTCAATTTTCGCCTCGACTCTGGGTGTACTATCTATATTGTGGGGTGGGTGTACTATTTATTTATTTTTTTGCAATTACAACACAGGCATTAAGTTTTCTGCCTTAGGATCAGACGTCTGTGTGTCATAAAGTCCTATGTATTTATGTTGTTTTTCTTTTGTAAATTCTTAGTAACCGTACCAACAAGTGGTTTTTTTTTAAATTTATTTTATGTAGGTTTGTCTACAAAATATGACAATGGTCCTTATATTGTATATCTACTGAATACAGTGGTAGGTTTTTAGATTTAAATTGCATTGTTTTAATAGAAATCACCGCTGACATTAAAAATGATTGTAAGTGCAGCATGTGTCTTAATCAGAAGTAAGGTCTTCTTCTTAGCGTTTCACAGAGGATGTGGCTGTGGGGCGAGTTAAGATGGCCGATTGCCATCGACGTCATCCTCGGAGCCCCCACGATCTCTACAACCATACGATTCCCATTTTTTACGTGCCTTGCAAAACGCGGAGGAGGTCGATTATCAAATAAAAACCAGTGCTAGAATGGATCACCCATCTATCACCCGGTCGCATAATGAACTACTTAACCTAGCTATCGATTCAAATGCCGACCACTGATTAGGCCACGACCTCCTCGTATACACGCAATTAAAAAACAATTCAACATCACAAACACTTCTATTTCATTTATATGTTTAGACTAGCTGTAACTCGCAACCTCGCTAGAATTCGGTGATATTTAGCTGAAAGCAAAGTAGCGTATGTTATTCTTTGTAAAATAAATTATCTACCAGTGAAAGTCCCGTGCAAATCGGTCCAGCCGTTTCGGAGATGTATAGATAGATAACGCACCGTTAGTCAAGAGTAAGGGAGTGAATAAACAAAGACTTTTGCTACGAAATCTCGTAGCAAGTTTGATATTAAGTGATCCGAAGTGTAAATTATATAGAGACGCGAAACTTTGACGCTTGCTTTATCGTCTAATTAAGCTACAATTATATATATTTTTTATAGGTTAAATAAATTAAAACTCGTAAAGTAAGTTTTTAAGTAGAATATTGTACTATCAAAATATCATATATTGCTTTGAATAAATCTATATATAAGAAATTTTGATTTTGACTTTAATAGTTGAATAATATTTCGATACGTCATTTAACAGTTACTCTTGAAATCTCATGAATCTCAAGTTTCCAAATATTAATAAGAAATTTAAAAAGACCGAAACCATAACATTACTTTCTTACATTTTATTACTATTAATCTTCCAAAAATTAATTTATTATTTATTCGCTTAGGTAACTACTATTCGTAGATGCCAATATGGTGGCCTCTGAAAATCAGATGTAGGAGTGGGATAATGCTGCCCATTTCTACAAATGCTGAGAGGCCACTAGTTTCGAACCCATCCGGGGTCCTTCTTTATGAGCTCGCTACGAAGCGGGTGATATAACATACGCGTGAGTTTAAAAACCGTTTTAGAATAAATATGAATTCCGCTCACGAAAGTTTAAGTTCTAAAATCATTAATAAATCTTTTAGTCGCGAAATGAGATTAATATCACCAAATATTTAACGTTAAAAATCAAGAGTCAGTGACAGCTCTGATAATAAGTTAATTGAATATAAATTGTTGTCGGCCATTTTGTAGTTTGTGGTCGCCTTTTCGAATAATCGTTTTTTATTCGTCTTCTTTTTTGTTATGTTGAAATCATTTTTTTTTTGTATTAAGTCTTCCAAAAAGAATACTTTCAGTATTTGATTTAGCCAATATGTATTGTATAGGGTCCGGGAGGGCGTTTCCTATAATTATATAAAAAAATATTAAGTTTGTAGCACTCCAAGTAAATTAATTCTCAAATCGAATGCTAAAGTGTGTTTTAAACTTTTTTTTTCGAAAATATCAAGATAATTTAAGAACAAAAGTTTTTAGAATATGACTTAAAGGTATTATTATTTATATGAACTTACCTTAACATTTGAATTTAAGGTTATGTACAGTAAAGGAGGCGAACTGTTAACGAAGTAATTTGATTCACAGTAGACTGACTTAATGTTTTGGCTTAATTTGTAAAGGGGAGATTTAATTTGCTTGCTTGCGTAACAAATTCAACCGACTGCGACTTAAAGCAAAGATCCCTAGAATTTTGGTATTTATTTTACATATTAATTGTCCATGAACAAAAAACTAATATCTAAATTTATGACATAAAACTGTTATTAATTTATATCTAGAAGTTATCACACGGTGTTATTTAGCTGATATATCCATAGAAGAAATTTTTAATTGGCTGAAATAACTTATATAGTAAACCATGTAATAATATAACTTAATCTTCTATAAATAGTATAAAAATCAATCGTTGTTCTTAGTCTCGCTAAATCTCAAAAGCGGTTTATATACGTTCGGTACATTGCGTTGAAGAAGGAGGACTTTCAGCTTCACTACAAGGTGTTTACTGTAGTCTTCGGGAAATTGCATGAGAATATGAAAGCAGTTGACAAGTACTACGAGAGATATTCTAGTAATGTGAGTAATATATAGCGCTTCCTTCAATTTTCTTTCTTATCAGTTTTCTGATTAGATTTTTTTTTAATTTTTTTTTTATTTGTTATCTTCCCTGATTTTAATAAAAGTACATATTAAATTCATTTAGTTTATATCTGCATCACGTGAACTTGCATGACTTTTAAATGTCTTTCGATTTCCATACGGAATCCTTAAATATTTTCGGGACAAAAAATTACCTAATTGTATATGTAAGCCATGTCATAACATGATGTTATGAAATCGTGAGGATAATAAATCTATTTAATGTCCATTTAATAATTCGGTAAATGGGTATATAAATTCTATAAATGAGTTGCGTTGGAAAAAGTTAATATGGCAAACATTTTGGTGATTGGTAGATCTGTTGACGCTACGTCCCGCGCCGCTTCTGTGATTGGTTGATTAGTTGATGTCGCGGCTAATTGCTTAATTTTTTATACGTATATGTACAAAGCGTGAACCTTCCCCGAATACATCTAAAATAGTGTGCTGGCAACTAAAATTTAATTTAATTTTTATTTTATCATCTCTCTCTCTATCTCTATCTATATATATATATAAGTAGACTTCAACATTTTATTTAAAATGAAAATCGTATGCAGCATTATCAACAACGCCTTGACTTCTATAGCTACTTCGTGTATGTACCAGTTGTATATATTTCAGTTCATTAAAAATATAACAAAATGATTAATTTATAATATATGTATATGTACATACAAGATAGCCCGGCCAGACGTCTACCAATGAAATTTCCATAAATACCGCAGATAAGCAGGAAAATAAATAAAGCCGCGAAATAAAAACCAATTATACATATTTTAGAAATATTTATTTACTGAGCTCGTGATCGTTTACAGGTAATTAAACCGATTAATAAAGTTTGTTTAATGGTTAATAATTTGGCCCTTGTTTTAACAATAATGTCACAAATAATACAAATTGTTCTTAATCAAAACATTTTACCGTAAAATTAGCCATATCATCAATGAACTAAAAGCTAAGGAATTCGATGTTGCAATTATGAAAATATACATATGTTTAGGTATCACGTGCGATCGCATCAAAAAAGTCTCTTATGCATTGTTGTACAAAATTTATCCCAATTGTTGAATTCATCTCGAATCGTTGAATTTCTTTTAATTTGTGATTACGTGTGTTAATTGTAAAATTAATCTCAAATTGTAAAAAATATCTTAAATTTTGACAAAAACAGATATTGCTAATATTGACTAGCTCGTATTAAAGTTACCTAGTATTAATGATTAGTTGAATTACTTTTAAAAGAGGAAAAGGTTCTTCAGTAAACCTCCTGTCTGTACATCACGCGATATCTACGTCATTATTAAAATCTCACGACTTCATCACTTCAAATTGACTATGAAAATTTGTTTTCATAAAACAAAATGGATTCGTCGGTTTATTTTTATTTTTTTTTTATAACATCTTTTTCCTTTTTGATTTTACATACTGTTATAATATTTTAGTAGTAAGACATTTATTTATTTATTATCATCTTTGTCCTTCTGCTGAGCGAAGGCCTCTCCCAATTCCCTCCATATATTGCGGTCCTCGGCCAACATATATTTAATAATTTTTATCTCCTTTGATTTTTATGAAGGACGATGGCAATTCATCCGAATATATTACTACAAGGAAGTGTCGTATGTAACTCGACAAGTTTTTATATAACGCCAATTCTTTGTTTTGGCTGCATTCTTACACAAAGTATTTTAACAAAGGAGCCATTAAAATGATCATTTGCTATAAAGACTAAACTTAAACATGGCGTTAATTGTCAGCGTTCTTGTAAATATGAATTTATAAAAAAATGTTTTCTCGTCTTTTAACTTAAATTCTCTCAAATATTCCTTACATTAATTAACAGACTACAAATAATAGGCAAATTAAATAATGTCAAGGGCTTTATGAGATGGTCTTTGCATAGACCATCTGTAATAATATAAATTCCGTCAAAGAAATCAAGTTAATTGAAATGTGTACACAAAGACTCGCTAATGAGCCGGAATCTTTCGCTTTAATTAAATTCGCGAAAGGGTTTATAATAATTCAATTAATTTATATTCATCGAAATAGTCACATTCATTAAAGGACGTTGGGGGATCGCCTTTGTGAGCTTGATTTAAATAATGAAAATACATGCCCAAGGCTGTTAACCATAGACATAGGAATACTAGACTGCGCAGTTCATAATTTTTTTGTATTGAAACGTTGTACCAATTTTAGAAACAGACAGCCTCTAAGGTACACTAAAATGTTCTTATTTGCGCTTTCAATATTCGCATATTAAAAATAAGAGACCCAACTCCTATATTCGCTATAAGGCTAAAGATTTATTGAAATCACTTATCAAATTATCTCTATACTCACTTCCCTGGCCAATGTATTAATCAAAATGTTCTTCGAAAACTTTTAGTCTTAGTCTGTTTTGTCTTATAACATGTACGACCTTTTCCTCCAAAATATCAAAACAAGATCGATTTAGTAAAAAAGGTATCGTCGTATTAACTAATTAAAATAGTTTTCTTTCTGTCCCTTCTTATGAACTTCTCAAAAGGACACATCTAAAGAATAAAAGGGAGGCCGTTAAGAGAGAAAATTGTTTCGATGTTAAAAAATTCTAACAGAAAAACTTTAACGATGTTTTTACTTACCAAGATGTGGGCTACTAATTTATTGCGTTCGGTGGCAGCATTGGCAGCCATAATTGCGCGGGGTCTGCCACTAACAATTTCTTATTAAACCACCATAGATCAATGCGTTTTGTTACCTTTATTTTTATGTAATTACGCTATGACAAAGTTACGGCAAATTGCATTGTGATAAATATAGAGCAAATTTAATTAGAGGTAGCGTCACGTTTGCAGTCCTTTTGGTCTGCATGCAAAGTGTACCGTCCGGGTACTAGTAGCTTTCTCAAATAAGATCAGCTAAAGGGGCCATGCTGTCACGTCAAGTGATGGTATTGTTGTCGCGTTTCGTTGGATTTGTGAGAGTGCCCGGTGGCTTTAGCCTCTCTTTAAAGCCGGTCTGCAATGTTCAAGCCTTTTGGTTCTGCAAACGTCCATGTGCAGCGGTTCATCTATATGACTACTTAGATAAAAGACATGCTCGTTTGCGCATATGAATATAAAAAAACGTACTTAGTATTCCTTAAAAAGAAAAAATCACTTTATATGTTTACATTAGCTTTGAATACTAATATAGCTGTATCTCGCGACTCCGCCCGTGTGTGCCGCTCTTATCACTTAGGGGTTTAAAAATAGTCTTTGGATAAGGATTAATATTAAATTTATTAAAAGACCTTCACAAATGGCGCATTATTTTATAATAAATTTGGTTCGCATAAGAAAAGTTATACTGAGCCAATCTTAAAAGATAGACATATGTTGTCGCGGACTTTTATTTAGAATTATCAAAGGGGAACAATTTTGTCATACATGACTTTTGCGAAGCTTTAACTATTTACGCAGCGCACGCAGCGGAAGCTCTCAAATGGAAAAAAGAACCCCCGATTTTAAAACATTTTTCATTGGTGCACCGCTCCTATTGGCCTTAGTGTGATGATAGCCTATAGCCTTTCTCGATAAATGAGCTATCTAACACTGAAAGAATATTTCAAATCGGATCTGTATTTCCTGAGATAAGCGCGTTCAAACAAATAAACAAACTCTTCAGCTTTATATATTAGTTTAGATTATAACATAAAATAATTTCAGTATTAATTAAACGCTATTTTCAATTGCGTTTCTACATGTCAGGATGGCCGAGCGGTCTAAGGCGCCAGACTCAAGGTTACCTTACCTGCTAGAGCAGGTCGAGCTGTTCTGGTCCTCTCTGAGGGCGTGGGTTCGAATCCCACTTCTGACAAACGTTTTTGTTTTTTTTTTTTTTGCCTATACGTCAACGCAAATTAATTTTTATTACTAAATATATATTTTGCTAAAATTTAAACTTATTTATACTTATAAAAAATTGAAAGAAAACAAATCTTTTTCCGGGTTAAGCGGGATCTCAGGGTCATACATATTCGGTTTTTTCAATTCTATAAAATTGTAGGGACTTTTATCCGTCACAAATTTTCCCGTCAAATTGCACCCGCCCCGGCTTCGCACGTTTGTGAAATATAATATTCCCAAATAAAACTTGTTTTATTAAAGCACTCAGGGAATATATGTTTCTAACAGTAAAAGAAATTTCAAAATCGTACCATTACCGGAGATTACTCGGGACATACAAACTAACGAACTTAATCTCTTTGTAATATTAGAATAGAATCGTTAAATCAGCAAAAGAACAATTGTTCGTTATCTCTCAAGGTAGCGATTAATTGTTCTTGGAGCCAAATCAAATTCAGTTAGATGCACTGTTTAGTCTAAAAACTACTGTTGAATCAGATGTTGTCAATAGGTACTTTTGTCATTATATTACATAAAGAGGTCGTAGTTTAATCAGTGGCCGGCATTTGATACGATCACGAGGTTAAGCAGTTCTTATCGCAACCCGGTTATGGATGGGTGCAGTAATGCATACCAAAAAGACTACAAGCGTGGCGCTACCTCTAATTATAAATCTAATTAAATAATAAAATATTTTCTAGGCTTTTACATGTTCTTGTCGATTATCGTCAGCAATGCTATACCGTATTACTTGAAGGATGATTTTCCGATACTAGAGCATTTGGGCTGTGACAAGTGTCCCAGGATTTATGTACCGGTGTGCGGTATAGACAATAAGACATACGTTAACGCTTGCAAATTAAATTGCATCAACACTGATAAAAAGGAAGACCAGTGGATCAAGATCCAAAGGTATATATATAATTTTTACTCTGGAATACATTGACTTTGAATTATTAAATCTTCTTAAACAGCATATTAAAACACGCTTATTCGTAAGGCATATTATAACAGTTGAAGACTATATTAATGATAGAACTGCTTGGAATTGAGAAGCTCCAGGCTTGTAGTTTATACTTAACATGCAAAAATGTACTTTAAAATCAGTATTGTAAGAATTATTTTTAAAAGAGTGGCTAACGATTTTCTAGCTGATTCTTCTCGCGGCTCGACTCTGCCGAATCACTGGTAGCTTTTTGAATATTTGACTTTGGGCTTGGAAAGTCTAATTGAATAAAATATCATTTGAATTTAACAATTAAAGGCTCTCTTGTAGTCTAAGTGCGGATCTGCCGTGCTGGGCACGATGGGCATACCCATCCTATATATGTATTTGTATTATTGTATTGTATTGTATTGTATTGTATTGTATTGTATTGTATTGTATTGTATTGCATTGTATTGTATTGTATTGTATTGTATTGTATTGTATTGTATTGTATTGTATTGTAAGGTATTGCATTGTATTGTATCGTATCGTATCGTATCGTATTGTATTGTATTGTATTGTATTGTAAGGTATTTGATTTTTTTTAATTAAATAAGCCTTAAAAGCTTCTGTTTGGATTGATTGCAAAAATATCCCAGCGGCGTCGGGTTTGGAACCGGGTACCTTGCGGATTTCAGTCCGTGCAGCCTCAATAGCTCAGCGGTAGAAGGGATGGAGCATATTAAAAAATATTCTTAATTGGAATACCATAAAGAATTCCACTTTATGGAAAATTAAAAAAACTTGTTTTAATTTTCAGGTACGGACCGTGCATTAACATGCAACTATTTCTAGTGTGAACGTAATTTACAATATTGAATAGTATTTTTAATATACGGTTATCAACTGTTAAGAATAAAGAAATAAAAGTCCAAAAAGGGTTTTAAACATTTACTATTACATCCTACTAAGGTTATAAAGGCGAAAGTTTGTATACATGGATGTGTGGTACATTCATATGGTTCGTCTTCCAAATGGAGTATTCTGTTTATTGACGCCACTTTGAAAAATATTTTTTTACTTTAATTTTACTTCCTAATATTTCCATCCGCCATATACATACATAAGTAAGTTACCGTAACTTCATAAAGTTTTGTAATAACTAATACAAAACTTTAACTTACAAGTTTATCCATATATCTTAACGGGTACATCTTCAAAATCTGGTATTATGTTTACTGTCGCTACTTCGAAAAACATTTTTTTGCTTCAATTTTACTTCCTAATAATTCTATCCGACATATACATAATTAAGTTACAGTAACTTCATAAAGTTTTGTAATAACTAATACAAAACTTTAACTGACAAGTGAACCCATATATCTTAATGGATACATCTTCCAAATCGGGTATTATGTTTACTGTCGCCACTTCGAAAAATATATTTTACTTCAATTTTACAGCTAATTATTTTCATCCTCCATATACATAAGCAAGTTACAGTAACTTCATAAAGTTTTGTAATAACTAATACAAAACTTTAACTTACAAGGGAACCTAATAAAACCTAATGTAAGTCTATGTGGTAACACTGAAGTTGTCAGTGGTCTGGAGATATTAGAAAAGTCTGGAAACTCTCGAAAATCTCGGTGAAACAAGCGGGGAAATTTCTCCGCTCTAGGAATACAAATAACGTACTTATTCTACTTACTCTTGTACAAAAGATCTGCCGGTATAGCAATTCTGTATTAAATAGCTTAATTTTTTTATATTATAAGTGAAGCGAAAAATTTCGGTACAATTATTGTTGGCCAGTGTCTACTGTGGATAGAAAATCGATTTTCACTGGATTTTATCCTCCTTTTTGTTTACCGTTCTGTTCCAATGTATCTTCAATTTGTTAGGGTTTCCTATAACTAGTGGCATAGGGAGACGGTATTTTAACTAAATATTTATCAACTATATATTACAAAATTTAACTTACAGTTACATTTTTTTATCAATCGTTTTTTTCTTTCGAGTCCGTTTAGTTGCTTTTTTGAAAGCCACAAAAAGTTTTTATTTAAAACCAAAACTAGCTTTTAAAATTATTTTACTACAGTAAAGTGGTGTTTTAAAATGTTATACTTCATTATATTTTAAGTATTCAACCATGATAATTTTGTTACCCATTACTTTCCAAAAAATAATTTCATGCAAATAATCTTTACAGATATATTTGTAAAAGCAATGAACATTAAATAATAAAAAGTATTTTTAACAAAAAATTGATTACATATTAATAAAATCATTTTTTAATATCACCAATAATTTTATTTTAAATGGATTTTAGCCAAAAAATGTTTCTTTTTAATATTTTGACTATTTGTTAATGCAAAACTTTTAAAACTGTAACGATATCCTTAATTATTTCTGATTAATTCTGTTCTCGAGCACCTCTATAACACAGGCATTAAGTTGTCTACCTTAGGAACAGACATCCGTGTGTCATATAGTCCTGTATATATTTATTTAAAAATGTAATAAATAAGACGAAAAACATAATAAAAGGCAATAAATGTATATTTTATCTTATTCATCCTTATATCTACGTAAAAATGAATCTATATCTCATCGTCACGCTATAACTTAAGAATGGCTGGATCAATTTAAGTAATTAGTTTTTGAATTATTCTTTGAAGTTCGAGATATTTTAATATGTTATATATTTAATCCAACTATTAGTCGTTTTGTTTTTAACTTTGCCGTAAAAAAGAGTTTGTAAAAGTAGTTTTACAAACTCTTTTTTCTCTTTTTTGAATTTTTCTGTTTTGAATAAAGCCATTCGAATTTAAAATTCGAATTCGCATTTGTGCGATTAATACAATAAATAACAATACTTATGCCGGCGCCAGACACAGCTCAAAGTGTTTGTACATATTTGTCCTTGAAGACTACAAACAGTTTCGGAGTGGTTTCAAAACAAACACTGTTTTACGAGTATTTTATAATTTAATAAATCTTCGTTTCGGTTTGTAGTTAAAAATGTCAAGTTTTCCGTTATTCATCATAGATGGCGGTATGACGAAAATGTACGAGCTATCGTTGTGTTTTATAAATTGTATATATAAACTAATGAATGAAACCTTCATTCATATGATAACTCACCTTCTGGTTAGCTCAAAATCTTTAAATTTAGTAAGAAAATAATAGAAATTGTAGCAATAAATATAAGAAAAAGTCTAAAAACTGAATTTCCGTTGTTGCATCACTGTGTTTTTTTCTAACTGGTAGTTTATCCGTCAAGACCCTCTTTCTAAGAAATGTGTAAATATATAAAATTTAAATTAATAGCAAGTTCTGAGGTTAATGCTCCCTTGAAGCTGTGCGAGAACATCAACCCTCTAAATATACGCAATCAAAAGATATGGTTTTATATATCGCTTTTCTCATACTAGTAAAATATTGAATTTTAGTATGGTGATATATGGCCAATACTTTCCTTGATAAATGGGCTATCTAACACTGAAAGAATTTTTCAAATCGAACCACTAGTTTCTGAGATTAGCGCGTTCTAGTAAACAAACAAACTCTTCAGCTTTATATATTATTATGATATACATGGGTAGTTCAAGTAAGCGCACAGCTCTAATGACGGGTGAGGTTTCGGAGTAAAAGAAAACATCATCGATCTATAACGTATGTGTATAAATTTTTAAACTTGTTAATTTTTCAAAAACAGCTTAATCGATTTTGATAAAATTTATGTGTACAACCTCTGAAGTATGGTCTACGATAGAAAGAAAGAATCGTCAAGATCGTTTCATAAATGGCAGAGTAATCGCTTAAGGTACATACAAAAAAAAGTATAAAAAAGCAACATCAATATAAAAATACTTAACCGTATTAAAATTTTTGACAATTACACTTTTTTAATATAACTTTAAGACGTTTGACATAACATTCATGTCCTCATGTTATTCTTCGCTAACGCGTAGAAGATTGTAGATAATCTCATATTATTCTACACTAACGCGTAGAAGATTGTAGATGACCTCATGTTATTCTACGCTAACGCGTAGAAGATTGTAAATGATCTCGTATTATTTTAACCACACAGGTGGCAGATATAGAACGTAACAAGAACAATGCCCTTCCGTTCGCACAGCGCACGCACTTTCAAGCCCAGCTTCTGCGCATGAGCTCCCTACATCAAAACTTGCTCCATGCTCTACAAGTACGTCGCATTTTTTTTAAGTAACACTTTTTTACACACGCTTGACAAGGATAATATGCTGGTGATTGCGTAACGCGAACGGCGATTTCTTCATTATTTCGTAGTTTCATTTCCTTCTTGAATAATTTTATAAGTTAATATTTAGTTCAACACATTAAATGTTCTACGTTTTAAGTGAACGAAAGATTAAATTCATTTTAAATTTAAATTATACATATATAGAAGTTTTATAAATGGTGTAATTCTTATAGGGGGTCAAATTAATCCAATTTCAATTGTTGGTGCTAAACTTCTATGAAAAAAAGGCCTTAAGGGCAGACAGAGGGACCGACAGATGTATGCAAGTTAGTATTGTGGCAAGAATATTAAAGAATCCCAGACTAGATTATTATTAATTATTCATTTTAACCTTTATATATTTTAGAATTAATAGTATGTATTAATAAAATAATGTAGAAAATAGTTTTTAAAAAGAGGTTTAAAAATTAATAAGAGTTAAAAAAACTACACAATTGTTTTACAAAGAATACTAATAAATTTATATACCTATAGGTATAATAAGCGAAAGGTCGCCTAACAGGAAATCTTACAAACGGCGAGACGTACAATAATGACAATTGACAAGGAGGTTTATAATTAGTAGATTTATAGAGAGTAGATTTAATTAGAGGTAGCGCCATGCTTGTAGCCGAATTGGGCCGGCGCGTCCGGGTACCAGTACCTCTTTCTCACGATTTCAACTCGCGAAGTCCGGAATCGAATCTGGGCGGCGTCCGTGGACGCGCTACGTCTGATGCAAATCCGATTTCCCTTTAACATCCATTCTTTCTAACGTGTAATATTATGTGTTTAGTCTAAAAAAAAAAACAAACATATATCTGTAGAAGAAAAAATAAAGTAAACAATAATGCCGGCGAAATTAATTAATAAACTACAAAGCTACAGAAATTGACAAGAATTATATTTTACAAGAAACTCACAATAAAAAATAATACAAGTGTTTAAGATAATCATGAAATTGTATTAATCTAAACGCCTAGAGAGTATCAAGTAATAGTATCTAATTTAAAGAATTAATATTTACGAATTTCTAACTGTTTTCCACGACTTCGTTCCCGAACACTTGCGAGAGCCCTTAGAATTTAATTTATTGTCTTGTAGCTTTATCGTTTACGGAACGGATGGCACCATCACATTGATCACAAAAATACTGCTCATTGCTAACGTATAAGATAAAGGTGAATCAGGATTCCGGACATCAGGTATTGTCCCATATAATCCAAATATTTTTTCTGATGAAGATTTTACCGCAGCTGAACTCCTAACCCAACCTGAAGTAATTATTCAAGATACCTCAATCGTCATTTCATCTACGTCTGCTCCAACAGATCCAATACCACCTACAACATCTGCAGCAATACATCCAATGCCGTGTAATTCGTCGGTTATAACAAAGTTAGCACCATCTGCACTGTCTGCAGAAATACACCATATGACATCAATATCATCCATAGCAGTTGTTGATTCAATACCATCGACTTCATCAACAACGTTAGCTCCTGGAATATTGGATTCCAATATTGAAGATCTGCTTCCATTACCTATCAAAATGATTCCTGAAAAGCCCATAAGAAAAGGACTGTTGGGTTTCAAATTAAGTTTTTTAATCTATACGCACGCACGCACTTGTCGATGGTCTCCTCCCCGTAATATATACCTGCCCCTACGCACTGCCGTTTTTTTGACTCAACGTCTGTCTTTATTTTAAGTCGAATAGTTCATTGGTGCTTTGTAAATCTAACATGCGAATATTAACGCAGAATACATATTTACCCATGACTCTAATTTAAAATCATTATTTTTGAAGCGACAAATATCTTTGAAAAAAAAACATACACATTTGGAAATTTATTCTGGCCATTTAAGTAACAGGAATAAAGGACATAATTCAACTTTTTTTGTAGTAGACCTACTTGAGCGATTCTTTTAAATACCAGGAATATTAGCATACCTAAAAGTATTTTTTTTAATTGGCTAAGTCAATCAAAAAAAAAAATATTCCGCACAAAAACGTATACGTAACTTTTTTTTTAGTTGACCCAATTACAAAAAGCTACTATTGATACAAGTGCTTCGAGACAAAGCGTAGACGGTTTGTAGTAACGCGAGATAAAATCATTAAATTCGCTCATGCTCCGTGCAGGGAAGCTGCGTCACTTGATCTCACAATATTCCAGAAAACCAGTGCTAGAATGGGTCACCCATCTATCACCCGGTTGCAGCCAGAGCAACTTAACTTAGCGATCAACTCAAATACCGACCACTGATTAGGCCACGACCTCCTCGTAGTCTCGTAGTCTCGCTTAGTCTCGCTAAAGCTCAAAAATCACTGGGCGGATTGAAATTCTGTTTGTTTTGTTTCATTTCCCTTATTTCAAGGAAAAATTATTTAAAAATACCAAATAATGTAAATTTGAGCGTTACTTCAGAATACTTACTTCTAAAAGATGTCGTTCGTTAGTACGAAGTAAATTCTAGGGACCTTTTGACTAATGTGTCAAGCAAAATTATTTTTTTTTTATAAAACATTCGGCCTTTATGGAGAAGACACACGGAAAATTGATAAATTTGTTAATAGCTGACGAGCAAATAACATTAAATTCGAAATTTAAAAAACCCCGATACTCCATTCGACTGTGTTCCTATGTCATGACCAGGTTGGGAGGAGGAAGGGAGGGGGTATGATTCTCGAACTGGGCCTTGGACCGATAGAGTGAGGCTCTTTGTTTCATGTGTCCTAGACTTGGTGATAAGTTTGTGTTACTGGTAAATCTACATAGCACCTTATACTATTTAATGCCCTCAATACTGTAATCCCCCCTATAACACGGTTCTCTTATAACGCATAACATTATTCTATAATATATAATATTACTAGCCGATCGGCAGACTTTGTTCCCCGTTTCCGTTCCATTTTCTTTTTTATTTCGCTTACGTCATACCTTTTTATTATGCAAACCTTGTCCTAACAGTAACCGTTCGGATGTTATGTGCGTGCATACATTTTTAGCGATTCATTTTTATTTGCGAGTATAAATTGAGATGTAAGCTATCATGTCATTCAAGTTGGATCAAATTGGACACGATGTGCAAATTTTATTAAAATCGGTTCAGTAGTTAAGTCCATCGCAGACAAACAAGGTGACGCGTTATTTATATATATTAAGATATTCTGCGCATACGGGGACGTGCAAGATCGTTGTACGAGAAGAATCCTACAACGCGTTTTCTTACAATGTGGAATAAAGCTACCGTGTTATAGGGGGGATTCCAGCATTACATAGCTTTTGCCTCACACGCTGTATGTATGTGAAAAGAAGATATTGTAGGAGAGAAAAGTTTATTGTGCACTCTAAACAACTTTAATACTATTTGATGAAAATTGCAGAGATATCACGTTAACTTTAACAAAAAATCATTTCAAATAACGTTGTCACAGTATGTCAAAGTTTCACGACCAGGCAATATGACAGATTGTATTATACGTGATCAGAAGTGGCCCTAGGGATTGTGTACATGTGGTGCGATGTCTCATCATATCAATGTAACATCCCCCCCTTCCCTCTCTCCTTGAATATGCTGTTTTCGGTCATTTAACTATGTTATCATCAAATATAGGCCGTCGCTAGAAGGACGACATAAATCGGAAAGTTACTAGGTTCAAACACGACTTGCGATAAAAAAGTTTTTAAACTTATGGTAAAAGTAGTGGTTAGTATTACTTTGTGAAAGTATTAATAATGTCTACCGTCATTTATAGCAACTCGTATTATAAATTTTGTAAATCTTCATGCAAGTAACTATTATATCGCACGCTTAATCATAATCTGACCGATTACGTTTTAGGTCCAAAGTGAGTTAATGATGCAGGCAGCTTCGTTTCGACGTCCTCTATCTGCAAATCTAACAATTATTTCGATATCTCCATCCAACAGTGAGATACAGCTATTTATGTCTTGTTAACTGAAATAAGATTTCGGTTAAAAGACAAATAAATAAGAAAATATCATTAAATTTACGTTTCAGCATCATTATAATCGCTTCATTAACTATTATTAAAATACGTATTTTTTATGGCATAAGTCGCAAATGAA
>JANCMC010021608.1:4344423-4370972 GCA_024363005.1 Charaxes varanes
TATTTTAACTTTCAGACTTTTCTGGCTCTGTGCGACATTGAATAGACGAAAATGACTACAAATCCATATAGAATCCCTGGTAACCAGCGATAATAATTCCCGTTTATATTACATATAATTATTATGTCTGTATCAAATCAAGTTTATTTGTAGTTATATAAAAGTATATACATATTTGTTGAAAGATTACGCTATAGCGTTGCACATGGATCGTTAAATCATGTATTTAATTATTAATACAATGTCTTCCTCTGATAGCACTACAAAGATACAATAATCTAATTATAATAATCGGTCACACACAGCTGAGATATCAACACCAAAACCACACAACCGTTCAATGCATACCTACCTACTATCGCAAGTCACGTGGACGAGATACGACCATACACATATATGTATATTGCTAATGCTTTTGTTTTGAGATTACTACCGTTTTAAGAGTACTGAGGCCCTAATCTATTATTTATCACTAAACATTTAAGGTATTTGACAGGGCCCGTTGGCGCGGTGGACAGTGACTTTGCCTTCCGCTCCGGGGTTCGTGGGTTTGATTCCCGCCTCGTGCCTGGGTCCATTATCTATATGTATGTATTTATATATTTCTACAAATAAATATTTGAGTATAACAGGCGGCTGTTACCTGTAACACAGGCATTAAGTTAACTACTTTAGGAACAGAAGCCCGATTGTAATATAGCCCTGTATATATTTATTATTTATATATAAATCTATTCTCAGACCACACCTATTACTATGAAACACCTAAGCGGATTCGAACTGGTGATTATAAGTGACCATCAATGCTCCTCGACCATAGTACTTTTAGAAGATTCTCTAAAACGTTGCAAGTTCGCTTCGAGAGATATATGCTATTTATTGAAGATCTCCAAGTCGTATGGGTTTGAAAACATCAGAACTGGTTCCCAAAAGCTAAAGAGATCTCCAGCTTCTATCCAGCTAAAGAGGACCATTTATAAGAATAAAGAGATTTATATTTATTCGGCTATAAAAGGATATACCATTTCGGCCGATGTTGTGGCAAAAATACCACATAAAAGCGTCCATGGTATAGGGGGGCTAAGACTAGTACTGACCTGCGCGTGCCGCAGCTGGTTGACGAGGGTGGAGCACCGCTCGGGGTCCTTGCGGCCGTCGAAAGAGTCCAACTCCGCTGCAATCATGTTCAGAGCATCGTCCGCGAAGAAGAACTGTGCTAGCAGCGAACGGTCGTCTCTCTGCAACAAGGAAAAGATAAAACTTGAATAAAATAAAAAAAGTAATAGAAATTAGCTTGGCGCATCCTTATATTGAATTAAGTGTGCGGTCATCACATATTTCCGAACGAGAAGGCGAATTTTCAAATCAAATCAAAAGATGTTTTATTCAAGAGTTTTACAAGCTCTTTTAAGTCATCAAATATTTTAAAAGCGACAATTGATAAGGAAACGTTGAGCCACGAAGAATCAGCAAGAAACTCGAAAGCCACTCTTTTTTAAAGTATTTCTTGAATTATAAAAATGAGTTTAATACGTTCCTATGTTAACTATAAATTACAAAGCTGGAGCGACTCAACTCCAAGCAGTTTTATCTTTCATATTGTCTTCAACTGCATAATACGCCTTAAGAATAAGCCTGTTTTTAACGTGTCGTTTAAATGTATCAGTAGACAGAGTTAAAATTGCACCTGAAATTTTGTTAAAGAGAAGAATAAAATACATTTTCGAATACCACTACCACTGCAAACCTTGCCAAATTTACACCGGCAATTACATCACTTATTGAATTGCATCCGCTTTCCTTTCATTTTTGTATAAAATTTCTGTCAACGAGATAAAGCTGTCAACGCAAGTTTACAACATGAGGAAATCGGTCGACTTGCCATTATTTTATGCCAATTTCATCGAATTAATGGCACGAAATGATCCTTGATTCGCAGTTTCCGGCGGAAATTAATTCACAAACAAAAGACAAGGGAACCAGTTATATTAATGGATATATATATACTTAATTACATATATTATATAGATTGGCCCGTTGGCGTGGTTTCTGAACTAAGACAACCAACCATAGCAAAATAAAATCACACATAGGTTAAAAAGTATATGTCTAAGTTAAAAATTGTACAAGTTCTACACCTAACTACAAAAAATTCAACTTTAACATTCAAATTACTCGACATAAAAATATCAAAAAGTGTCATTCCCCTTATTTCAGAGAAGGTTTACAAGAAAAAAAGAAAAGGAAACGCCGAAAGATTATTTTAAAAATACTAAAAAATCCATATTTTTCCGATATTTCAAAATAGTTCAAATAGTTTGATTGTACAAACTTTGTTTGAAATTTAATTTACTTTTTCTAATTTGAATTTTTTAACATTTAAATAATATTTTTAACATTTCAACATTTTATTTAATTTAATTTTTGTTTTATTGTTGACATTGTAACTTTATTTTGTAACTACTAGTTTAAATTTATTTTAAGATTATTGACTTTTATTTTAGCTTATAATTTATTATTTTCAAATTTTGTTTTCATATTTAATTGTATATGTATAACTATGGGTGCTTGCCTGAAATAAACGAATACCATACAATATACCGTTTGTACACGTAATATTTTGACTGACTTGGCTATAAAGCCGTTTAAGAAGATGTCTTCCTGATGTAAATTGACCCTGGCACACGTTCTGCGCCAAAATGACGATTTGCCTGTTGAGGACAAAGTATAATACTATAAATAAACAAATTGGATAGTTATTAAGATGAAAAATTGATACATAAAATACCCAAATTGTTATCTTTGTTTTTTACATAAATAAACAACATATAACCTTACACTAACCAAAATTTCCTTACATTTCATAGAAGTCTATTAAATGTAACATAAGTATTGTACCATTATGAGAGATAAACATGCCAAAACTCTTCATTATTGCTCCTAAGGGCAGCTCAGACCATTGTTGATATGCACTAAAGAAATATATATGTCAACTTAACACAAATTTTTTTAGCCAAAATTTTATTTTAGCTCTATTAGCTAGACGCTAATACATAAGTTACTAATTAACTTATGCCCAGAATGCACACATGCTAGTACATGTCTTTGAGCTAGAACAGGAGGCTATTTTATATAAAGGAATTGTTTTGCATTTTGTTCTTTCATTACATTGTTGAAATTCATTTAACCTAAAATTACAAAGTTGTCACGATTACGCCTTGACATAATCCAACACATGTGTGTGTAAATCGTCTGGCATTGTTCTGTGTTTAGTTTTATTTTAATAACTTAATATATTAATGTTGCGTATTATAAAAAAATATTTGCACTCGCACGACCTCCTCTATATGAAGTATAAATTTGCTAAAGTATTTACTCCTCCGTCAGCGCTATTTTTGTAAAATGCTACCTTAAGTTTCCGCATCGCGTATGAATACATAAAATTATTGATTGACCAAAAATTTAAAAAGAAAAAATAGTTAAATTAAAAAATAGCGTGTAAACATTTTTCGAAAATAAATAGTCATGTTTTTAATCGTAAAATTTTATTTAACAATTTTTACATAAAACTAAAATAAAAACATCGTACAATACTTAATTTTTATATCAAAATGAAACATTAAATATTTTTACTTAGTACATGTACACAATAGGATTTACCTAGATAATATCGTCATCTTGCCTAAATAAGTTTGTTTGTGTAAAAACAAAAGCATCATCAATAGATAGGTTTATTAATAAATTAATGTCATTCGCAGTGTAGTTTGAAAATTATGCATCGCGGATTCAATTAACTATTTGAATAACACTCTGCGTTTCAAACCTTTCGCCTCATATTTAACATTTATATAACCATCTATTTATACCCTTATAGTTAGTATCTCTATTCATTTCTGTAGTCCTCATTATAAACTGAATTAACTATAAAGTTCAAAGCTTTTAAGTTACTTTTTTAACAAAATTGTGTTACACCAAAAATAGACTTAATCCCGTTTCAACGAGACTTACGGGTGGCAAAAATACTTACAAAGATAAATATATTTTCTTATTCTAAAGATCGTCGGCTGGTCGAATTGTGTACAACGACATATATTGTTCTATTCACAGAAAAATAAACTTCTACTATTAATTTTTTTTTTATGTTACAAAGGGGCAGACGAGCAGGCAGCAGGCACCGAAGTGCCTACCGGCGCCCATGGACATCTATCAAAGTTATTTCTAGGATTTGAGGTACATATTTTTGGTAATAAGGGTTTATTGTAGACGCTTTCGTATACACGTTTGATGACGGTCTGGCCTTTCATATAAACATGTGTTACATTTATCCTTAAGCTTTCTGAGACCCGACGTCGGGGAGATGGTTCGAAGTTAACATCCCTTCTCTATTTAATCCTGAATTCTGTCATGAATATTTAATTAACGCGAACATTACATTAAGGAATTGTTTGAAACACGTTCAGGCCGCTGCAAAACTCGAACTCATCACGTGTCAGAAACTAAACTAGGCTTTGCCATATGTCTCAAGAAGCAGAGATGTGCCTAAGTCATAGTGGATTTTAAATCATACGTGATAACTAGCCGTGCCCGCGTCTATTTCCGTATAAAATAGGTAACAAAATAAGATTACATTTTAGCGCGATAACGTATAGCCTTCTTCGATAAATGGGCTATCTAATACTAAAATAATTTTTCAAATCGGAGCAGCAGCTTTTACGTCCTTTATTGTTATTATGTTATTTAGTTGTATATTATATATAGTAGGTATACAGTTATTATATTTTAATCTTAGACTAGGGGATTCGTCAGACGTTGTCTTGCCTGATATTTATCTCCTCTGCTCATAGCCAATTAACCAATCTCCTTTATATCTTTTCTATAAAACGTGACACTGGCCCAAAAATTTTACATTAAATTCTAATTGTATTGCACATCAATCCAAACGTCTAGTACGAACGTCATCTATTCTAAAGTAGCGATCATATCTGCATTTTTTAATTTGTTTCAGTAATCTTTTGAATTTTTCTTTCTATATTTTCTTATAGACCTTCCCGGGAATAAAGGAAATAAAAAAAAGAAATATATATCGTTCAAGCGCTTCTAAATTTAAACCAAACCAACGGACAACCATTGATTTTTTTTATATATAGATTGGGTTGTGCGTGACGAAAGTCACACCAGATATTTATCCCTTATGCAGTCTACAATGGCACCATGGATTGACGCTGAGTCTATCGAGTCCATCGTATTGCAAAGGAAGGAACCAGGGCAGTGCCTGGGACTTGTGACTCAAGTGTAGGTTTGATGGAACCCTTTAACGTGTACGCGAACACTCACCTCCACTGCCCGTGTTACCTTCCCCGCCCAACCAGTTCATATCTGATCTCATCCTATAATGATATCCTTCTATTAGTCTTCATCATGATGTAGGTGATCAATCTTATTTCTTCGAAAGTGTCTAGGGTCGCTAATAGATGGTGCTTTACTAAATTACATCCTCCTACATATACTAACGCAGATATGGGCGAAATAAATGAAGTTTATTTTATCCATTTTAAATATTATTAATTTTTTGTATTAATATTGTTGGAACGGGCACTGTCTGCTTAATAAACACTTATGCAATATAGGTGTTACTGACACTACACTCTGCAGGGGATGCATGGACGCACCAGAGACACCATATCATGTCCTACTGTACTGCAAAGAGATGGCCATGGGCGCCGGTAGGCACCTTGGTGCCTGCTGCGTGCTCGTCTGCCCCCTTGTAACATAAAAAAAGAAAAAAAAAACTTAGAGCTATGTCTGACTCCGGTATAAGACAACTATCTTTTTAACAAATAACCCTCCTTGGGGTACCTTAATGTGTCCTACATTGCGGCGACAGCCTTGGCAGGAGAACCCACTTGGGAATTGCGGGCGCAAGCCCTTGCTGCTGCCACTGGGTTTTGGTGGGTATTATGGCATTGCCAGCGAGTCCCACACTTCTGTCCGCAGATGCTTCCGAAATACCGGTTCATCTGCGGATGGAGTCGTGCGTAAAGGCATTTCCCAGCGAAAAAAAAGAAAGCTGTATATATTAGTATAGAGAATGGCATTTATTAACATAATTATAATTTCTATAAATCCTGATAAATAATTTTCCTAAATATTCTTTGCTATAAACCTCACGGAGCCCGAGACCTTTCCAACTAATGTAAAACCGTGGAAATCGGTGCCAGCTTTCAAATAAAAAAGAATCATCAAAATCGGTTCACACAGTCGAAAGTTCTGAGGTAACAAACAAAAAAAAAACAAGAACAATAGTCGAATTGAGAACCTTCTCTCTTATTGAAGTTGGTTGAATAAAAAAAAAAAACAAATTAGCTTTTGCAAGCCCTTTTGAATCTTTAAATATTTTGTTTTGCAAAGGAGAAGAATAAACAAAAAAAGCTTTTGGTAACTTTTCTCAGATACAATTAAGAAATTGGTTGGAGAGGAAAATATGTAAATATATATCTCCTAAATAACTGTCAAGCTATAATTACCGAATTACAAGCACTAAGTGGACAGAACTCTTTTTTTGTACCATAACGGAATACTAAATTTTTCCGTTGAATATACTAGCGTGCAACAGAATGGTTTCTTTTGGAAAATTTCTTTTTCTATTTTTATTAAACTTTTTATAACAAAACAAAGCCATTTTCCGTAAAATCAATCTTGTATGCCAATATATGTCGGAACTTTGAGCGAAAAAATGAAAATGGAGCCGATTATAAGTGGAGAAAGCTTTTAGTTGTAATAATCGTAGTTAAAATTTCACAAGCAATATTCATATTTGAATTTTAAAATTATGAATATCATTGATTTTGGAAGAATTAGTTTTATGTAAACGTAAGTATATGAATATATATAAAACTAAGTCGGGTTTGTTTGAACATTTAGCTCAAGAACGGTTTTACCGATTTTAATGATTTTTTGATTAGTTGAATTTCTCTTCGTCCTTAAAAGCAGAATAAATTTAAAAAACATTAGAAGAATGTCAAAAAATTTAATTAAATTAAAAAAAAATTGGAAAAGGGAAAGGGAAAGGAAAAGGAAAGGAATAAGAAAAGAAAAAGGTAAAGAAAAGGAAAATTAAAATGGAAATGAAAAGGGAAATGCAATAGGAGAGGGAAAGAAAATGAAGCTAATATTATAGGATAATAGAATGTAGTAAATACTAAGTAACCCAACGTTCGGGCGGGTCGCAAGTATACCATAATTGAAGTTAAATTAAAAAAAATGAGTTTTTAGCATGTTCTGTCAACATGGAAAATTTGAAGTTTCTCCGTCAAATAATTTGGAAATGCTAGGGTGGGGACACCTTTTGAGCAGACAGATGGACGGACGGACAGAGCGAAATTATAAGGGTTCCTTGTTCCGTGTACTACGGAACCCTAAAAATACAAATTCCCGTCTCGGTGTAAACGCTGCTTTACATGTAAAGAATTTTAGTCTAACAAATCAGCTTAACTTAAGCACGAACTCCCATTTTAACTCACATTATATAACTTTAAAGATTAAGCTTTCTAATGTTTGCGTTAAAGTAAGAATTAAAGCTCCATTTTGTGCGGTTAAGAAGTTTCGCTTACATTCGAATTCACTGGTGAATCATTTTCGCAAACCACTCTGATACCGAAATGTTGAACACTTTAAAATCAAGGTTAGAAGTAAATAGAGGAATTCGACTCGTAAATAGAGGAATTGGACTCGTAAATAGACGATGATGAGGATGGAAGACGAACGTATACGCTATATCTTGATAAAGGAATCTTTTTTTTTTATCTAATTTTTTGCGAACGAAGTCGCTAGCACAACAAATTTTAAATACGAGACTGGCTTGTGCTTATGTATAAAAGTCCTGCAAACAAATGAATAATAACAAAAAAATCTTGTAAACGTTTTGCCCTTAATTTTCTTAGTTAGGTTGGTTAAGGATAATTTCAAATGGCTCGTTACTAAAGCGCCCTGGGCTGTAGAGCAAATTATACGTGCAGGCATATATTATTAGATTACACATCTAAGCACCGGTGTCTACCACCTACGCTGTATACAAATATGAGGAAATAGCCATTTATAATTTTATTAGATACAAGCTGTATCCCGCAACATCGTCCACCTAAAATTAAATTTATAAGACCCCCTAGGCCTCCGTAATCCGGCCCTAATCAATATTCGTTCTTAGCGGATGTTTACAAACTATAAATTACTGTCTTGCCAAATTTCATATTTGTACAAACCGCGGTTTTCGAGAAAGTTAGAAAGTTGTCGAACGTTGTCTTTTTTATTCTTTCTAAAATTAAAAAAAAAAAGAACTTAACCAATGAACGGAATAAACATAATTTAAAAATGGAACGTCGGATATATTTTCAAACATACTTTAATCTGTAACCTTTTATCCGCATTCTTTGAGGCCAGCTTCACGGTTAGCATTAAAGAAAAGTTTTTGCTGTGCTAACTTTATATTAATATAATTAGTTTCATGGTTCGGAAATTAAGTTTAGAAACGGCTTGGGTCACGAGAAAAAAAACAGTTCACTTGTAAATTGTTATCGCTCTAAGCTATTTTATTAATAGAACAATTCTTATATTAAATACGCCTTCTGAATTTATGGCTGTATGAAAACGCACTGCCTCGGACGATTTATACGACGTGGCAATATAATTTTTGATATACGTCTCACGCGCACGGAAGCGAAATAAATGAATTTTAATGCACTTGTATACTTTATTTTTACGTTAATGGTTTCAGGTTTTACTTTTAAAAATGTACCTTATAGCTCAATAGTGAAAAAGGAACCCTAAAATCTAAAAGAATCTAAAATCTGACTGGCCCGTTGGCGCACTGGGCAGTGACCTTGCCTTCCGCTCCGGGGGTCGTTTGTTTGATTCCCGCCTCGAGACTGGATGTATTATCTATATGTATGTATTAATGTTTTCCCAAAAAAAATTGTATATCAGGCGGTTGTTACCTATAAAACAGGCATTAAGTTGTATACTTTGGGAACAGACATGCGTGTGTCATATAGTCCAATATATTTATTTATTTAAAAGGTAATTACTGGATAATTTTCACGCCCATTTCTTGACCCCGTTTCCCATTTCATTTATTCATTGCCCGTTTCACTACACTCAACTAGCAAGAAAAAGTTTAGCTGCAAACTCATACTGTTTAAAAACTCATACAGTTTTTTTTTTAAATCGTTATTTTTTTTTAATATTAAGAATATTATGTCATTTGTAATGGTTCATTCGGTGTGAACAATTGAAACTAATCTCTATCTATCTAAACATCGATTTTGAATATTTACTAACCAAAATATTTAAACGTTTAATTAAACGATTTAAAAATATATTAAAACATAAAATATATATTTCATTTCAAACATTGTGAATATTTCTTCATACTATTTCCATATTTAGAAGCACTTCGTTTCGTTTACGTATGTACACTTTCGTTTCGTTTCGTTCGTTAGTTAACGATTGTTAACAAACGAACGAAACGCCCTACATCTCTAGAATGTCAGAAAGCTTTTTTTTCAATTATTATAATATTGTATTTTGGTAATAAAATATAGGCACATACCGATATTTGAAAAAAACTGATTCATATGTGCTTACGTGCTTACGCAATATAGCACTTAGCGTATCAACCAAGGCAGTGTTGTTTTGATGTCGTCTGTGTTATCCAAATAAAGTCGTAAAAAGGTGAAATCGGCGTCAGTCTGTCTGTCACATTCAATGTTCCAAACAAGGCGACCTAGAAAACTTATTACACAACCTGAAACTTCGGGCGTCTTTACGAGTTCGATAATGGACTATAAAACAACGGAATAAGACAGAAAATTTCACAAAGGAAGCAGTATTTTGGAATTGTTCTTAAACTTTTAAGGGTATTCGAAACTATTGTATACGAACATGTATTATACGATAAATTTTGTTATACTTTACCTATACTGGTGCTTTATAAGTGTCATATATTTTATTAAAGTACAAGCACATAGAATGAACGATGGAGAGGATTTCAATCTGTAACATATTCGGTTATATTCCCGACTCGTACTAAATGTACGATAATACGATATGAAATGTACGATAATAAAAAAAGAGAATTAATTTGTGAGGTTATTTAAGTCCTTAAAATAATCAATGTCAAAAAAATTGTAGTAGTAATAGGAAAAATGACATTACTAGTTTATGGGAATAAAGTGGTCAAGACGTGTCATGCTTCGCTTATATAGAAGGGTTTCGTATCCGACATACGGTTGAGGTATTTGTTAAATGCCTTCAAAATATGTTGTCCGATGATCAAACAAGTTATCCTAATGAGTTTTTAGTATGTCTAATCCACATGGAAAATTTCAAGACTCTACGTCTAATAATTTGGAACTTCTAGGAGGGGAGGGGGGGACCTTGCAGGAGGCAAGGCCTAGAAACTATTAGGGTTTCTTAAAGGACTACCAAACCCTTAAAGAGAGCACTGTAGAGATTGTACAGTCATCGAAAAAAGTGGTGTAGGAATTTTCATAATGTGACGGGAAAAGAATCTCAATGTGACTGAAACAACTTTTCGTAGTCCAACATGCCTAATCAACATGGAAAATTTCAAGTCCCCACGTCAAATAGTTTGGAAATCCTAGGGAGGGACCACCTTGCACGTGGACATTTGGACGGACGGACAGAGCGAAACTATTAGGGTTCCTTGATGGACTACCAAACCCTGTACCAATACTGTAGAGATTGTACAGTCATCGAAAAAATGGTATAGGAATTTTTATAATGTGACGGGAAAAGAATCTCATAGTGTGACTGAAATAACCGTTCATAGTCGAAGTCTGAGATATATAACATGTACTTGTCATATAAAAAACCCAATACTCCGGAGTGTTTATAAAGAACACGCGTAGATGGTAAGACATAAAATGGTAGATGTTTACGAAATCCGCCGCGCACCATGACAACCCTGATTTATAGCAACTCACGTGCTTGCATCGAGGAATTTCAAACATTTCCAACTGGATTTTAACCGTGATTTTAACAAAGTGAACAACCGATGCCGACATAACTCCGTCGGCACTTGCAGACTTTAGAGGAGAGTGCAAAGTTACGGCGTTATTTGTTTGGTATGCTCTCGGAAAGATATCTGCAATTAACAAATAATAGTTAAATTAATACACACATTCACATGCACACACACAGTCGCACAAGACACGCCCGGACATAATTTAGTTGAGGTGTATTTGTTGGAACGGTTGTTTTTTTTATTTAACCTTTTTTGTATTTCTTGCTTTGTACTAAATTACTATTTTGTACTCATGTTCTCTGTTTTACTTTTAAGATGTTTATTTAATTTAATGATGGCCTTTTATTTACCGTATACTAAAATTTGTAACTTATATATTTTGTATACCGCTGTTGATTACGATTAAATAAATAAAAAAAATAAAAAAATACCTTTTTATGGTTTTTAAAATAGAACTCGAATGCAAAAGTTTCTTATAATATTAGCAGTCCCACTCTCAGAGGTAAAATCAGTTACGCGTTTTTTAAACAATAAAGAGAACAGTGGCACTATTCTTCCCGACAATACAAATCTACTCTTCAATGATTTTAATTACATTAATGCCGCCGGCGCCTCCGCCCGCGCCTCACAGATTAAAATAACGCTTATAATATCACTCTTTATTATTCAAACGCTTAGGACTATGTATATCTTTATCTACTGCTAAAATTATAATCAACTGTACTGTTGTAATAACTGCAAAAGAAAATATTTAAGATTATTTTATGCAGTAGAATCTGGATACCTCGAATGTCAAGGGAAATGTAAAAAAATTCGATTTACTTAGCCTTCGACTTAACAAGACCTTTGAAATATAAATGATTTGATGGCTAAAACTTCGACTTAAGAAAGCACAATGTTTGAGTATATTTTTTGAGGTGTTGAATCAATTACACATTTAAAGATTGATATGATTAGTTAGGGTCGTTTTTATTGTTTTCGAGTTCGGTGAATTCCAAGTAAAACTGTAGTATATTTCACTAACTTTGTAAAGAAAGAAAGAAAGAAAATATTTATTTGCTAAATCATTACACCGCATACAGAAACATGTAAATATTAAGCAATAATAGGGGGGATTACAGTAATAGAATAAAAGTTTTTCTGCAAAATGTAATTTGAGGAGCGCTTTCATATTGTAAAGTCCATATCAAAAAAAGTACCTAATTAGGGTATTCTCTTTGAGAAACTGTCGCTGATTTGAGGTAATAATATTGAGATCACATACTTTGATGCTTTATCTTTCAAGGGTATGTTTGTAACGTCGAAATTAGTTTTTTCCTAATTGCAAAAATGCAAGTAAAAAATTTTTTGTCCGTCTGTCTGTTTGTTCCGGGCAATCTCAGAAACGGCTGGACGGATTTAGACAGGACTTTCACTGGTGAATGGCTGATTTTACAAGGAATAACATAGGCTACTTTGCTTTTAGCTAAATAATTAGGGTTCAGCATACAAAAATAAAAACCCTTACAATTTAAGTCAATGATTTTACGTGGGCGTAATCGAGGGTTACAGCTAATATTTAAATATATATTGATATTTAGCTTTTCTAGAAACCCTCATTTGAATGAACAACGCACGTTTCGCTTCGACACCACGACGGAAAGTCAGTGTATAGTGCTGTGCTCAGATAGCGGGTTTGGTAGAGTGGCTTTCGGGTTGCAGCATTGCATCGGTTTTTACCAAAAAAAAAAGAAGGTTTTTTGCCAATTGTAATCTACAACTGATAAAATTGAAATAAATAAAATCCTTATGTACTTCATAATTATCTATTTATTTTTTAACTTAAATAATATTTTTACTGTATATAATATTGTCCTTGTCATTGTCCTTTTTTTCTATTATTTGTCCTATCGGTTGAACTAATTTTCTACTACTTCCTAATTGAACTTTAGTGCGTTCAGTCTAAAAATGCACGCCCCTCCACTAATTAATTGCTACGCTTGCTTGTGTGTGCAGCGTTTTTATTATAATATCAAACTCAACCACACACTGGAAGTCAATGATATGGACGAGCTTGCCTGTTTGCGTCTACATGATATTTTACATGTAGAGGTGAATACTTTGAAGGATAAATATATTTATTTGGTTTTCAGGTTTAAAACCTTTTTCTCATAAGAAAGAATTTCAATGCTTAAAATTAAACAACTAGATAATACATAATGTTATTCGACCACGGATGCTTAAATTAAAAATCTTTTATAAGTTTAAAACTTTTTTAACAATTACGTTTACGTCACGTAATATATCCGGAATCCTTTTATATAAGCGTGTCTTGACACGCTCTTGGCTTTTTTATTATTTGTTTTATCAATGCCGTCTTAAACAATATAAATTATATTCTATGTATATTATAATATAAATTGAAGTAGATTACTCTATAGTAATGTACTTTATAGTATAAGTATTCTATAGTAAAAAACAGACCTATGTCCGTTACTATATACTTATTTTAATATAAGACTGAATTTTATTTTATTTCAATTTTAACACTAGACGTCGTTCGTCTTTAATTTGATTTGTGACGACAAAAGGAGATAAAGATGTATCCGAAAAGAATTTACAGCGATAAATTTACACGCGCGCGCGCACATACCATACTATCTGTGGCCTATGGCAGCTCTCAAATAATAATTAACATTGTTAGTTATACATAAAGAAAAAACGTTTTTGGCTTCAGTTAAGGTAGTCTTTATTAGTTTCTTTTTATAAAGTAAGCTATAGATTTTTGTTTAACAAATAAAATGAGTTTGTTAAGAAAAAATAAAAATACTACCGCTAAGGCAAGTCAGTGGTAAATATTAACGCTGCCTGTAGAAAAGAAATTCTATGATATATATAGAATAAGACAAAAAAGATAGACCTCGGGAAGGAAAAGTAAATGACTGCATGAATCTGCAAATGAATCTGTGCTACGTTGTAATTGCTACTAAAGCAGACTAATAGTACTACACTGATTTTTTATCTGGCTTCCACGTTTCACTCTGAAACCAAATTGTATTTAGCTATTTAAAAAATAAATATATAGGACTATGTGATACACGGACGTCTGTTCCTAAGGTAGACAACTTAATACCCTTTTCTTGGCTTTATCACTCGCTTAAAAATAAACTGACCTAACTCAAAAAGCTGATTTTTGGGAAATCGCAAAAACGTTTTGTTGTTAATTACAAAACAACTAAAATTAACTTATTCCGCTTATAATTCGATTAAAACGGCACTATAGCAACAAATTACGAACTTTAATAATAGTTAATGAAGTGCTTAAATTATATTAAAATGTTATTTTAATGAGGTTTTATTATTTCTTTATCTTTTTATACACACAAAAATAGCTGTATCTTATTTTATTATGTATTTAAGCAATATAATTCGACACCTTTTCATAAATTCGTAAATAAAAATGAGTAAAAACCTGCACAATGTTTAAACCGAATTCTGTCTGCCATGAATTCGTTCTTTTTTCGAAATTTCTTAGTTCTTTCGAAATTCGAAAGTTCTTTAGAATGTACTGTCTTCTTAGCGTTTCGTTGGCAAGCACTAAATCGTGTCGGCCCAGAACTTAGCCACATCAACTGCCATACGCTTCGCAAATTTAAATCAAATGATGTTATACTCAAGTAGACTTATACAAGTTCATTTGAGCTTCAGCTAGTATATTAGTATATCTAATGTATATAAAATTATATTAAGCGCATTCGGGGCCGTACAAGCGCGTTGTACGAGAGTAATTCTAAAACGCGTTTTCCCATAGTGTGCATTAAACCTATCGTATTATAGGGGGGATTACAGTAAGTTATATTTTAAGCAGCCAAGGACGTGATTTGATATTTGAGTATATTTGAATGGGCAGGGTCAACAGCGTTTACTATATTAGGATAGGTTAAGTGGGCGAACAACATTACAAACATATATTCGAACCTCTTATATATGACAAGATTGGCCATTACACTCTCCCAAATAGGCAATAACGTGGCAACATAGACGAGTAGGAATGAAATCTGTTTGATAGCTAGTTATTCGTTGATTGGAGATAATTTTGTCAAATTGATGAGTAAAACGTGATAGTTTAGAAGCTGTAACCCTCCATTAATATCATATTCAATTAAATATTTCCGAAGATATTTTTTCGAAGAAATGGTCTTTGTTTGTCCAATAGTTAATTTATGTTATTGAAATGGAATACATAATTAAAAGACATATAACCAGGCGTTACAAACGCTTTACAGAATATGTCTTGTTATGAAATATGAATGAATTGAAAATTATAATAGGGTGAAGAATTCCTCATTTCGTCGATTTTTTTTATATTACAAACTTATTTGAATAATTAAATATGGAGTAAACTTCATTGATAAATTCAAGTAAATTTTACTGCGGAATTATTATTATTGAGAAAAAATAAAAATGAATTGAAAATTATAATAGAAAAAAACATAACACATATCGTCGATTACAAAATTATTTGTTCGAGTAAATTTTATTTCGGAATTATTATTATTGAGGAAAGAATTTTATAATCTACCAAGGCTACCTTGAATAATTGTGGTTGACCAGTCCCGTGCGTCGGTGTTAAAGGAATTAGGTTACAGGTAATGAGCTTGAGCTTGTAATAGGATATTTCCTTCCTTTTTAAACGCCTTTGAGACTAGTTAGTTTTAATGTAAGTACTTTGAACTAAAAATATTTAAAACTGAAAATTGGTATTAAAATTATTAACTAGGTAAAGCTCGCGACTTTGTCGGTGTTGATTTCTATGATTTTATCAAATTTCGAGTGTTTTTATTCGCGGATTTTGATTTTCAAGGTTCCGTAGCAATTATAATTTCGCTCTGTCCGTCCGCAAGGAGATCCTTCTGAATTTTTCACACTTGAAATTTTCCATGTTGTTAGAACATGCCAAAAAGGCTTTGGGAAAATTATTGGTGCTAAATCGGATGAAAACTTTTGATGTTCTTTAACAAATACCCTTATATCGTATCTCATACGGAACCCTTCTATATAAACGGGTGCCCTCATTATTTTAGGTACAAGTGAGTTAGCCTATTATTAGTTATTCTTTGAAAAACCAACTATTGACTCGTCATTTCAGCTGTGCACGTATTCGGACGATCGGTCATCGATAGCTTGGCGCGGTTTTTATTGTGATGTAATATCGGCCTTTTACTGATTAATACGACGGTGAATCCAAAACTGAATGACTTTCTATTAAAAGAAGGAAAGTTTAGTTCATTACCAGGAGACAGATTGTACTAATTACTTTTCAACTAACCCTTGTTACCTTTTGTGGTAAAGTACACGTCTTCATAATTTTTTAATCCTAAACATTATAGGCACAGAAAATTTACTGTATGCATTCTAAAGATCACCATTAGTTCTGAAGATTTCAAACATTATTCACATAGCCACGAGGCAAAGTCAGAGTAATAAGGTTGCCACGCTTATAACCCTCATAGGCAATTTGGTAGAATAGACATAAACAGTGCAGTTCTTATATGGACTCTCTCTTAATTTGTTTGTCAATTTCCCATGTAAACGGAAAAGTATGGATTTGACACAGGAATAATAAGGGATCTCATGTGCCAATATTTGCTTCAGTGTCTGGCTTGGTAAATTAGCTTGGCCAATATTGGTGTATAGCACGTCTGAGGTCGACCTTAAGCTTAAATACGCGCAAAGCATTCGAAATTACATACAAATGATAATACATTTATAGTTTCAACATTGTTACTTACATAAATATGAAAATAAAGAGCGATAAAAATCAAAGTTATAATGTGATTTCTCGATAATAAACTGTTGTAGTAATAATATTCCATACAGATAACTCAAGGATTTGTTCGAGAATATTTCTAAAAGCAATAAAAGTTAAAGTCGCCAAGTATATCTCAACAAAATAACAAGGTTGGCCATCTTGGCGGTGGCGCTTCAATAAAATAAAATCACGAAGCAACAAATCACGATATTGCTTGTTCTAAGGAGAGAGAAACAGTGTCATTACAGAAAGGACATACGTTGTGCTCACAGATTTAGGGAGACTGGATAGTACCATAAATGTATCTTGAGGAGTGTTGCTAAACCTGTTTAGATTAATACAAAAACAGTTGCATTTCACCATCGGACAGCGCATCGTAAATCTGACTCACATCACCTCGATATCAAAAATTTTTATAATCGTGCGATTTGGTTGAATTTTCTCGCCTCGCATAACATCTCTGTAAAATCAGATGTCAGCTAAGTAACTGATACAATTTTCTGAGTCGTATACCCTTTTCTGGAAGGTATCTATAATGCATTTTATAACATATTTATGGAACAGCGGAGTCCCTTAACACAAGTAATTCTTTACTCAAAAGGGAACTCCAATCATGTATTCAAGAAATTGTAAACAATTAAGCTGAATAAATAAATAATTATCATTAAGAAAACAACATAATCATTTTTTAAAGGCAAGCGATGTTACCGTAACTCTTTACTCCTAACACACGCTTGACCTACGCTTAGTTGAATTATTAAGTATACCCCAAAACATTCTTAGTGTTCCCCAAGAAAACAATCCTATGGACCGCATAGTTATTGGCACATCTGTTCACTTTACGTCTGTGGCCACACGGCTCACATACAGTTAAGTGTTTTCCACGTTCCAGACGCACTCGGCGGAAAATTGATATAAACCTGTTCTGGGGCCGTGCTCCGTTTGCTCAGGTGACGACGGTGACTTATTCGTTAAATACGTACACACGAAACTGAAACTTGTCACCGTGGTAGTAACATTTAAGTTTCCTCGGCATAGTATGGAAGCCAGAAAAATGCATACTGCAGTAAAGCCTCAAGTATAAATATTGTTCGCAAGTGGAAAGTGAGTGGTGTGAAATACCCCGCGCTCACAGACTATTTGCTTACATGTTGTAAATATTTAAAATTAATGTCTGAACTCAACCCATTTGTCAAGGTCCCTGTCTCATTATCAACAAACGTACGGGCGGAGTTGTCAAATATGAGTTTTAGTTGTATAATAACTCAACCCCGGCTTGTACGGTTAGCACTCATAACATGATTTAATATCTAGAAAAACAATATAATACAAAAGTGCTAAGAAACCCAGACAGGATGCAGGAAAAATAAGACACAGAGTGCCAAGAGCTCAAAAGCAAATTTCACAATCATTTGTACAAAAATGTAACAAATTTTAAATAACGAAAAAATATATGTATATAGATGAATAATCAGAAGAGTGTTTACAAAATTCATTGAAATCTGTTGTTTTGACGAATTTCATTACGTCAGTCTACCTTTAATTATTTTCTTATTAATAGGAAAATGCTTTGATGCATTTCCACTATCTACACATAAATTTATTCGCAGTCAATTTCAATTTACAACCACCATCCGTCGGTAACCACAAAAACAATTAATCTGTCTCAAAGTGCCACAACTGAATACGCATCCCATAAGATCGGGATGCTGTACGCGCGAGCACAAGTGTCCGAGTAACGAAGACAAATCAAAGTATCCCTGACCTGATGGGCTCGGATGGACACCCTTCCAAGACGAGACGGAACGCCATTAAGTCGAGATAGCGGTATTTATCTTTGTGTCCCCCGGCCGAGGTGGGCTGACGTGGATGTTTCCCATTAAGGGATAGTGGTCTCGTAAATAAATTTAGCTTTTTTAGCTGGAAAATCACAAAAACTCGTTAAACAAAGTGTCGGTTACGCTTTGTTTAACGACCTTATGTGATTTTATGTCCACTTAAAGGAAAGAATATAATATTATGATTAATTATGAATAGTTATTTAATTTAATATATTTATATTGTAATGATATAAACACATGTTCAGTGTTGTGTATTTGTTGGGAACACATTTAATTACAAGCTGTATTTAACCACCATACTACATGCCACAATGTTCTATAAACGTATTCATTAAAGTGTTTCTAAAATAAAATAGGTACTACAATATTTTTTCATAATGTCATGACAAACAATAATGACAATTAACAAAAATAATTTATGTCGTATTGCTTAAAAGAAAACTACACCAAACTTCGTGCTGTTTTCAGAAAATATAAGACAAGCAACGCCGTTGGTAGGACCTCGTTTATCTATATATGGATATGTGTTTCGTTTTCTCTCAAGGACGTAAAACAAAAAGCACCTTACTCTTACTTAAGGAATTGTTACTCCGACTTATTGTGCCCCACTGCGTATAGCCAGTGTTCCTGTGAGCCAAGACTAACATCTCATTATCCACCGTCGATTTATACAAATTCTAAGAATAATTATAGAAACATTTTATCTATTAGAGGTAATATAATACAATTTAATTCTTGTTTACACTTGGGTTTGATTGGTCTCAAGGAGAAAAGTGAATAAGCCCGGATTTATTTAACACATTGCTTAAAATCCCGCTACTTCTATATCATTACTGCCATAACGACCACCAAAAAAAATTCAATACTGTTAAAAACTATGGTAGCACTGCCATCTATACTGCCACGTTATGATTATCATGGTGGCAATACTGATAGAGATTAAACAGAGATTACAATGAATCCTTTACTAAAGCCAAGTCAATACATCTACTTTTATAATTGAAATTATCTTATAAATGATAATTATAAATAAGAATACTTTGATAATGATAATTATAAAAAGAAGAATAATAACAAAACACAAAAAAGGCATATTAACCACTTTCTCTTTCTTTCATCTCCTTCCATTTTTGACTTTACATTAAAAATGGGATTTTACGCCTACTCACCAAAATAGGAAGTACCTATCGCATGTATTTAAGGGGTTTCACGTAACACGTTACTCACGTATTGAAAAATATTTCCAGTATGAATCACTGCGGGCTACTGCACGAATTTGTACGTTCGTAATAATTAGGCACGAAGTAACCATTAGGCTACGATACTCATAGATTAACGGGTAGAGGGGCGGATTGAAAGTTAAACTCAAAAATTTTCTCTATTAAATTTCACATATTTTTAAATACATTTTTAATTGCTACCCGCGACTTCGCCCGCGTAAAATAAGGTGAAAAACGATTCAATTTTAGCGTGATGATATATATAGCCTATATACGGGCCTTTTTGCATAATTTAGCTATCTAAACACAGAACAGTAGTTCGTGAGATTAGCGCATTCAAGCAAACAAACAAATGCTTGACTTTTTAAAAAGGTGTAATATATATTTTATATTTCTTTATCGGTGTACACCGCCATATCTTTTCAAATTTGAAATGTGGAATCGTTAATCCTAGTAGGAAGAGAGTACTAGGAATAACGATTCCGCATACTCACTCGCGCGAGTCGGCGCGTCTAAAACTACATTAGATACAGATACTACGGCTTAGCGACGCATAACGTGACGACGCGTCTATGATACATTAGATGGAACAAATACTCCCTCATAACTTGGCAACGCATACCGCGGCGACGCGTAAACACGCAAATCAACTATTTGACGTTTGGAAAAAAAAAACAAAAACGTAGTTTTGAAATTCCGTTATAGTTCTTTATTCTAATATTAAACAGCATGCAAAGCGTTTGTGAAATCGTCCTACAATTGTGTAGTACGTGAAAAGATCGATACTATGCAAAGGCGCCGTGACTTGGAAGGTCGTCCAGCGTGGTGACTCACACCACGAATTGGGGCATTTATTTGTGGTTTGTGTGTCTGATATTTTTAGCGGTTTGAATAATTACATGGAGTGTTTTATCGTGTTTTATTATTTTATTCACGGATGACGTTATTATAGGATGTTTCGCGGTAATTTTGGATTTTGAAACGTCTAATACGGCGGGACGGAATGTCCATAGCGACTTATTGCCTCGGAAGCTGTTAATACTATCACATGGAACAAATTTTCTGATTCGTGGTCAAGCATCACCATGCGTAAGTGACGCTGGGACTCTCTCTCCGCACTCGGTTCTGCAATTGCCACACTCTCTCCTCGCATTGAGTTCGAATAACTACAGTGTAAAGAGTGTTGTTTACTAAGACACGCGTTTTTACTTGTGTCGTGTGCCATATGTATTTCCCGCCATCCTGAGTTTCACCACCCAAAGTATAGTTAAATAGCTGATTAAAGACCACGGTTCTACCAAATTTCACAGGTCGCGTTAACTTCACTTAGCACTGCACTCGTTAGCTGAGCAAACAATGTAGTTCAGAGCTACATGAGATGAATCACCGGCCTTCGACCAGTTAAAAATGGTCAGGTTTGCATAACGCTCCCAACCCTTGACTCATGTGAGGATAAGTGGATAAGGCTGCTTTCAAACCGAATCAATTATCAGCCACCGAATATATACAAAGTTACTGTTAACTTGTAAGTTTTTTTTATAAAACAAGGGGCATACAGACAGGTGATTCTTCAAAGTGATTACCGACACCCACGGACAACTGCAATATCAGAGATTTCGTAGATGCGTTACGGGCCTTTGCGGAATGAGTATGCTTTTTCTTGAATGTCTCTAAACACCGAAGCTTGTAACTGATTTTACGGGGAAATTGTGCGAAAATTGCACCTTTATGAACTTTTAAACATCGATTAGGGTGATATCACCTAATTAGGGTGAAATGTCAAGTTTTGACTCCGGAATACAGCTGCCGGTATTATTTATTCTGGATAATTCTTTGGAACACTCTCCATGACATAATTGGTGTAAAAATGCAGATCTGACTGTTATTTTCTTGACAGCGTAATAACAAGACACTCTACCGGTACGAAGAAATAAGACCTCTAAAGAGAGGTTGAGTAAATCGAGATTTCTCGTTAATATACGAGCCGTCTGACTGAGGAAGCAAATCCATCTAAAGTTGGCACCGAGCGACAATACCCACGGAATGATTACCACTCTATGGTGGCTGTTTACAAGTTTTATCATTGTACTACATGCGTACCTCAGCGACTGACTGTCCTTTACATATAAGCCGTAGAAGCAGGTGGTGCTCGAGCCCGTCGGCACTGCAACCCAATATAGTATTACGTTCATACCTAACAAGGCGTTTTCGGTAGGATTGAAGTAAAGCAGTATAAATAATAATTATCAAGAGTCGTGGGCGTCTGAAAAAACGTTGGGTTTGAAAGGAACCTAGTAGGATACGACTGAGTGCACCGACACCTGTCAGCCTTGGGGTCATGTTTACTTCTTGCTGGCACTTTCTCTTTAGCACGAATTCCCATTCGCAATATTAGTCGGCCCTTTGCAATTTATCCGTGGGTATCACATTTAACTTCAATGTTACCACTTAAAATGTAGATCTAAAAATAATAAAAATCTAAATCTAGATGTACATAGATGTAAATGGACCTTAATAGAAGTTTTAGGGTGTTAATTGTATATATATTAAAGATGTCCTCTTCTTACGAAGTAAACATTAGTGTAGGAAGCATAAAGTGCATATATATATATATATATGCACTTATAAATATAAATAGTGCATAAATACTACTAGCCCATTGGGGCTAATGTTAAGTAATCCCGCCTTTCGCTTTGAAGTGCTCGTTCAATTCTCGCCCCGAGTCTAGGTGTATGCGTTATGTATTTTCACCATAATTTTAAATTCGCGGAAATCACATTAGTGAAATTTTAACTGTGTATAAAATAAACATTAAATTATCCTATACCTATACCCTTATATACCTTAGTAAAACATATGTATGTGAAAATATGCCATTAATTTGATTTAGAGTGAATAATGCTTTCTATCTATTATATTCATATGTTCATATTTAGGTTTTTTTTTCTTTGAGTACTTATACATATGTATACATATAATATCAAACATACTTACTACTATGTTATCATCTTAAATAAATCTGGTTCTAATTATATCTACTATTGCACATCAAACAGCAACTTAGAAGCGCTTTATTTACCTAGAACCTATGACACATCTGGACGAACAGACAGAGATTTTTCTGCAATGACTCTCGTTATATGTAAATTTTTGAATCATACCAGCTTGTGAAGTCAGGCGGTGTTATACAAAGGGTTCTAAGAAGCTCGCCCTAAAAGAAGTTTCCACTAACTATGACTTTGATTTAACGTTAAAATTATATGATTTAACAATGCAAAAATGTCGGTTAGTTCTGTTAGGTCTCAGTTGGGTTAGGTAGATTATTGAGTAATTTTTCACGTGGACGAAATCGCGGAATACAACTAGTTTGTATATATTTTTATTAATTCTTCACTGAACTATACCTAAATTGAAAGTGGGTATGTCAAAAAATTTTTGGATTTGTAAATTTAACACAACAGTATAGCAGTTAGTCTTTTTTGGGTTCCTTGGATCCTACAAGGGTTCCTTGTAGGACCCAAGGAACCCTTGTAGTTTTTTTCGGTCCTTCCGTCCATCAGTCCGCCCATGTCTAACTTCTACAATTATGTAGAGAAATGCTTGAAATTTATTACAGTTATGTATTGCGTATAGATTTTATATTTAGCATTGTTAAATAATAATAATTATACATTTTAGGGATGGCTGTCGTACGTGTGAAGTCGAGGTGAAATTTTTATTCATTCAACGCCCATCGTATGGGGTATTACTGAATAGCTCTTTTAAAATAAAGGTGAGGTTTCATACTTATCCTTATAATAATGGGTATCGAGAAATTGTCCTTAAAATTGTTTTGCTAGGTGGTCCCCCTCTTGGATTTCCTAACTGTTGGTTTTAGAGACTTGAAACTGTCCATGTTGATAGGACATCCTAAAAACTCATTAGGAAAACTATTTGAGCGGAATCGGACAACAACTTTTGAAGTTATTTAACAAATACCTTTATTGCATATCCGATACGGAACCCTTCTATAAAGGCGTGTCTTGACACGCTCTTGACCACTTTTTATCTATAGAACTAAAGTTATAAATATTTTTTTTAGTTTTGATGCTGTTATTAGACAAATAATTTGATAGATAATATTATTTGTAAATTTTAATAGGTATCGTGGGGTCAAAGTGACAATGATTATGTATCATATTTTTCTATGATAATATAACTTAGAACTAATTATACAAACAATGATAACGTTATATTTTACATGTACTTTGAATTTAAAAAATACATGGTTTTCACCTTGAAAAATTTCGCCCAATATAAAATGAGTTCGACAGACACAAAAACGGACGTACTCTTATATACACAAGAATTGTTATTTTTCATTAGGCAAACTATCTATATAAAAGAATACATGGACCATATAACACTCAACTACAAGATTTGAATATCACAAACAAACATCTGACTTATATTTAAGAGATTTTAAAGACATTCCAAATAATGAAATGCGACATCTTCAAAGCTTGAAGGGTGAAAATTAAGTCAGCCAGTAATCCAATTACAAACTTGGGTCAGTTACAGCTACACCTTAATCCGGGAAGCGGGATCTTGTAATGAAGAAGTTAGCAAAACCGCTTGATTACCATAAAGTTAACTTTTATCAACTCTTTTATTGTCATAAGAATAGTAAAACGCAATATAAATATGAAAATTAAAAGCGACAAGGGGGCAAAATCATATCGCTTGGACTTGTCTCCTACAATACCTTTTTTTAATTTGCTAAAACCGAATGAAATTTTTGATATTGAGGAGACGGGGGTACCTTTAGACCTAACCTATTAAGTACTTTATTAAAGTACACGTCACTTTATTACCTTCCGACTTTGGTCAAACCGCAATCCATTACTGATCAAGTCATTTAAGCGAACTTAGCCTCCACCATGCTTCGTCATGTAATCGCCTACTTCCTGTGACTAACGGCCGACTCCATCATTGAGCCAGGTCAGTAATGCCATGCCTTCGTCATTAGAATTGTAAGCAAATTTTGGATGACGAAAACAATACTGACCAATACTATAAGCGGAACTTAACAACATATATGAATGCTAATTTATTTTTTTCTGGGTACCAGTACCTCTTTCTCACATAAGATTGGCGTGAAGCGATGGCAATGCTGTCACATCAAGTGATGGTATTCGTTCCGGGTTTAGTTCGGTTTGTGAGAGTTACCGTGGCCTATACCTTTTTAAAGGCTGACAACGCATCTGGGAGCCTTCTGGTGGTACAGATGTCCATGGGCGTTGGTAGGCTGGTTCGCTATAATAAAAAACGGCTTTTTCCGATCTCAAAAAAAAAAACGCCCAACAGCGCCTTTTTCTAAAGTTTTCACTTCAATAAAAAGGTATCTCGGAATTTAACAGTGTTTTAACTCTTAATAAATACGTTGAATAAAATTGTCTGATATCACCATCAACACGTGAAAAATGATCCAATATTCAACAGAGGCACGATTACGAAACACAAGTTTTTTGTCTCCACACTCGGATAGGCATGACGCTATTAGCTTTTCGTGTTAAAGCGATAACATCTTAATGAAATAACGTTTTGTTCGCGTTCGATTTTTATGTGAAAATGTATCGCTTTGAGACGCGCCGCCTTCAAAGATGGCGCTTCCAAACCGCCGACAATACATTCTGACCTGTGATTTATTTGATGACCCACTATGTTAATATATTTTTGGATACGTAGAACATATATGTCGTTCCCATTCTTCAGTAAAAAAATGCCGGAACCTTAGAATTTGGTTACTAATGTCCAAATAACATTGAAAGTTTTGGCTGTATATCTTGTCCGGGGTGATTTTCAAGTCAGCTTATGGTTTTTTTTATTCTCTCTATAAAATAAAGAAAGTTAGTTTGATGTCTTATAGGAAAATTTAAAAACTCTCAAAATTAGCTTAATTCGAATTGGAAGTAGGTACTTTCAATCCAAATCAAAGTTTTTTAAGCTACAGATGAATTAATTAAATATAGACTAGAATTATAATTAGAATATAGACTTTTTATAAAATAAGTAGGTGAAAAGGTTTTAAGAAAATTTCAACTTTAATAGAGGTCAAGCGTAAACAGGAATGTGACGGATAAATCGTTAAAATTAATTTTAAAAATTATAAATTAAAAAAAAACCGCGGTGTCATCGACATTTCAAAGATTGGCCGGCCATTACAAAAATAGCGATATGTTTAATGCCTTCGTATGCGTTGTTATGCGAACTCCATTCTCCTAAATAAATTAAATACTTGATTTATTACAAGGTTTGTCGTCGGCCGCCTTAATTAAATGTTTCCCAAAAAACGAAAACTATATTTGTGCACAGATATACCCATACAAAAGTATTCTACAGTGGTTAAGTTCGATGATATTTTATCGACAAATTTTTCGTCCCTTCGTGATTTTTTTTCTTAGATTGTATAGAGGACAACCCTAGCGATATAATAAATTTATAAAAAAAACTGTCGGCTCTATTTTTATATATTTTTATTCTTTACCACGTCGAAAATAGTTTCATGTACAATCAGGAAAGTTAAATAAAAAAATATATCTTCGAATGTAGATTGCATATTGTTGGAATAACTATGGCGCTTATTATATTGTCTTTCTATGTATATATTTGTATGT
>JANCMC010021608.1:4371072-4397964 GCA_024363005.1 Charaxes varanes
CTTCGAATGTAGATTGCATATTGTTGGAATAACTATGGCGCTTATTATATTGTCTTTCTATGTATATATTTGTATGTTTAACTTAAGTACTGTTTTTATTGTAAAAGGGTGTGGCATAGATCAGTGACCGAGCCGTCAGCTGTCGACTCCCTTAGGAGCGGCGTCCCACGGGACTTTTACACCTAATGACAGGGCACACCCTCACTGTGTCAATACAATTAAGTATTTTTGTACTAAGCATCTGTATTATTCATAGAATAAAGTTAATTAAAGTCCACTAAAACAGTCCTAGTGATGGGCGCGGAGGTTTGCAATAGACTTCCTCAAAACAACACTATTCCGCTTAAATTTTAAAAAATGACTTGTCAAGAAGGCATTCATTCTATTGTTATAAGGAATTCATAAAGACTATTTTATTGTAATATTAATTACATAAACTTAAAAGACGAATTTTAATTTAAAACTTGTAAATTAATGCGTTTATTGTAGATTTTTTGTAAACATTTTTACGAATTTTCCTTGACCTGTAATGCGTATTAACCAAATAAAATGATTATCGCTCGTCAGCAATAACACTGCCTTTTGTACCCCTTTTTTTTTGCTTGTACCTTATTATGTGTTATTTTTTTGTGTGGTGTACAATAAAGCGTATAAATAAATAAAAATTATGATATATATAAAATATATATCATAATTAATAAATACCTTTTTTAGAGGTAATCTGATTCCTTTAGCGTTAAAATTGTTTAAATAAATTTACTTATTGAGAAATTTTATTAGTAAAGGTTTTTTTAAATAGTAATTTAGACACTTTTCACTACTAGATAAATTTAAATATTGCTAGTTTTCACCCAAAATAATTTCGTTAAAAAAACCATACAAAGTCCGTTTAAAGTTCAGTGAAAATTACCGAAAAAATTCCCGGGGTAATAGAATGACACATATATGTATACAGACAGGCATACAAAAAACGCTGGAATCAGCTACTAAGGAGTAAAAAGAAGATAAACTATTTAAAGCGTACTTTCACTCGCGTTTCGCTCGTATCCCTTTAAGAATATGGCGGATATATAAAACAATATGGCGGAGAACAAAGGCGCGTTCTGGTGCAAAAACGAGAACGGCTAAATGTTGCAAATAAACGAAAGAAAAAAAACAATAATTTCCGAGAAGCGTTGACCGCTTCGCCAATTATAATAAAATCGATGTTCAATACCGCCAGAGGAGTTTGGCGATTTGACCATACTCTTATTTAGAGCAACTTCACTACAATTCCAAAAATGCATGCCGAAATTAAACATTTGTAATTCAACATTACAATTACCAAAATGCAGGCTGAAGTTCCATTTATGAAATTCAATATAAATCAACTCGGTTGTAACCCTAATTCCATAACTAACCTTGGCTTGGGTCATAGGTGCATTAATGCCTAAAGTGTAAATAAGATGTAGTGGGACTCCAAAAGGCAATTTTAGTTGTACCGCATTAGTGTAATTCTGTAAATTTTCTTTGACTTTTTTAAAGCATGTAGGTCGTACATTCTATACACCATGTTTTGATATTTTGGACATAATATGATCAACATAAAGGTTTACTAGCGTCACTCGCTCTCTTCATTGATTTATAAAGAGGTCAGAGAATAACTCAAATTAGTTGCTGGAAGTTTTCTGCAAATATAACATCGATGATTTTTGGGGAATCGCCAATTTACTTAAAAGGCAGTTGTGTAATTGAACTGCCTGCGGCGATCGTGTGCCTTCGCATTCCAGAAAGCTAATACTTTTGGAGATGAGATGGGGCCTACAACCAGAGATCTTCAAAGTTTTCTAATGCGTAGACCCCCATTTTGGGGTAAACGGGGAATTGCTGCGCCTAGTTATGTTGCTAGTTATTAGTGTAGGATTGATTCACTGAGTTATTAGTCAGAAAATTCCTTACAAATCGTAGAGTTATGGATTTTATGACATCAAGGCGTTATGAGTGATTATTATTAGTATTAATTAACCATTTATTATAGGTAAAAAATGTTAAGGCTCCTTACAGAGCCTGCCTTTATACAAAGGGCGCAAGGGTCTTTAAAACATCTCACTAGAGTATCTTTTAATATAAATATATATTTATAAGAAATAAAATAGACGTTAAAAATATACCTATAAGGTCTAATATCGTAGAAACGTATGTCCCGCCTGCAGACTAGAGGGGTCTTCGACCACCGAGGGTTGATATACATAGCACTTTGGGTATCACGGCCTAAAACTCATTTTTCCATTTACACTAAATATTTTTTAGTGCCTTTTTCTTTTACTATTGGAACGAAGTTCCTCTGGAAGACACCTTTGCTATACCCAGTACATTACGGCCTTACACAGTAGTAAATTATCTCTATATCCTTGCAATATATAGAATTAAAGTTTAAGTTTCTAAAAAATCTTATTCGTTCTCTCGTTTTCGTCTTTTTTTTGTTTTTTTTTTATTGGGTTTACCAACAGCTTAATACATTTAAAACATACACAATTTAGAGAACACACATAACATTAAGGCAAAATGTTAAGCTACTTAGAGGTAAACATATCATATACACCTAACAGCTAACTGGGAGAAAAAAAAAGAAATAAAAAAGCAGACACACTTTAATGATGTATCAGTTCTTTTTTTCCTTTCTAAAATAATTACTGGAGAATACTTAAAGTTAAAGAAAAAAGAGAGTAAATGTTTCTAGAAAGATCTCATGTCAAATTGAAAACAGAGACAGCTATATATTATTTAAAAAAGGTTCACCAGCAGTTGTTACAATGATACATAGGTTATTTTAAAATACATAAAAGGGGTATGAACTAATTGTACAACTGTATTAAGGTAAATACCACATTCAAAATTAAGTAACAAAAGTAAATTTAGTTAGTGACTATATACTGTTTAACACTGCACTAGTTAAGCATATTTATAGATTCTTACACTTAGTATTAAGAGAGGTTATAATATTTCTACGGAAGATTGATGCTGTAGCTCCAAAGACGTCAGTTGTTCCATTACATTTATTTAGTAATTTGCTAATTCGGAGAAGAGTGGAATTAGAGTCCAATACAGTGCGACTAAATGGGATGTTTAAGAGTTTTATTTGTTTTCGTGGACAGCGGCGTGGAACGTTAAAGCATATTTGTTGCAGGAGTTGTGGACAATTTATTTATTTTATTTATTTATTTATTTACAATTTATGTACCAACATAACAAGTATAAAACTACGTAACAGAAAATTTTGTGAACAAATTGTTTTATTAACTAGTAAAATAAAAATTGTACAATCGCCTACAAAAATATAAAAGAAGAAAAATAAAAAAAGTTTAAGAATATTTGCTGCTATATTTTTAAATAAGTTATGTAAAATATTTTACTTCAAAATTTATTTATCACTGACACTTATGCAAAAACATGACAATAATTTCTTTCTGCATAAAACTGAAAAACTTATGCTCAGTAAACTTATTTATGCATTATATGAACGTTTCGTATCAAAACTTTGAATTTAATGTATGGCGTGTCTTTAAATCTAAAACATATAAAAGACTAGCTGTTTTCCTGAGACTTCATTCGCTTAAAATTGCAAGAGCCCTCATACCTCCAAAACTGGTCTCGTCGAAAAATCCTTTTTATAAATTTCCTTACCGAATTTGAAACATTATACCCGCGTTTTCGAGATTTCGTGACCTTTCGATTTCATATATTATTATATTAGCTGTGCCCGCGACTAAAAAATGGAAATAACTGGATAAAAATGTATGTTTGAATCTATTATGGTTATGTTTACGTCAAATAAATATTTTCATATTTCATTTCATGTTCATATTTTGTGATCTAATATAGGAACCCATAATTAATAAAATATATTTATTCGTTTAAGAACAGATTATTTTTTTATACCTTGAACAATTGAGAGTGTTTACGAATCTGTGTAATTTTTTATAAATATTTTTAAATTTTGAAATATAATATTCACGATCAAATTAAATGAATACAAATGATCTCAACGTGGACCGTCTGTTGGAAATTTGAGATGCTGGGAACCTGGTCCTAAAATTGATGTTTTAATCGTTATGTATTGTGTTATACCGCAAAAAAAAAACTATTAATATATTGATGAACGAACGTATATCATTTTGCAAATATATTCATAATTGCTATAGCTAAGATAATTATTGGAAAATGGTTTTCGAAGAGATCTGGCCGTGGAGGTATCGAGTGTCGTGCCAGCACGGGGTCTGCCAGGTGGGGATTCTGTTAGATATAACAAATACAAGATATGCTTTAATGTTTATACTTACTTGTTTTCCTTTTTATTTGTTTTGATGCGTGGGTGAGTCAACTCACAAGAGATACTAAATACTTTTTTGTCAACGAAAAATGTACTTAAAGCATCTCCCTGCTTCATGTCCGGAAATAGAAGTCACTAGCGGCTTGCCAGGTCAACCTCATCAGCAGTGTTCCCCATAGGTCCCCATACCTAAATTAATTTCTAGTATTTCTTTATTAAATAAAAAGTAAAAATAGAAACTCTATGGATCTTATACAGAATATAAAAGATTAAAAAAATACAATTATTATACTGTTTACTGTTAGTAAATTAACATAGTTTCTTTTTGTAGAATAAAAAAAAGGATTTCTTTAGTTTCAAAAATGGGCAGCCCTAAGTACGGGCAATATTCAGAATGTAAAATTGAAAAATATATTGAATGTTTTCGCAACGTGGGCGAATTGTTTACAAAAAATATAAATCCATAAAACCTTTGCGTATAATAAACTTAATACACACAAAATAATTAGTTGCAATATCGGCTGAATTCATTCAGGCCGCTAGTTAAACGTAAGAAGGCTGTTAATTGGACGGCTAATTAAGCTAGCATTAACGGCTACTATATTTATAGAAATAATATAATCAATGTGCGCATAATTGAAAGTTTAATTTTAAGAGTGGCATAATGTTTTTTTTTTTTGGTTTTTTTATCTTTAGTAGGTAATTCAACAGTGTTACAGGTTTTAACTTAAATTTACAATATTTTTCTTTAATAATTAAGACCAAATGAAAATTACACTTATACTTTAAATTTAAACAAGAAAGAAGAAAATACATAACATCTAAAATAGATTAAACCGTTAGGCCGCTTACAACTTATTTGTGTATCGGTATGGTTGTGTACCTCATTAATATTTCTTCCATTCTGAAAATTGGAACACTTATGCTTAATTAAGAACGAAATTTTAATTTCTGAGTATTGCCAAGAAAAGTAATGAAGCTTGATAATTGCTTGTTAAATTATTGCTTTATGTTTCGCAAATTTTTGTCAAAAGAAATGTCCGTGGGATTATCTAGTAGGTTCTTTTTGAATAAAATTTAAAATAAATAACTTTTTAAATAAAACTTCCTTGTTCATTTTTCACAAAAAACTTTCTCGTATTAATATACGAGAAAGTTTTTTGACGACGACGACGAATTGCACGACATTAGTCGTGCAATAAAAAACTTATCTAGTGCCAAATCCACTTAGCAACTGCATTCTGACATCAACTGATTTGTTATTCTATTGTATCAAATAAATATTTATCTTAATCCATTTTATCATATTAAAATGACGTGCTTACGTTTAGATAAAACTGAATTATAGGTTCTATCGACATTTTTTTTCGACATTGAATTTTAACAAAAAGTGAAACAACGTTAACTACTGCCCGTTGGCGCTGTTGTCGTTGACCCTTTTTTTTTTTTTTTTTTTTTGTTGAAAATCAAACATGTTCATAAGAGTGTTGAAACAGAAAACATCCTACCATTAACTTGAATGTTGCTAAATTTATACAATAATTCATCTATTAATACCTCCTACATAAGTTGTTCTAACCCCAAATTCTCAGCATTGCAGTAAGGCGTAACAAACGAGTTAACAGTCATTTTTTAATATTTTGTTTAAAATAATGAACAGTAATGTAAGCGTCATTATTAAATATACTGTTGTATACACAAGTGTGTTATATAATAACGATTTCATTATAATTTACACGTTTGTAACGATCTACTGTGAATTTGGGGTTATTTTTTCCGATCGTGTAATGCTGTTGGTCAGAGTGACCTTCACAGCGTCAGCGGGCAGGTGAATTTGGGGTTACGGCTATTTACGTGGGAGGTATGGGTACGTGAAGAGAATTAGTTTTAGTTTAGTTAGGTGATATCTTACGAAAATTGCGGTGACGAACTATGAAATTTGGCACTATTATAGTTTATTTAGATCAGTGGTGTCGGTAACGGTGACGTCAAAGCCAAGCGTTCGGTGGCGATGACGCAAAATCAAAGGTTTCATAAAATGCCCTAAGTGCGTTTACTTCACAAACTTAAGTTTTTACTTCACAAACCACTCGTGTAATTGTAACTAATTTTTCCGAGATGTAAAGTAAAACTTTAATATTAAAATAAAATAAATTTTTGAAATGAATCAACCATAATTATTCTCTTTATAGAATCGAATCGAAATTAAAGAGTAAAATAACGTATCTAAGAGCTTCCTGTTTAACGCTTTTTGTAAATCGCGCAGCTTTTAAGCGCTGAAACCCTAGCGCAGCTACATTTCTGGGAAAGTAAAGAAAACCGCACTTGGAGAACTTTTAATCAAAAATAAATCTTATGGAGCGACATTAGAGATAAAAGTCAATTGTGCGCCTTGGAATGTTCTCTGAGCCTTACAAAAAACTACCACAACCGGTTTCAGTGACGTCACTGGTAACTTGCGTCCAACTATTTGAATAATAATGCTTGTGAATGAATTGCTCTAACGAGATCTGAATTATTGTGAAAATGGTGAAATCAAAAAATTTCCCGACGGAGTTTGTTGCGGGCTCCCCTTAGTGCAGGGCGCGAGGAGCCCTTGTAAGCTTAGTCTTTAAGTCGTAAATATTATCACTAAATTATTATAATCATTAAAATTATATATTATAATGACGTTCATAAGTGCTTAAAAAAAGTTAATATGAATAAACGATTTTGATTTTGACTTTGGCTAACTGTCAATCGGGCAAGACAACGTCTGCTAGGTCCTCTTCTCGGGAATCGCAAAATGTGTAGGTAAGCGCATAATTCAACGATGCCTGGACTAATTTAGGCAATTTTTTTTCAAATGTTCGTTGTAGTCCAAAGATGGTTTTTACGGCGAGAAAAATCGCACGATTGCCGGGAAAACCTTAAGAACAGCCCTTTTCTTATTCCCATACAAACGTTTTCTAACTAAAATGTAGAGTCAGTGATGATATTATATAGCCTAAAGCCTTCCTCGATAAATGGGCTATCTAAAACTGAAAGAATTTTTCAGAAGTTATGGACAATATTGGCCCAGGAAAGAGGAAGGTGATTCAAGAAGGGGGAGGCCTTTGCCCAGCAGTGGGACACAATAGGCTAATAAAAAAATAAATAAATATGTTTGCTCCTTCACATCACATGAGTGATATTAAGCTTAAGGATATAAAAGTAACGCAATCGAAGCCGCGTGAAAAAGCTAGCTCGTTGATAGAACAACATTTAGGGGCTGTCACCGCTTGAATATTTTATTGTTCAAGGAAAAATAAATTGGTGCGTCAATTTGCGGGTAAATTAAAGATTTATCTGGACTTTCCCTTAACTCGGGGAAATATTCTCTTTCGCCGAACATTTATCATTCATTGTGAAACTTTGTACCCAATAAATACGTTTAACGGGAGACCTATTAATAAAGCTATTCTTTAAGTTTATCTATATTTATTTATATAAATTAAGTTATAGTATTTTATGCAATAGTTGTATAAGAGGGTTCAATAAAGGGGAGTGGCGTGAGTTGCGATGCGAGCCTTGGCGAGCATCGCAAAGCGAGACGCCACAAGCCTTTTTTTACTTAGTTATACACACAGTTGCATACAATATTTTTTCTACAGCTAGACTTGGTGTTACTAAAACACAAAAAAATGTTCTGTTCTAAGTCTTGTTATATTTTGAAGGCAACAAATACTCCCTAAATTCTTGAACTGTGGTCGAAATTTCTTCAGGTGTATAGGTAAATTCGTCGTCATCAAGTTTTATTTACTGAAATAATTTCTATGAAACTATATAAAATAGCAAAGTTTAAATTAAAAATTTTTGAGCAACCATTTGTATTAATCAAATCAAAAGTCGTATATTTGTGCAAAAACAAACCCTAAGTCTAAAACAAACAAAACTAAAAAACATAACATAATTGCAGTATAAATTTAAAAGAAAGTGTTGTTCGGCCAAAGAGTATAAAAATATTGTTAAGTTTTTGTTTTTTGCTTTTTGCTGGATAGCGATTTTTAGCATTTGATATTTTCAGTATTAAATATTAACAGTACTTTATATTTTCAGTATTTGATATTTGCAGTATTTGTTATTTCCATTATTTGATATTTATAGCATTTGATATTTTCAGTATTAAATACTTACAGTACTTTACATTTTCAGTATTTGATATTTGCAGTATTTGTTATTTTAATTATTTGATATTTTTAGCATTTGATATTTTCAGTACTTTATATTTTCAGTATTTGATATTTTCTGTATTTTATATTTTCAGTATTTCATATTTTCGTTACATAATTTTTTTCAGTATTTGAATTATTCATCTTCTTTAAAAAGGAACTCTTAATGCAGCCTTTAATATAAATGAAGAAAAGAGCAATTAACATAAACTCGTCGCTAAGAAGACGGAAATTACAGCAATTGTGTGCAGTGTCAAGAAGTCACCGGACGACTAATTCAATCATGACCTGAACTGGGCTTTGAGTCGAGGGCTTTTGTTATCACCTTAAACGGAGAACATTTTATTTGTTACTGAGATTTTGCTTCGAAGTATTTATGTAAATTTGTTTCTTTCAAGAATTAACTCCATATGAATTTCACATCAGTACGAAAATACATAAGTCAGTATGAGTATAAAAATGAAACAAAAAAATAAAAACAAATCTCAAATATCCTCACAATTTGAAAGAAAAATAAAATGACCTAAACATTTATAGATACATTGTCATAGTTATGACAATAATTAAGAATTTTAAATAAGAATTATGAATTATTTTCTAAAATACTAAAAATAGATTCAATTTTAGCGTGATTATGTACAGCCTATAGCATTCCTCGATAAATGGACTAAAACTGAAATAACTTTTCAAATCGAACCAGTATTTCCTGAGATTAAAGCGTTCAAGCAAACAGACAATCAAACAAACTCTTCAACTTTGTATATTAGTAAAGTAGTATAGATATAAGAATAGTACAGGTCTTATATATACTTGTATTCCTGTTATTTGTTGTGTATATAGTTATTTAATAATAATAGAAAGAAATAGCTCCACGAACCGCGTACCTTACAGATGTAAGCTTCAAAACTATTCTATAAAAAGAGTTTATAAACATTTTACTTTATTGCCGTAACAAGACGAACATACATACTGTACGATGATTCACGACCCATAAAACGTTATAAAGCTGTAAACGACGACTTCAATGATGTCTTACTCCAAACAAAGACATGAAGTACCAACGCACAGACAGCTATCGCGATCTTTATATACAGAACAGCTGTTCCCGCGACTTAAAATTAGATAAAAATAAAAAGGCCAAAAGCGTGTCAAGACACGCTTATAAATGAGGGCTCCGTATCTGATACGCTATAAACGTATTTGTTAAATAACTTCAAAAGTTTTAGTCCGATTTCGTTCAGAATAATTATACTAATGAGTTTTTAGCATGTTCTATTTACATGGAAAATTTCAAGTCTTTACGTCTAATAGTTTGGAAATGCTGGGGAGAGGACCACCTTACGGGCAGACGGACGGACGGTTGAATGGACAGAGCGAAATTATAAAGGTTCCTACTACGGAACCCTAAAAATAGATTTAATTTTAGTTTGATGTTATATAGTTTTTCTCGATAAATGGGCTATCTAACTCTAAAATAATTTTAGAAATCGGACCAGCAGTTCCTCAGAGTAGTGCGATCAAAAATCAAACAAAAATCAGCTTTATATGTTAGTATATATGTATAGCAAGGTATCTCAGATATTCTCCTTATGAATATATACATACCCATTTGGGACTTGAAAAGTTTTTTAAGTTTACTTGATTCTTTAAAATTGAAAAGGTTTTGTCCGTCCGCAAAGTGTCGTCCCCCCCCCCCCTCCCTAGGATTCCTAGAGACTAGAAATTCTCAAAGTTTATAGGATATACTAAAATCTGATTAGAATCATTCAAATTATTTTAAGATATTCCCTTAAGAATATTCTCGTAGCACTAAGAGTAATGAATATTTTGTTGGGTAAGTCTAGATGGGTTCAGGCTCTTACCAAACTTTATGCGAATTTCAGCCGATCCTTCTCGAACTTACTAATAAAAAAAAGAACAGTTACTCTCCAAAAGTCCGACAGACGTGAAAACATCGCCAGTGGTGTCGGTACGGTAATAGTGTAGCTATGTGTGTATATATATGTGTGTAGTTCAATGTTTTTTTCCCATCTCAAAAACGGCCAAAGCGCCTGAAGAAGTTTACTATAAAAATATTTGCTTGTCACGAATTTTCTCAAAGTGTGTCCAATTCTCTAACAGGTACCAATTAAAGTACTACTACTTTTCATGTTACCGATTAAAAAAATTTTACCAGTCCGGCTTACCACAAATTTTCTCAAAGTAAATGCCCGATTCTGTAATACTCAATAGGTACTATTTCAAATAATTGTACTTAAAATGGTACCAATTCAATTAATTTTAACGGTCCGGCGTGTAAAAGAGCACTAATATAAAAAAAAGTACTTAAAAATACTTAATATTCATACAAGAGCGTACCTTTAAAAGCTTCCGAAATAAAGTAGCTTTTCAAGTGGCCGTAATGGCAGTTATCTGAAACAATTGCCCACAATTAAATACTTCCCAAGTCCCTTGGGTTGAGCACCCCTGCAAATAGGTCTAATTTAATACTGAGTATTACAACCGACCAAGAAACAGATGATTTCTTAATTTAGTAGATATTTTGTGTTTTATGTAAAACTAGCTGTGCCCGGGACTTCGTCCGCCTAAAAGTAGGTACAAAAATAGTTTTTTTTTTAAATATTAGGAATATTTTTTAGGTATGTCTAATATTCCCTTTTTCCCCTCCTACTAAGCTTAAATTAAAAGCTTGTATTAGGAGTGATTTTTATTCCCTTTACCTTGATACAGACGCAATTATGGTAGGGCAGCCAAGAGGGGATTTTGCGCAATACTAGAGCGCGTCAGAAAACCATATAGGAGGAAATCCTTGCACCCTGTAAAGTAAGCCCACCAAATATGAACTCTTAATATAGGGGTTTCTTTAGGACCCTTAGAAAAACTCGGACCAATAAGATAGGGCAACTTAATTACATATACTTAACTCACGCTGATGGCTTCAATTAATAATATTTTGTTACTATCATTTATTTATATAAATCATACTCTAAATATATTTTTAAATATTAATATAAAAATACAAACATTTAAAAATATATAAAAAATAGATGATCGCCGGAAGCGAGGCAAGGACCCAAGCAACCGGTGGTTAGGGCTCCAGATTGAGAAATCTCCTCACAATACGTACAGTCTCAAGCAATACTGCCTTCTGTATCCGACTCTTGACCCAACAATCAAGCGAGAGCTTTTTAAGGTGTTTATTAAAGACATTAAATAAGACAATATGTGAAGGTACAGACAAACTTAGCGGTCTAGTTGAACTAAGGAGTTTCATATGGATAGAGATATGACTCTTCTAGTAAAATCTATGCTAATATATAAAGCTGAAGAGTTTGTTGTTTGAGCGCGCTAATCTCAGTAACTACTGCTCTGATTTGAAAAATTCTTTCTGTGTTAGATAGCCCATTTATCGAGGTAGGTTGTAAGCTATATGTAATGATAATAAAATCAATAGGAGCGGAGTACTAATGAATAATGTTGCAAAATCGGGGGTTCTTTCTCCCATTTGAGAGCTTCCGCTGCGTGTGCTGCGTAAATGGTTAAAGTGTCGCAAAAGTCATGTATGACAAAATTGTTCCCCTCTAAAAGTTCTAAATAAAAGTCCGCAACAGTATATGTCTATCTTTTAAAGTTGGCTCAGTATAACCTTTTTTATGCTAATCAAATTTGTTCTAAAATAATGCATTATTTGTGAGGGTCTTTTTATATCAATTTAGGTCACATAGTGGAAAAATTAAGTCGGGATTCAAGCAATAGAGGTACGTTCCGTTTTTCTTAATTGTAGATACAAAAATATACATTCTTCAAGCTTGAATGAAATTTGAATGAAAAACCGACTTCAAGGTGGAAAACACAAGCTTTGAAATAAAAAAGAATCATCGAAATCGGTTCATCCAGCGAAAGTTCATAAATAAAATAATACAGTCAAATTGAGAATCTTCTTTTTTGAAGTCGCTTGTAATGAAAATTTACTTTTGTGTGACAATAGGCCCTAACACGAACGTTTCGAACCGTTCGAAGTCGACAAGTCGACTTTATTTAGGATGAGAATGTTCATGCTAGGCCCACAGGAGGCAAGTCTTAATCGTATCAGCCTTTTCATTAATGCTAATGTAACCCGCGTTGAGGCTAAGAAGGGTCCGCTGTGGGCCTAGGATGAACCTTTTCAGCCTAAGAAAAATCTACTCGTCGGCTCACTTTGGTTCGAAAATCCATTTTGTATTTAATATTCAATGGAATAATGCGTTAAATAAATCTGAAGAGTTTATTTCCTTGAACGCGCTAATATTAGGAACTACTGGTGGGATTTTAAAAATTCTTTCAATTTTAGATATCGAGGAAGGCTATATATCATTACATTAAAATTTTTCACATAATAGTAAAGTACGATATAAGCCAATAATGATTCTTTAAAAAAAAAACAGACTTCAAATTGTCAGAAATGGACCAAAATTTGAAATGGGACCACACGAACAACACCAGCTTTCAAATGTTTATATCTTTTAAGTATAATGTTTGTAATATCTGGAAATAAACAATAAATAAAAATAAAAAGACTAGAATCATCAAAATCGGTTCTCCCAGTCGAAAGTTGAGTCTGAGGTAACATTCATAAATTTAAAAAAAAAAAACAGCTGAATTGAGGACCTCTTCTTTTCTTGAAATCAGTTGACAAATTGTATGCTTAAAAGAAATTACCCTTTATTGTTACGATTTCACTACGGATAGAGTTGAGCCTCATATACCCCAGTGGTGAGCCACTGTGCATAAACTACCAGGAATCCATTAACATCAGGACCCGTCTTAGCATCCCCAGTATTAAAAACTTAACCTGGAATGTACATGATGAAAATCTAGCTATTGCATTAGAACATTCAGGTTCGAAGCAAGACTTGAATAGCCAAATAGACACTTTCCAGGACACAATTTATACATACTTTTCTGAACACTATCCACCTCAATCAGACCATGCTCAAAAACCTAAAGAAAACACTTTCAAGATGAAAATGAGAATGAAGAAAAGAGATTTAATAAAGCAACTTCGGATAGCTAAGGTCCTAGGTGATAACCATCTAAGTCATCAACTGTCTAGGGCTCTACGGTCTATTCTTAAATTAATCCAAGGCGTGTCCCAACAAATATCAAAAAATCGAAATCAAAACCTAAGTGTTTTTTTTTTCTTAGGGAGGATTAAAAAAAATATCCCCTAATATGTAACTAGAATTTACTTTAGAGGCGTAGAAATATGGTCACCTTTTCGACTGTCGCATCGATTTCGTCACTTCAGAATTGTGGATATCCCAATCTAGACGTTTAGTTTTCGAAGTCTATCACTTACTTTTAAAGATATTACGTAAACAAAACAGAAAAGGCTGTGAATTTCTAGAAATTTATTAAATCAGGAGGATTAGGAAGAGTTTATCGGAGGACCCTTCACGTATGAGAGGCGTCGGAACTCCAATAAATGTTGTTCCTTTTTGTTTGATCGGTCGTGATCCGAAACGCATCAAATTCTATCAGCTCCTCAATGATCCTGATCATCTCAATGGCTCTAGTCAGCTAAAATATTTTGTATTTCCGAATCCTGGAATTTACGTTCACTAACTGAATAGTGTCAGCAGAATTTTTGAATAAATAATGGAAAATGGAATCAAAATTTAATACCCAATATATCCTTTATGAATGTATATATTGATACATGAAGCGAAAACTTTCATATATATAAAGCTGAAGAGTTTGTTTGTTTGCTTGAACGCGCTAATCTCAGGAACTACTGGTGTGATTTGAAAAAATTAAAAACTAGCACGTATCGAATCCTCGACGTTTTAGTCATGTAAGTGGTGTACAACCGAAGCCCGAATCTTCATTTGAAGTTTCGTTTCGAAAGAAGCAGTAAGTAAAACTATCGAGAATGTTCGTGCTAGTTCCTCAGCTTCTTTCACAACTTTTTTCACCAGAAATTCACGTATGTGTTGCGATTGATCATCGCAGTTAACACAAACGAGCTGTAGTTGCCAAAAGTAATTATTTAAGAGAAGCAATTTAAACACATGAAGCGATTAGAGGTAATTTAACAGGAAACGGTCGGAAGCAATGAAGTTATTAGTAACTCTTGCGTAGGCCGGCAACGCGTACTAATATATTTCTCCCATGGTAAAACAAACTCGGCCAATAAAGCACATCAAAGCTAATCTGTTAGATTACCGACCAGCCTTGACAGTAGAAAGCCCGATGACTTTCCCTGAACATCTTTATGGTATGGAGCAGGCAAAAAGTGAAGAAAGTTCCAGCCACGCTAGAAACTACCAGCGGCTACCGATATTAATGTTATATTGAGTATTTATAGGGTACAATTGAAATTAAGCGATTTGATATGTTAAAATCTCTATATAGAGCATCTGTCCTTTTCTAGTTGAATATTTGTGACTGAGACATACTGTTAGAGTGTGAAAGAATATTTTATTAGTGTAATTTGAATTTTTTCCAAAGAATATTTTTTGAAAATTTTCCCGTTTTTCTTTCAAAATTAGCTTATCTTCATATTTAGTATGTACTCTATATACATTGTTCTCTAAGCGTTCCTGAGAAAAAAACCTTAACAGACATACAGACGGGAAACAAAGCGATATTATAAGGATTCTGTTTTCCTTTAGAGGTACGGAATCCTAAAAACTACGCTATTCTCTATTTGCCAACATTATGTTTGTAAGCAAAAAAAAAGTCAATTATAAAAATTGCTATTCTTAGAAATTGTGATCCAATCAACACAACAGTATTTGCATTTACGCATCTTAAGCAATTCTAAGTCTAATATATTATCACCAGAATCAGAAAAAATCCTGATTTTGAAACATTCTTCATTGGTGCTCCCCTCCTATTGTCCTTAATTGGTCATGATGAATGTCATGAAAGCCTATGGACTTCTTCTCAAATCGGAACAGTAATTCTTGAGATTAAGCAAAAAAACAAACAAACTCTTTAGCCTTGTATATTAATAAAGTACAGATTACTATAGATTTGCCGTAATTTTTATTCATTTTCCATTTTATTTACGATAACCTTTTTAATGATTGATAATGCAATATTGTTTGTAGTAATTATCAAACATATTGGTGAATTGTCCTAATTGACGCTCGTGCGATCACATCAAAACTTCAATTATTACGACGTACTTATACCCCTACTTACGTATCGATTAATCGTTGTTATTAAACTGCGCAGTTGTGTAGGCAGCAACATCGAATTGGAATTAATTCTGTAATGATGTTTGTGAAATAAATAAATAAATAAATAAAAAATAAATAAATAAAATAAAAATAAGTACATAATTTCTATATCTATAGGAATTTACAAATGCGACAAACAAAATGCAGTACATTTCATTTTCACTCTTGTAAATCAATTCAAAGAAAGTTATAGCTACCTCGGATGTCGCTCTGAAGAAAATTGAAATTATATAGTTGTTAAAAGAAGTTGGAAAATGGCCACAAAGTAGTTATCTAATTATAAGGTAATGTGTACGGTTGTCAATATTCATTTATCATCAGGGAAGGAGACGGCCTAGCACGACCATTCTCGATAGTTTTACTTACTTTTACGTTCGAAATCGAACGTCAAATGAAACATTAACGCTACCGCTTAACGCAACATAGTTGCTAACTATTGCTAGCATGAATGATAGCAGCACTCGTAAGTATCCTATCCTCGACATTACGGCCATGTAGATTATTTTAAAAATACTAAAAAAAATCAGATTTGTCATTTGAAAACTTATTCGTGTTTATGAAGACGGTACACGGCCACCCGGGGCTTCGCGAACGGCTGAGCCTTTGATGGTATGAAAGTCACTGACCAACTGCATTACACGTTCAGAAAAAAAAGATTCTCTCTTCTAGGTTTTAATTTCATCATTGTTTAAAATAAGGAATTTTCCGCCATACTATACAAAACTAATTAGCTCTGAGTTCTAATATTCTTAGATCTTAAGGTAGTTTTCTTCAGTAAATATTGATACAGGACAAGGGTTGATATGTATAATACATGCATATCAATTGTACCACTTTGCAAAACCAGGGTGGGTCACGATAGAGTATAATAATATAGAATATATTTAGAAATAAAACAACTATTGCATGTTTGATATAATAAAATGCAATAAGACATATCATGTTTTTAAACATTATTTTTAATCGTTAGTTTTGACTTTGAGATCTTCCAGATTTTCTACCCATAACAGGGCTTCCACCCATTTGCCTTAATAATCCTCTTAGTCCACGAGCCTCTCTTATTCCACTTTCAAATTGTTCTGAAGGTATGGCAGAGAAATCATCAACTAATGGAAGAGGCCCACTAAGTCTTTCAGAGTATTGAGTTAAGCGGGATTGATGGCCAATAGGTGATGTCTTCTCGGTTGAATGTTGTGTCTGAAATTAGATAACTAAATTATTTACTCACATATACATGTATATATCAATATATATGATAAAAGTTTCATTAAAATACAATCAATAGGACTAAAACTTTTGACAGGATTTGCAACCATTTGAAAGTACATTTATAAAATATAGCTATTAACAAAATCTAGGGATAGCCACATAGTCGAATTTGGCCATAAATTTTTAGATTTGCACACTATATGTAACAACATTGTAACATTTGACAGTTAATATTATTAACATTGTTTTCTTTATGTATGGCCACAAGCTTATGTATTTATTTATATATTTTAGAACTGTGAACAACATAGGTAACACAAACAAATGGAAACAATGATCCAGCAGAAGTAACAACTGTATTGCTATAATCATCGCCTTCCTCCGTGAATGAAAATTTTTTTGTTCTTAATTTTAACTTATGACAAAATACTTAAATTAGACTATTACAATTTCTATTACTCATTAAATCTGTAGATGTGTGTGTGTGTGATGTGAATATGTAAAAAGGTATACATTTAAAATTTTGTAAATTGTTTTAGGCCTTGGTGTATGTGGTTTTATTTTAATAATTTAATATAGTAACTTTGCATATTATAAAAATATATTCGCATTCGCACACCCACCAAAATAAACTATTTTTGTGCACTTACTATAATTGTGCAAAATTTCATACTCCTTCGTCAGCGTAGTTTTTGTAAAATGGTACCGTAAGCTTTTCTTCTCGCATTAATATACACGGTGTAAAAGATATCATACCGGATATGCATCCCATGAGTTCCGTACATAATTCTAAACTATAATGGTGAAATTTTTCATTGGCTTTTTCTTGAAATGTACTTTTTTTAAACTGAATACTGTAGATCATTATTACTATCTGTCCCAATTAGATTTTAAATCGGAAACAAATTTCTAAAATATTTTTACATCAAACCGCAATGTAAATAAAACTAAAAAGTACTTCGAAAACTGTAACAGGGGTAGTGCGGCGTGGGTCATTGACTTGTATTGATGATAGCTTCCCAACATTCACGATACAGTGCGCGCTCAAGAATGGTGTGAGGATGGCAATATCTATAACCTCTCATTTTTGATATGAATGATTTTTGTGATTTTATTTAGGACATTAAATGTAGCTGTATCACAAAGTTTCCGGTAAGACGTCTATTACACCCTGTGGATTTTTCTCTTGAAAGTTAATATAAAAAAAAAAACAAACATCTGATGATATATTGCTACATTCTTACTTTGCCTTTAAGTGTTGATATTTCATCCTGCAATCGTTTCACTAGGGCTGCATCACTCTCGTAACTGGTCAAAGTTGGTTGTGGCATACATTGAAAAACTGTTGCTAAAAGATTGTGCAATGATACCAATACACTGTCCTGCCAAGCTCTTGTAAAATATAAACTGAATGATGGATTCTCTTCTGGCTTTTGTATATAAGGTAACACTGTAACATAAGGTCATATTGTAAATTTACTAATATATTGTAACTTTTAATTAACAGTTAATTATATTAATTATTTATGATTAATTTAGATGATATGATAAGCTTTTTTAATATGATCAAAATTAATTAATTGACTAATTTAGTATAAAGAAAACCAGACTGTCGTAATACAGTTTTCACTAGTATAGAGGTTGGTGATTCTTGGGTCTTTTTTAATTTTACAACTAACAAACAATGAAATAAAACTGTACTCAACAGATTTAATAAGATAAATACTGGCTTTATATAGTAATGTAATAATACGCAGGCTACAGCAGGCTGGAGAAATCTAGGATGGACCATGGCAAAAGATAATTAGATAACATAAAGAGGGTGAGAGAAGGTAGTTGGGTACAACTGGCAAGTGACAGAGGTGAGTGGCATAAAAGAAGGGATACCTATGCCCACCAGTGGGCATAGAAGGGCTGATGATGATAACAATATTGATGATTTAATAATATGTATGAAATATTAGCAGCATATATTTTAAAAGTTTGAAACAAATAAATATATGTATAATTCAAATATACTGACTGAACCAGTCCCTCCATTCACTTTGGCCTTGAAGTTCTGGTAACATTTTAGAAAAAAAATCTGCTACCTTTTCATTTCTTACACCACCTGTGGTCTGGGCTGCTGTGACTAAATATAATTTATAGAGACTATATTCTATTTTGCGTACAGCTGAAAAAAATATTTTCCAATGAAAATTTATTTTGCTTCAACTACACATTAAGAATGAGGTTTAGAAGATTTTAACAATTTATGAGTGAATGTTATAGTTGAGTTATATATACAGATACAACTTAAACATGCTTATTTTTAGTCAAATTTATGCTGAAAAGTGTATTCAGACTGAGAGAAAATAATATCTGCATATATTTCTATAGCAATAAAATATCGATAATATATTACAGTATTCCTTACTTACCAGGCTGTACTTGAATTTCCAACTTGGAAAAGATTAAACTATCAAGATGATACCAGTATTCCTTAAGACCACTTAGATCTGATATGTTTATATATTGTATAATTTGGTCAACTATTTTATCAACCCTGAAACCTTTGTCCCTATCAGACTTTAAGTCACTATCAAATGCTTTCACTGTAGATGAGAATCCTCTAAACAGTAAGTATTCTCGCACTAATTCATCGACTACCTGAATATGAGCCATTGCTTATAATCTAGCTTTCTTATGTTTTAAAAACACAACAGATAATACTTTATGTTGCTTTGTTTGAGTTAATTGTTTATTTTCAGTTTGTACCTTTCATGAGAATGAATAAACATCAAACAATAATTGATCTGATGTGTTATCAATGTCAATTGTCATTGTCAACTTAATTTTAGTCAAATTTATTTTGACACTGGAAGTGTCATTTTTTATGTTAAATCTCCATGGAGAAATTGAACTTTGCTTTTGTATCATGTACACTGTCTTTAATAATAAATAAAAGTATAATATTTTTTTTATTATTTACTTCTACCATTTATAAGTATTATTATAAAATTTATATAACTAACATTATTTACATCCGGTATCATAATAAATTACCAACCTATAAATAATTATGAAATAGAAATGTCAATCGAAATTGTCTTCAATCAGCTGGCGATTTTTATTATTGATGGTTTTTTAGTGAAACTCCTTCGTTACGTAAAGCTGAATATCATTTATAGTCAAAATCTAACTTCATTTTCAAGTGTCTTTTTCGTTAATTCAGGTGTGTTTAATTTTTGAAATCTTTATCGAATAAGCATCTATTTAAGAGAAAATAATTAAAAGTCTTTAATAAATATATTAAATACGACATTCGAATTTTATTTGCATATTGTTCTAATCTATACTAATATATAAAGCTGAAAAGTTTGTTTGTTTGCTTGAACGCGCTAATCTCAGGAAGTACAGATCCGATTTGAAAAATTCTTTCAGTGTTAGATAGGTCATCTATCGAGGAAGGCTATAGGGTATATATCATTACACTAAGGCCAATAGGAGCGGAACACCGGGTTCTTTTTCCTATTTGATAGCTTCCGCTGCATAAATTGTTAGTTTCGCAAAAGTCATGCCTGACGAAATTAATCCCCTTTAAAAGTTCTAAATAAAAGTCCGCGACAGCATATGTCTATCTTTTGAGGTTGGCTCTGTATTATTAATATTTTCGCTATATTCATATACCCAATTTTTAGATATCTACAGTCAATAACTAAGTTCCTTTAGACGGATTAATTGTCAAAAATAACAACGTCGTTGTTAAAGGAATTAAAATTTTGTGTATAGCTTTGACTAAAAACACAACACCCTCCTTCTCACATAAGATCGGCGTGAAGTAGCGGCAATGCTGTCACTTCAAGCGATGGTATTGTTTTCGCATTTCGTTCGGTTTGTGATAGTCCCCGGTGGTCTAAATACTACTTGAAAGACCGGCAACGCATCTGCGAGCCTTCTGGTGGTGCAGATGTCCATTGGACTCGGTATTCACTTAGGCGATGAACCGCCTGCTCGTCTGCCCCTTGTACTACAAAAAAAAAGGGAAAAATAATGTAACTCTATTGAGAAATGTAATTGCAAGGGATCCACCGGAAGCAGCTAAATTTTGAAACTGTTATATTAGAATAAATACAAATCAAAGCCAATCATAACGTATTCTTTTAATCCTTCAAACTCATTGTCATATCAAGTACGGCATTTCTGTTGCCCACTTTCGCCTGACTCTTAACAGACCAAACCCATATTTTTGCGTGTGTGAACTTCACCTGCGCTATTAGTCCAGACAATTCCTTGGAACAGTTCTCGTGATAATTGTTAAATGTTTATTATTTTATACTGCAAGGCAAAAGCTTCCTTGTCCTCTTTTTATTTGTCACTGTCTATATCTATAAATTAACAGTCTGTGTTATATAAATTCAAGTTATTATTCCATTTTATTCAGGTTATTCACAAAAACGTTTTCAATCTGGAATCCATAAAGTGCTGGTTTACGCCCGAAGGTTATCCACATGATGTGGTATATCATTTGACATCTTTGCACAAATTCCGAGAAAAATAAATTATTTTTTTTAGTTACATAAATTGATTATTGAAAAGTCCAAATAAAATAAAAAAAACCCTTGATTTATTTCTCCATCTCTTGTTAATCTTCGTTAATTTTCTGCTGACGGTAATCGGTACGGTTTTGTGGAATGCGCTCACCAATTTGTATTTGCTGACATACGAGATGGTCTTATTATGCATACATTGTGACTACAAGTTATTATTTTTTGTGCTGGCAACTACTAACTAATGTTTTTTCCCAAAAAAAAAAAACTATTTTTACGGACTTTAACTTTTTATTCTTTTCTTCTTGTTCAACAGAATTGCTTTGTCAAAAATTATTTAGGGTACCTTTAGTGCTTCTCCAGTTAAGTAGCTCGGTGTCAACACACGAGATCTCTATGCCTTTACTATTTTTTTTTGAAAGTACAACTAAAATCATTTATCGGTGTAATTTTAAAAACCTATGCACAATCTATCGATAAATCGGCCATATATTACATTTTCTAAAGGCAAGAGAAACTGCGACCTTATTGGTCACAACGTGCCCTCAGAAGCTCTCTTCTTCTTCTTCCTAGCGTTATCCCGGTTAAATATTAGGGTCCGCTCAGATTGTAGAGGATGTGGCTGTGGGGCGAGTTAAGATGACCGATTGCCATCCTATGAAACCATTTTATTTGCATACTACCGGAATCCCAATTCAATTCTTGGTTTATGGCTCTTATTTATGCCAACTAGGCACAATTTATTTCGCCAATGTCACGTTATTTGACGACAAAACAGAGGAGATTGATCGAAAACACTCTCAACACGCTTAAAGAAGTTTTCACGTCAAAATCGTACAACTTTAAAATTATCTAAATTTACACGGACGAAGTTGCGGCATGCAACTAGGCCTTGAATAAAAAGAAAACTGCTTCAAAAAGTTATTTTCTTTGCTTTTTTCTTCATATTTTATTTAAATTATAAAAATAGATCATTTGTTTTTTTATTTTATGCAGGAAGTAAGGTACATTTTCTCAATTATTTTGATTTTAAACATCTGAACCTTGATACAGGTAATTTGTTCATCAAATGATTGAATTTAAATATTCATTCATCATTTTATTTTTCATAATTTCATTCTTTGAAAAGCGCCAGAGACTTAAGTTTTCATAGTGTAGCAGGGTACTTTGTACATAATACATATGTCAACTTTGTTAATGTCACTGAGTGATTATTAGTTGTCAGATTGTAGAGATTGTGTGTGTTTTGGGGATGATGTCAGACATCAGTCGGTCATCTTAACTCGGGGTCAACAGCCACATCATCTTAATTTTGAGGTGAGAACAAGAGGTGTAAGGATGTACAAATGGTTTTTTAATAACGAGTACTTTTCAAGACAAGACAGTCTTTCAGATATGAGAGATACAATCGTTTGTGGTTTACCTTAGCTTTGTAGAATGGTAAATTTGATATATACTTACACAATTTCTAGAAATTTAGGCCTTAACACAATAGAGCATATGAGCTCTAGATATGAATAATGAATAATAAATTAGTGTATGGTTTGGGTTTAATTAAACTAAATACTAGTCGTTACGAGTGGGCTTACTTTTGGGAACCGAATAATTTATGATATTCGACTTATCATGGTTATTATCATTTCAAGCCTAATTTAATACCTTTGAAGATTAGTAGGTACAAATTTTTGTTACAAATTTCTCTAAATAGCTGCACCTGATTCGAACCCGCTTACGCCTACTATTAAAGAAAATTAGTACTACTATCCTTTGGAGGGAGGATGGATATAGCCAGTGAACTTGCATGCCACTATAGGCTGCGATGATAACATAACGTCAGATAAACCTGTTCCTGAAGTTCTTCTTTTTTTTGAATTGATATCCACGATGAAAAGGGACAAAACAAGTGCTATTATTACGTGAGAAGACTTGTCAAGAACCTTAAGAGGGAGCTATAGTGTCTCTAGAAAGATCTATAGCTTTCTATGCCTATCTGTAGGCCAAGGAGACAGTATCAAGGAGGCCACATACTTATTTGCCAACTTACTTTCGTTAAAATACGATAATCTGTGTTTCTAGCACTTGTGTATACACTCTAAAGATATTTATAGAATTAAGAACGACCCAAATTAATTCAGAAATGGCCATCGCCCGACAGAATCCACTCGTAAACACAATTCAACGAAACGCTTCCATGACAGGACAAAATACATTCTAGTAAAATTTTAAAAATAAATCACTTTTTTGTAAAAAGAAAACAGCCTTCAAAACACATCAATTCCACGCTAAGAACTGATTAGGAAAATTATTCTGAGCGAAATCGGTCTACACATTTTAAAGTTATTTAACAAACACGTTTGTAGCGTATCATATACAAAACCCTTCTATATAAGAGTGTTTTGACACTCTAAATAGACAAAATACATTCTAGTAAAATTTTAAAAATAAATCACTTTTTTGTAAAAAGAAAACAGCCTTCAAAACACATCAAGGAACTAAAAAGCAAAAAATAATTAGGACTTTCACACGATTACTTAGTAGCCATCTACTGATGTGTTGAAGTCGGTACCAAGCCTAATAGGTTCTCAGTTAAAGCGATACAGATGGTACCTATTGCCCATGCTCATTGACATTACTCACTCGGGGACATTTAAAGTCGGATATTTTAAAAGCAGTGTGAGAATGGGTCACCCAACTATTACTTGAACTACTTTTTCGAATAGTTTTTGTAATAAAGGTTAAATTTTGATTTAAATGCCAATGTAGTTAAATATCCATCACTAGTAAGCAGTTAGCAGCACTGTTAGTTATCGCATTCATTAAATTGTCAACACTAGTTATGTAAGGACACATTCACTTTCTGTTTCTGTTCACACACTGACTGTTTTTAATCAGTTTATTTAATCTACGTATTTTTTAATATTTGATATTTTTCTTTTTTCGATTCGTTTCGGTTCAGTTTGCGGTTATCGTTCGAATTGATCATATCACTAACTTATCTTCGTGATCGTTATTCGTAATTATTATTTTTAGGTTTTAGTTAGAAATTCAGATGTAGTTTAAGTTGTTTTTAGTTTTATTTTTAAAATTTAATAATTGTGTTTGTGCGTGTGTGTGGAAAGTGAACTAAAGCGTAACAGGCGTAGCGCTGCGCGGGTCGTTGACTTGTTTTGCGCTTCAACATTTTGTTCACGATACATTGCGCTTTGATTTTTCATTGCGTGGCAATTTTATTTTCGTTTTTGATATTGAATTTTAAATTTCAGTGCATTCCGATCTCATATATGGTGAAAAGTCTAGTAGTTGATATTTTTATTTTTGCTCACTGTTAATATAAAACGCTAGATATATTTTTTTTTTATTTATAGAGTTGTACGGATTTTAATATCCGTAAAATTGAATTACACTCCTGTCACTTTATTGGCTTTTAAAATATATTTTGTAACTTTTATATCGATAAGGTTTATTTTATTAAGGTTATAATGTTTAGTTTATTTAGTAAATAAAGTTACATTAAAAAATTAATAATATTGCGCGATTTAATTCCACAATTGTTGGTTAAAAGCTAATTAATTTAAAATAAACAGATATTATAACAAACTTTATACTACGTTCAGCAATTAAGAAGGAAGCCTGTAAAATTTACTCTGCGAAAGTTTGAGTGTGCAATCATAATATTATATTCAAAGGTAATTAACTCAAGTAATTTTTTTTTTTAAACTCAGGTATGTTTAAGACAGAGCGAATGAGTTCATGGGGATATTGTCGCATCACTTTATGGACAAACTTTTCAACTTATTTGGAAGATTTAACAGGAATATTAGCCATACTTAAAAAGTATTAGAAACATTCTTGAAAAAGTTTTTTATGATATTAGTTTGGACTTGAAAGCTTTTAAGCACTTCACATTAGAGCTTAAGATAAACGAGCTTTGCGTTCAGTTGTTGGAAAAGCTCATCAATAAGGCCTGCTTAAATATTTTCGGCCCTCTTAAAGCATTTTAACAAAATTTTCTAATAAAAAGTGAATTGAAATAATTTAGACAAAGTTTTTTTGAATACTTATTCAACAATTTGCATTTTCTTGTTTTATAACTTTTTCTAATCTATATATATGTATAAAAGCGAAAGGTCGTCGTCGTATCACGAAATCATGAAAACTACGGGACGTAAAAAGATGAAATTTGGCAAGAAGGTACTTTAGAGTTAGTAGACATCCGCTAAGAACGGGTTTTTTGATAGGAAGGTCTAATGGCTTTTGCAGGAACAATTTTACGTGGACGTACTATCGGGAATCAGCTAGTACTATATACCTCATTAAAAAGATTTATATCCAGTACAGAATTTAGGTCACTACAAGTTCCAACCTAAGAAAAAGATCTTGGAAGCATTCCAAAAATGTTCTCTGACGGTATTAACTTAATTACCCCAATAAAATTTTCTGTCTAAGACACGTATAAGATGAAATTAGATTAACTCGCCAAAAGTTGACAATTTTCAAATTATAATTATATCAGGTTCAAATTTCATGCCAAGATTTACTTTGTAATTTCAATCTACTTCTACCTTGCTAACTGTTTCTCACCACTTCGTCTGCGAGAGCCCTTAGAACGTTCCTTAATCTGGCCTTTACTTTCTTAAAGGATGACTTATATTATTAAATAAATTCAATCTGTATTTATTTAATAATAGAAGAGACACGCACACACACATAAACGCGCGTACGCGCGCTCACACACGCATGCGAACGCGCACGCACGCACGTACGCACGCAGGCATGCATGCATGCACACACACACACACACACACACAACGTCACCTATAACGAAAACTCAAAAACCACGAGATGTACAAAAATGTAACTTGACCGGGGGTTCATCTATAGTTAGTTAGGCCTATACGCTTTCGCAAGTTTGCGCAGATCATGTAATCAAATCAATCGTTTTAATATTGAATAAAGTTGTTTTTTTTAAATCAAGTCGCGAAAAATAACTAGTAATATGTAAAGCTCTTATATTTATCTCACGCCCGCAAACAATGCATAAATCTGTGACACATTTTCCTATAATACTCCCTGTTAACTATGTGTACGTAGTAATTTAAATTTTATCGCATCTCTACGTGTTCGGAAGAAAATTGAAGAGATCTTCGCTGAAGATTCGGAAATCCTACCTCTTTAGGTCGACAAACTGCTGTGTTCATATTATATGGCGTTTTAAAAATATCGAAAAAGATACCAAAATGACCAAAAAGGAGACTGCGACATACACTATGTGTGAAAGCTGTCTTCTGTCTCGTGTCTCACTCGCGGACTAGAGTTCGTATGTAACCATATTATGGCCAATAATTGTCGTGGTCTCTTGTCACGGTCTTCCGTCTCGGTCGTTTGCCTCAGTGTCTCTCGCGATCCGTTAGCTTTAGACTCGCTTGTAA
>JANCMC010021608.1:4398064-4469763 GCA_024363005.1 Charaxes varanes
TCTCTTGTCACGGTCTTCCGTCTCGGTCGTTTGCCTCAGTGTCTCTCGCGATCCGTTAGCTTTAGACTCGCTTGTAAAATTTAAATAAAAATTCGGCTTTGACCCTATCGAAATGGGATTTGTTTTATTCCAAATAAATTTTACAAAAAACTTATGTAACTGTGCTTACAATTCCACACTAAGAAACTTATGTTGTGCAATTCGTACAATATATCCAATGTAGAAATTAGACTAGTAAAATACTGTCGGACGAAAAGGGTATGACAGAAAAATCGACTAATCTAAGAGCATTGTTAACAGATAGATAGTAAACATTGCCTATGTTAACTAACATGAAGAACTATTTTAGAACTTATGAAAAAATGATTGATTGACTTGAATGATTCATTTGTTTTTGTATAAAATTGTATTACACTTTTAAAAACGTGGCACGACGATGGCTAAGGGAGTACAGTTTTTAAACTTATCTGGTCCGGTGTCCAACCATTGACCAATCGAGATATTTTTTTAGAAAAAAAAAATAAAAAAATAGTTTTTGGAACTGTCGAGCTTTGAGGCTTGATATTGGAACAGTTCCAAAAATAAAGTACTTGTGGTTAGATGGCTAGATCCTAGCCTGACCTACTTTAGAGAGGGGGGTTACACAGCTCGTTTGTCATAGTAATGAAAACGGTAGTCCGGGCCAACAACGCTTATTTATAAAAACACTCATTTATATTATAAAGCCTAACGCTATTGTGTTTTCAATATTATTATAGAGATAAAACTTTTATCTTTTTTATCTACATTTTAATAGGCGAGGCGAAAAGGTTTGGTTCTATTTAACAAAAATCGCGTGCACGTAGGAATATGAAGTTTGACACAAATATAGTTAATACACTCACACCAATGCCAAACAATTTACACACCCATTTTTACAATATGATGATGTCAAAGCGTAGTCATGACGAACGTATGGATTTTTTTTTATGTTACAAGGGGCAGGCAGCTAAGTGCCTACTGACGTCCATGCACGACCAGGAGGCAAGCAGATGCGTTGTCGGTCTTAATGACGAGTTTAGGCCACCGGGAAGTCTCACAAGCCGAACGAAACGCGACAACAATACCATTACTTGACGTGACAGCATTACCGCCATTTCACGCCGATCTTATGTAAGAAAGAGGTACTGGTACCTCGTCGGGCCAATTCGGCAACAAGCGTGGCGCTACCTCTAATTAGCAAGACAGGAGTAGGGGAAAGGGATGGAGTAAAAAGATATAAAGGTAGAAGGGGAGAAGAGAAAGGATCCGGATACTACTGTCTAGGGGGAGTGACAATAGCATCTAGGGTGCTCCGGGGTCGCGTACCAGTAGTGGATCTGACCAGTTATCGAACAGATAAAGGTAGATCCACCCACTGGGAGTAATTGTCAGTTATATTACAATGTATTTGTAAAAAGACGTAAAATTTTATCGGTCTGCCTGTTTGTTCCGGTTAATCTCTGAAACGGCTGGACGGCTTTGGACGGGACTTTCACTGGTACTTTACAAGAATAACAAAGGCTACTTTGGTTTTAACTAAATAATTAAGGTTTCAGAGATAAAAACAAAAACCCTCAAAATGTTACTAATTCACCGAATTTAAAAGGCGAAGTTACGGGTTATAGCAAATTAGAATTATAGTTGTACTATTGTTAAAAACAAAAAGTTATTTTTAACTTTAACTTAGTACGATCGAAGGGTTGAAAAGTAGGGAATTATTAACACTGGTACAAAACTCCGGCGTTTGGCGACCTTTATGTTGAGAATTAACTTTTCGCAGCTTTAGCAAACAATTCCACATGTGACCGCCTAATTAAATTTCAAAATACCGGTGAAAACTTGTTTAACACCTTTATAGGTGCTGTTTGAAGTTCAAATTTAGTTCATGTATTAAAATGTCAAACCGGTCTGTTCTAAGTGATTCAGCTTTAATCAAATTTTATATTTATTATCTACGTATATCAATAATAACATACAAAGCTAAAGAATTTGTTTGTTTGTTTATTTGAAAGCGCTAATCTCGGGAACTACTGGTCCGATTTGAACAATTATCTCAGTGTTACTACGTGTATATATATATTTTTTATGTGACATTCTTACGGATGATCTATTTTTTCCACTGAAAACGTGTATGCAAAATCTCATGACTTTTTTTTAAAATAAAACCAGACGAAAATGATCAATAGAAGGCGTGGCGCTGGCGGTATACGCCTTGAAGAAGAAGGCAAGCCTTCTACTACCTTAAAATAAAGCGTAGATGAATGACATTTGTAAAACTAGAATGATATAAGACAGACATACAAAAAGAAGAAACATTTTATTCATGGTTAGATTAAGTAGAAACATACAGAAGAAAAAAGCACTTAAAAGTTGGATAATCACAGGAAATATATCTATTTAAATGTAAATCTCATGACATTTTCATCCTAAGTAAAGTCGAAGAGTGGACTTTACTTAGAATGAAACGAACGGAACGAGTTGGGACGTGTGCCGTTGTGAGATAAAACTGGAAAACGCCCTTTCATGGTTCTGTCTGCTTTCACAAATCTTCTAATTCCTATAATAGTTTTTTGCTTGTTGATATCCCTGATGAACATAGGCAGTAGAATATTTTCAAAAACGTTAGGTATCCTTATGAAAACTTCGATAATGTGAATAACCATACGAAGCCAGGGCGAGCTGCCGGCATTTTATATTTAAATAAAAACTTTTTTTTAATCTGTATGACATTTATTTATTTCATATTTACTATTATCGTAAGTAAAATCCACTTAGATCTAGAGCAATATTTTGCGCTACTTATTTGATATGGTTGCACCTGTTCCTTGTTTTACACGTTTTAATCGTAAGTAATTTTAGTGCGTTCAAACATTTATAATATCAGTTATAATATAAGCATTTCATTTTTAATTAAAATTATTTTCTAATAATAATTATCATAGACTAATTTAGAATTAGGATTTTGTTTGTGAAATTTATAATTTCATTTTATAGTTACTCTTTGGTTAGTTTAATCATTATTTTTTTGCTTGATTTATTCCATTTTCAAATTTAATCATATTAGAGACTGGTCGAAATTCAGCTTTATCAGATGGTCTTTAGGGATGTTGGTCTCCCATGGAACTGTAAGTTCTACAAGTACTACTCGCTTTAGTGTCTTTGAGTAAAGGAATTTAGGGTTACTGCTTAGAATTTAACGAATTATTTTTTGGTAGATTAGAAACTATGGAAGTGAAACTAATAAATCGTAAACTATAGACGAAATTTCTTACGGCCGTTCTCAATAACCTATCTATAGTTAAAGGTAGATCATATAACAGATAGATAAACAGTAAGTTTTAAACTATCCGTGACTGCCGTTTCTATAGGACAAATTACGCCAAGCTATCCGAAACAGACGAGTTAGTGACTTCCAAATAAATGTATAGAGTATATACAACTTTCTCCGTTTTAGATTTGAGGCCGAGTTCGTCGTCCGTTTTAGATTTGAGCCGAGCAACCACCAGGAGATCTCTACCTATGATAAATTGACAAATCTTAGTGCTTAGCTAATAGTGATTAGTGTGTCGAGGTTCAAACACGTGCGCAATATACTCTGCAAATGACTCTGGTACTAGGCCAGGATAACACTAGGAAGAAGAAGCATAATTGTATGTATCTAGGGATACATATTATAGATGAACTTATTGTTATAATGAAATTAGCTGTGCACAAAGAAGCAGGTAGACAAAATTGTTAAATATAAATCAATATAATGACTGTCATTGCTACAGGTACATAAAACTTGCCATCTATTTTCTAAGAAATTCGATGCTCTGAAAGAAATTAAATATCTGCAACTATTACACAAACATTAAAATCAATAACCTAATTAGCTATCTAACCATCTAGATAATCGTCAAAAGTAGATATAAAACAATTCAGGGAGAATATAGCTAGAAACTTCAGGTCGTAGCATCACCATAGAAAGAGGAGTAGAGCGGGTAATTCAATGTCCCCAAACTTATATCCCTATCCTTATATTATTTTCCTTATACTTATATCGATTCAGAATCTATCTTTAGATCAGAAACCATTTAGGGCTCTATAGTGTTTATATGAAATTTGAATTTTGTTTTATATGGGTTCTCGCCTGAAATAAAATGGTTTTATTATTTTTATTTTTATTAACATCAGGGTAAATTTTTTGTACAATTTGTATTTTTTTAAACGCAAGTCATTGAAATGAACTGCTTGAGTCAAAAATTATATTATTCTCTTTTTAATCAGTTTACTTCAATTTCATACCATACCCTTTCTTTGCATCAGCATCATTCAGGAAGGTTTTCGAACTGTTATTTATCGTATACAGCTGGACACTTTTGCAACTTTTCTCTCATATGAGATACTTGTCGTTTACATCTATCCTCCATAATAGTTTATTCTGCCAATGTCATGTTACTTAGAGAAAAATTAAAGGAGACTGGTCAGTGAATGCTGTAGTAAAAACTGTGAGTAGAACCCAAATTTTGATATTAATATACAGGGTGTATCTGACATCGTACCGGATACGCATCCCATGGGTTCAGTACATGATTCTAGACTCCCCAATAAAAAATTGCTAATGTAATCTTGCATTCCTCTCGTCGTTCAAGCAAAAGTAAATAAGATATTAAAATTAAAGATAGTTTGAGTCAAATTTTAAGGTGACGACGGAAATTAAATGAATTATTCTATTGTAGAGATGTAATGTATTGTATTGTATATATAATACATATATTCGTCAGATTAAATGAATCAAAATTATGTATCAAGAAAAACTTAACGCCGAAATTTTCAAAGAAATCTGAACGCCATTTCGAAAAAACCTTAATTGTGTCCCGAGGCTTGTCATGAACGTGTGAATATGTGAGTAAATTTAAATTAATATATTAGTAAATTAATGAATGTACACGTATATGCTGCTGAGGTAGAGATTGCATGCAACACTTACGTCGCAAAATCTAAAGCATGTATAACATGTTTTAATGGAATGTGTGCGATACGTAGCGATACGAAATATTTTGATTGGTAAAGGTTGTTGGCATAGCCAGACATAGCTCAAAGTGTCTGCCCGGGGCTTCGCGAACGGTTGAGCTTCTGCTCGCCCCAAACATCCCGCCCGTTGACGCTGTGAAGGTCACTTTGACCAACAGCATTACACGATCAGAAAAAAAAGCATACGTCATTCTTGTTTCAACTAACAAACGGTACGGACCTTTTGTGAAGTCATAACGCTTATCTCTTTTTGTAAGAGTTATTTTAAAAGAGTAGCTAGCTGGTTCATCACGTGGTTCAACTTATTCGAATCAGTAAAAATAAGTAAGAAATTAAATACACTCATTGAAAAGCGAAACTGAGTTTTCATCTATTGCCTAATTTCAATATTATATAGATTATGACTTCGGATGATTATAATCATAATCTAAGAATAAGAAAAGTGAACGAAGGGACAAGAGTGGTCAGTGAAGACCGCTTGGTTTTGATTAAGTTATAAGTGATTGTGAAATATTTTTATTTTATCTCTTTTATATATTAATGTAATTATAACTATTTACTTTTTATTTTAAATATATGTACCTAATTCTTCTACACGTGTATATGTCACTGAACTACTAAACTAAGAAACGATTTTGAATAAAATTTTATGTTCATTCGGGTTCGCGTATGAGTTAATTTCACATTTGGACCCTATTGGTAATTTTTTTTTATTTCCCTAGCACTTAAACTTAGCCAGGTAAATTATTTTATACCAAATATAACTTTTTCTAATTAAATAAAAACATAAGAATATTTTATAATGCTCTATATCTATACTAATATATAAAGCTGAAGAGTTTGTTTGTTTGTTTGCTTGAAAGCGCTAATCTCCGGAACTACTGTTTCAAATCGATAAATCCTTTCAGTGTTAAATAACCCATTTATCGAGGAAGGCTATGTATCACGCTCAAATTGAATCTATTTGAAAGCACCCGCGAAGGGTTTTTGTTCGGAATACGATAATTTATAAACGTGCACTTGATTTTTTTTCCAAATTTTGATTTCCAAGTTCACGGAAGAAGAAAAACTACTTCCAGGTGTCAATTTCGAAATTCCCTGGTGTGACATCACATATCACATATTTTTCAATCTTATGCACGTATTAAAAAAAATAATAGATTTTTTTTAATTTGCAGATGACATGTTTTTAAATATTTTTTGGATGTTTTAAATTTTGACTCGTGACGTCGCAAGCTTTTGATTCCAGACACGTACAAAGATGAAAATTGGCAGCGAAGTAATTTATAGTTGTTAAAAATCCGCTATGAAAAGACTCTTCGATAGGACAAGATTAAGTCTAAATGCCCTCTCAAGTTTAAATTTACACCGATGAAGTAGCAGTAAACAGCTAGTATTTTATAATTACAACCAACAAGAACGGCATTGTCGCATAAAGTAATGTGACATGCTGTTCGTAACTGAACAAAACTTGGGAATCCCCGCGGCGACCGGCTCTTAATGCCGATGCTTAAGATGAAACAGGCAAATAAACAGTAAGTGGGTAAATAAATTATAGTTTTACATTAATCCATATTTTAATCCTCGACCGAATCGTACACCTTGCCGACGAGCAGGGCGTACGGCGGAGTGCGCATATCCTACGTTCCGAACGATGCAGTGGCGTGTGCGAAAAGAGAGAGGCAAAGAAAGAACGCCCAGCACGATAAGAACCTACCGATGTACAACATCTATAAGGTGCACTATGTATCTGTACACAAGAGAAGCGAAATATTTTTAGAAAATGAAAAAGTGTTTATTTCTAATATGAGTATTAATTATGTTACAAAATAGTCAATTTAGAAATTTTAATAGGTTTCACATGTTCCATTATTTTACATAATTATTTATTTTGTCCTTTTCGCAAGCATATTTTTTTAATAAACACTAATAATACAAAAAATTACAGAAAAAACTTATTTCAGTTAAAGAATAGCAGGGGACCATGTATATTTTATCATAACATAATACACAATAAACTCTAAACAAGAATGCATAAACAATGCTTACTAAAAGCTGTAATTTACTGAAGGAAAATAAATTAGTTGCCGGCCTTTGAGAAATGAGTATGCTCTTTTCTTGGAGGTCCCTAAGTCGTATCCGTTCGGAAATACCGAAGCTAATGATGTAAAGAGATGATATCCTGAGGATATTATACCCTTTGATGAAGAGTCATGATATAAAGCATCTCTTAAACAAAAGTAAGAGTGTTGTTTCAGTACCCCGTAATATTTTGCCAGATTTTTAAAAATTCATACTTTAAATAAGATTTCTTTAAATTTCACAAAGTCACTGATTTTTTCCACAAATTTACGGTTTCCGAAACTTTTCTTGTACTTCAAGATATAGCTTCTTACCAATTTTTATGATTCTATGTCAACGAAAAGTAAATGCCCTTTTCAAATGTATTCGGTTCCCTTTGCAAATGTATTGGAAATGTGACATAAACGGCCATATCTTTTGATTGCGTACACTTAGAGGGTTGTTTTTTTCACAGCTTCAAAGGACCGTAGACTTCATTATTTGGTAGAAATTTCAACTTTATAGTCCAACGCGTTCTTGAGAAAAAGAGACTTGACATACAGAGGCAACGAAGTGTTCCTTTTTTTTCTTTGTACTTATGGGACCCTAAGAATACAGGCAGTTGTATGAATAAAATAAATTTATCACTCATAAATTTACTGATTTACTCATTCAGGTTAATATAATTGAGTAAGAATTCTTGCCGACTCAGTCTCTTTTACTTCCCCCTCTCGACTATTCTGATGTTTGTTACTTGGACGCTACAGAGGAGCTGCTCAACAAATTTAGAACGTCTTCGGAACATGTGCATTCGCTTAATTTTTGGTTTGCGCAAATTTGACCATATATCCGATTTGAAGTGAAGTGAACTGGCTTCCTATTCGACTACGCCAAAATTTGCACGTGCTTACACTCTTATTCAAGATCTTAAAAAAACTCATCCCCATATTCGATTTCATGTGGCTCTTCCACGCATCAGACCTTTGAGATCTTGCGTCACGGTGAAATCTCTTGTTTTATCTTTTTTGCTCACTCTTTTGCTGTTATTGGATCTCGACTGTGGAACTCCATTCTAGACCCTATTAGAAAAGATAACCCTTCTCTTTTAAATCTAGACTAAAGCAATTCAATCTTTCATCAATTAAGTATATTTAACGTTTTTATTTATTTCCTTATATATGTATGTTATTGTTTATATTAATTATATAATTATGCTCTTATATAATTCTTTTTTCCCCCTTTAATACCTGCACCGCTTTAACACTATTATACGCTCCAGGAAAGCTGTAAGAGATCTCTTTTAGGTTTTCCATTGCTTACTTCCCCTCTTGTGTGTTTTTTCTGTTCGTTTTTTCATGTACATAAATAAAAAATAATAATAATTGAATAAGTTTTGCTTGACAATTGAAAATGGAATATAATTTAGATACGCCTTGTCTTTTAGGCACGTGTAGTTTTGAATGGGTACAAGAAAACAATACACGTGTGGTTGAAAGCGGTTTTGAATAAATAGGGTTTTGTGTAAATAATGGAGCAAAATCTCAAGTTACGTACAATTTATAAACATCAAGTAAAGATCAAATAAACACGTATCTCTATCTATTTTAAGTTCAATCAAAGTTTTATGTTTCTTTAAACGTAAACATTTTCCGATCAGTGCATTGAATTTAAAATATTAAAACTAGCACGCAGTCATTAAAATTGGGAATCTGTTTGAGAAATATCGTGGTCAGTTTTCTAATTGCTTCTATCACACAGCGTCATAAATCATGGAAATCTGCTTCTGATGCATCATGATCGGGTTTCCAAACTCTTCTAGCAGACAGATTTATGAAGTGTGGGAATATGAATCTGAAACATCTGTATCACATGCCCGAACGTTGCTAGCACACATAATCATAACACACGAGATTTTAGATCTGAAATATCTGGGTGAAATGTCCGACCGTTGCTAGCAAGCAGCATCATAACACACGAGATTTTAGATCTGAAACATCTGGGTCAAATGTCCGATCGCTGCTACCACGTACGATCATAACACACGAGATTCTAGATCTCAAACATCTGGGTCAGATATCCGACCGTTGCTAGCTCGCAGCATGAGATTCTAGATCTGGAATATCCCGAACAGATTTTCTAAAAACCATATTTAGAATTCCTAAAGCGATATTTTTTTTGATAACATTGTCCTTCTCTCTTTTACAGAGCATCCGGGACAAATGTGCAGAAGTGATTCATGTGAAAACATTAAATCTACGCATGATCTCAAATAACATGGAATCTTAATATTTTAAAATACAGATACCCAAATGCTAGAAGCTGGAAAATTGGCTTCAATTTATACCTACGTCACGTTCCGTCTGAAAACCTCCATTACTCGAGACTTGTGTTAATAGCTTGCGGATTAAGAAATAATTAATGTAGTTAACATTAAAGTGTTCTAGGACCTCCCTTACTTTACACAATACTGAATTTATATTATAACTGACAACTAGATGGACGTCTTATGGCTCAGTTAAAATAAGAAATAAATAAGATTGCTTAACTAGTTATAGATTTAGGTGATTAAAATTAGCTCGTACCAAAAAGAGATTAAATTAATTTACGGGAATCACTGAACGATGGAAGTAAATTTGTGCAATGCTGTAATTCCAATACATCACGCGCACTGCCAATAAAGCACAGTTGTACTGATTTTTTATTTGTCATTACTGAAAGCATGTTTCCATGATGAAATCGCAGCATCATCACAAGGTACATCCTCTATATAATGTTCCAGTTTAGTAAAACATAAAATTAAAAAGTAAAACATACAAATATTTACATATATAGTATTCTACATTAGAAATAATGAATACTTATTTCATTGGATGGAATCCCTTGATGGAATTTCGAATTTGGAATTGATGGAATGAAACCTGTGATAAAGTATATGCAAAATTTTCAAATGATCGTTTGAGTAGAAATTATGGCGTAACAGCCTCGATTAGTCATGTTCGCATTTATACCTTTATTTAGGATCTATTAACTTCATCTGTGTCCGCTTTTAATGAGTTTATTTTAGCCTTGACTCCTATGTGATCTGTCAGCTATTTGATGATAAATTCAGGGAAATCGGAAACTTGTCTATCCGTAATTGAACAGTCGACCCAGCCACTTACAAATTCACTCAGCTGACGAGCAAAATCGTCACAGGCGCTGAATAAAATAGTGTGTCAAGAGCCATTGATCTTCAAGCACTTTTTGAGAGGAATTCATTACTTCTGGAGACGGAGATAATTTCTTTGTTGGACGTGCGAACGAAATATGAGAAGATATAAATTTTTATGATTACTTTTAAACAATTGCAGTTTTGGAAGGTATTTTTAGTTTTGTTCACAATATTTATGAATTTTTTTTATTGAACTTATGGCCGAAATGCCTAATAGACTACTTTATCTCACCACTAGCTGTTTCCCGCTATTCTGTCCGTATAAAATTGCAAGAGCGGTTAGACCTCCTTAATCGAAAAATCCTTTCTTATCGGATGTCTACTAACTATAAACTACTCCCTTGCCAAATTTCATATTTTGTACGTCCCGCGGATTTCGAAATTTCGTTATGTAAAAGGTGACCTTTCGCTCGCCCTTCTTAATATCTCAATATTATAAAACCCTCTACCCCAAGTGGGAAGTGATCACACGGCAGACCGTGAATGAGATGGAATGACTTGAATCATTATAAAAGACATTTGCAATGCCTCAACCATATACAGGTCTGGCCCTGCCACAGGGCGAATGGAATGGCTGATCCAGGTGCCGAGTCCCATTAGGCGCCACAGCTAGGAACAACTCTTAATATGCTATTTTTTTTTTGTACTATATGACACACTATTTCATCAAATCTTTCATACAAGTCTTCATTTAAAAGACTAATGATTATGCTACCTTTGTACAGTCAATATACTGACAATCGAACGAACACTTTAACCCAGAGCAACCTAACCTAGCGACCGACTCAAATGCCGACCACCGATTAGGCCACGACCTCCCCAAAAACCCTGGTACTGGATCGGGATAACGCTAGGAAGAAATTAATTATGTTCTTGCTGTTTAGTGGCCAACTTGTTGGGATGCGTCGGCGGTATTGCTACAATATTTACGAACAGTTTCTGGGACTTCTGCGTGTGCAGGTTTATTGTCGGCATGTCCTGTGACAGTTGTTTTATTATGATCTATATACTCGGTAAGTAATAGTGAGTATCTTGTGTTCTATGTTACTGTTATTTCATTCAGACAATCAAATCAAATCGAAGTCAAAATCGAATCGAATCAAATGAACTTGTGTTTATTTATGAAACACAGTAATATTAAATTTACATAGCATTTGTCAACGATTAAAAACCGGCGCGGCTACAGCTTTCAATAAAGTATAACATTAAATTCGAAATTTAAAAACCTCCCATAATCCACAGTGGGTCCCGATTAATGACACTGAGTGATATTAGTCGTGAGTTTGTAGAGATTGTGGGGATTTCTGGGATGACGTCAGACGGCAGTCGGCCATCTTAACTCATCAATAGCCACATCCTCTGTAATTTAAGCGGACCACCAGACCGGAATAACGCTAGAAGGAAAAACTCAAGTTAAGGTCTTTATATAAACGCTAGCGCGCGGAGGGGTGTGGTATTAGAAATCTATTAATAGAAAAGTTGGGACAAAGTTAAAACCGAGTACCTTACGAATTTTCGTCCTTAGGGAACGAACAATAACGAACATTCTCGATAGTTTTACTTACTTTTACGTTCGAAACCGAACGTCAAATGAAACATTACTGCTACCGTTATACACAACTTAGATGCTAAATATTGCTAGTACGAATGAAATCAGTACTGGCACGTATCGAATTCTCGACGTTACGACCATGTAACGGTGCGTTCACACGGCGTCGTGATTAGGTCTTTATCGGATCTATTTCATGGATCGGGAAGTACCCTATAGGTTTTGATTCCCATCTCGAATGTACTGGTATAGGAAATGCGATATAAATGGTCATATCTTTTGATTGTGTATATTTAGAGAGTTGATATTTTCACAGCTTTAAGGGATCATAGACCTCAGTATTTGGTATTAATTTCAACTTTGTACCTGTTTGTGTTGCCGAGAAAAAGGGTACTGTCAGACAGACACAAAGTTAGACAAACAGACACTGTTGCAAGGACAAATTTACAATTTTAGGATTTTTCCCTTTACTTGTGCTACAAGATGTAGCTTATTGCCAAATTTCATGATTCTAGGTCAGCGGGAAGTACCCTATAGGTTTTGGGTCTCCTTGTAAATGTATGGGAAAAGTGACATAAACGCCCATATCTTTTGATTGTGTTCACTTGGAGGGTTTATTTTTTCACAACTTCAAGGGACCGCAGACTTTAGTATATGGTATTAATTTCAAATTTTTAGGTCTTCCCGTTCCTGAAATATATACATATAGATAATACACCCAGACTCGAGACAGGAATCGAACCCACGACCCCCGAAGCGGAAGGTAGGGTACTGCCCACTACGCTAACGGGCCAGTTAAGGTTGCAGAACTATTTCTTTTAAAATAAGTTTTTTTTTTTATTACCTTATCTTCTTCTATATATATAAATTGTAGGCGATGTACTCCTAAACAACTGATTTTAATCAAATTTTCACTCCGTGTTCAGCTTGATCCAACTTGAAAGATAGGATAGCTTATATCTGAATTTATTATCCTATAACATTGTTCCCCGTTCCGTTTCCGGTCCATTTCCTTTTCGCTTTGCCGTTCCTTTTTTATTAACAAACTTTGTTCTAACTTTAAAGAACGCAACAAAAAAGAAATCATCCAATTTGGTGCATTCGTTCGGAAGTTATGCACGTGCACATTTACTCATTTTTATTTGTGCCTTTAACCGACTGAGCGCCACTGAGCTGAATATGTCATATTTAGCACGCGAGTCGATTTTATAATCGTATTTCCAAATTTAGTCACAGTTTCTTTAACTTTTTACTTTGTTACGATATCGGGACGAGGGTGTTTCGGTGTTACATCACTTAGCAATAAGAAAAAACTTCCAAAGTTTTTTGTTATTGAAAAATACCGGCCATATAAATAAAGTTGGCTATATGTTAGTTGCGGACTCAAAATGTGTAATTGACTAAAAACTAAACTATTGGTTTTTGTAGTTAGACAAAGCGCTAATACAATATATTTTTGAAGAGCTCTTCTTATACTAATATATAAAGCTGAAGTTTGTTTGTTTGCTTGAACGAGCTAATCTCAGGAACTACTGATCCGATTTGAAAAATTCTTTCAGTGTTAGATAGCCCACTTATCGAGACAGGCTATATATAAGCTATATACCATCATGTTGAACTTTTTTTACCTAATTCTACGGGGATGAAGTCTCGGGGAGCGTCTACTAAAATATATTTTTGAAGCCTGGGAGGATACGGTTATAATTAAATATACGCATACAATAACTGAAAATATTAACCTAGATACACAAACGTGCATGTGACATTCAAGACCCCGATAGAATTGCAGCATTGAACAATGGTATGTGTTCTGGGAGTTGTAGGTTCAAACTGTTGTAAAGTTGTTAAGTAAACGACAGATTAAAATACCGATACTTTGCAATACCTAAAACAGCAAATATGAAATATACAAAAGAAAATTAATCGTATTATTTTTTTTTTAATAATTAAAATCAACAGAAAAAACAGTAACTGATTTACAATACGATAATATAGAAATTTTAAGTTAACAATGTTAATTGCCATCACGAAAAATAAATAAGGGTATTTTTTTTGCCTGCAAAAGAAAATAAACTTAAGTACACCAGCACAGCTTGACTGAATTTAAATTATAAATAAATGCACTCACATAATAATATCTCCCTTATTGTACAGAAATAATAATTATCAAAAGCGTTTAAAATATTTCAAACAACTATTTACAATACGCATTATTGCATGGCTTTGTGCAAATGTTTATTCGCGCATGCGGAATATTCTGTATTGCCAAAAATACACGAATCTGAGGCACGTTTAATAAAATAGTCTTATTTCTCTTTAAGACGAAAAAAAACTTTCGATGAAACGCTAACTATATCATCTAAATCTTCGACTCGAACGGTTCGAAATTGTCGTGCTAGAGCCTCAGATAAATGTTTAAGTTTACCTCAGTTATAATTAATATGTACCAAAATATACATTTATATAAAAACAGACTTTAAAAAATGGGACTTGAAGATTCCAATTGCATTATTAAATTTTTGGTTTTAAATATAATATGATTTCTCAAAGTCTGGCCCCTCGTCTTAAGTATGATTATAATTTAAAAAAAATCGCTTTCTACAAAAAGTGAACTTAAGGAATATCACATACAAAACCAATATTGTTCACACACCAATATATCTTATGTTCTGAGCTATTATCTAGATGTGAAAACACACCCTATATCTAGTACAAATGAGTTTCCAAAATGTACGTACGCGCATAACTTCCGAACGACTGTACCAAAATTGATAATTATGTTTTTGTTTTGTTTGTTACTGTTAGGACAAGGTTTCTACGTCTTACGGGTTTTACGGGTTGTTTTCGAAAATATTGGGAAAGAGAACGGAACCCGTACGGGAATAAGATTATAGGATAATAGTATGTAGTAAATTGTTAGTAACCCAGCAGACGGTGTCCTGCCCGGACTTTGTCTGCTCCGCTAGTTTATGATTAAAACGTGCAGAAATTAAACATGTATTATATGACAACACTTGGCAGGTCAAACTTGCTCTGAATATTAGATCACTAAGTTGACTTAACACAGAATCTAGGTCATACATTAAGATTCTAGTTAAGCCTTTCAAAGCTGTCATATCGTTAGTATCATATCGCACATCTAGATCTAAAGGGGGTTAACTCAAAAATCGGCCAAATTGAGTTAAGCACACCATCGCATTCTCTGCATTATCAATATAGAATACATTAATACATTATATTATTAAAATAAAACCTCACACACCAATGCCTAACAATTTACGCACACATGTAAAAGTTTTACATAAGATTGTGTCAAGGCATAGTCATAATGTAGTACAAAGAATAAACTTTTGTATATAACTTTAAATAAACATATATGTAGTGAGTAATCAAAGAGAAACAAAAATTTAAATAAATGACATTTAAGTAAAATAAGTAAATCCAATATACCAACATAATTTACTGGTGTTATTGACAAGATGAGGAAGAAAAAAATAATATATTAAGGAAATATAACAAAATAGAAATAAAGGAGTTTATTTATTTATTTTCCTTCTTTATGAGGAAATTTTTTGTAATATTTATCAGCAATCTACACAATTCTTACAAATTAGTTTTTTATAATAGGGAAATACCTGCTTTATATACATACTTTGTATTCTAACAACAGGTAGTTTATGGTCAATAATGAACTCTCCACCAACATGGAGCGTACTTTTCATTTATTTATCGTATTGAATTAAAATGAGTTCGTATTTAACAATTGCCGCTGCCACCTGAAATAGTTAATTATTTATTTGTTTACTAGCTGTTTCAAAATATGGATCCGTTTTTGAATGTTTGAAGGTTTTTCTATTTTATACGAATGTTTATTAATAAGACTTAATGCTTATTAAAATGCTTAAATATACAAAAGAATGCAAGAAAAAATGTCCAAAAGCGTGTCAAGATACGCTTATTTCTATATAAGGTTCTGTATACGATATGCTATAAACGTATTTGTTAAATAGCTTCAAAAGCTGTTGTCCGATTTTGTTCAGAATAATTTTCCTAATGAGTTTTTAGCATATTCTATCATCATGGAAAATTTCAAGTCTCTACGTCTAATAGTTTGGAAATGCTAGGGAGGCCTATGATTTCCTAGAGCCTTTCCTGGACTTTTTCAATGGCCCATACTTTCCGAGTGAATAGTAGATTATTTTTTAGGTGTATGGACGCGGAGTAAACGCTGAAACGCAACATATGATTTAACTCACGCTATCGAAGTTTCTACATACGATCATTACATATAAATCTCCTGAAGAACAGCTGTTGGGAGGCATGGTCGCTTTGTGCAAATCCAGCTAGTCTGGTCTGTAGATCTTTCTTTGTGCCGGTCGACCATCTCGACCCCATTCCTCGTCGAACGCATACCACCTTTCCAGATTAATGACCCCGACATTGTTCCACAGACTTCCTTAATCTAGCTCTATCAAAAAATCCGTTCTTAGCAGAAACTACCTCCTTACTAAACTTCATCTTTGTACGTCCCACGTTTTCCGAGATTTCATAATAGATAACCTTTCGCATTTATAATACAGATTTTATTGATAACTATTAAATATCTTGTGTTGAATTGTATCATTCGTGACTCAATTCAATATAGGATAGGGTTTACAAGCCGAAAAGGTCATAAGTTAATTGCAACGTTGTATAAATAACCGGAAAGTATCTTGTACTTTCGTTACATTCCATTCAAAATTGCCCCTTGGCATACAATTGTAAATATGATTGGAATTTTACCCACGAATAACAATAATTAGACTCACTTTTTTAAAATGGCAATGTAGCGAAAGTAGGAAATGAAATAATTCTTTTGGTGATGGAGTTTTTATTTATCCATATTCCACTGTATCGGTAGCGAAATATCGATACAATTTTGGCCACTACTGCACTATAATTCATATATATATATACGTGAAGCGAAAATACATTAATTTATTGAAAATATAGATGGTTGGTCTGAATTTGCTGGCTGGTCGGAATTTGTCTACAAACCTTTTTGCCTATATGTATATTAGTATAACGACAAATATCCACAGATAAATAAAATTTGTCAATTAATATAACATACACGAATACGCTTCGACAGAATCCGATACATGTGTGTGTAAATCGTTTGGGTTTGGTGTGCGTGCGGTTTTATTCTAATAATATAATCTATTAATATTGCGTATAAAAAAATATTATTCGTCGCACACCTGCCTGTACTTAAACTACAATTGTGCGAAATTTCGTACTCCTCCGTCTGCGCGATTATCATAGAATGGTACCTGAAGTTTTCGATTCCCATATTAACTTATAGATAAAACCTCACGCAAAATATAATGCCAAGCGAATAACACAGCATGTATACATTAGAATATAAGGTTTTGTCAAAGCGTTGTCTTGAAGACCGTGTGTGTTTTACTGGCACTGGCGTTGTACAAATAATTAACATTTTGTTTGTAACTATAGTTTAGACAGTTGTCCTGTAAGTATGTATGTCGTATTGTTTGGCTACTTTTTATTTACGCTCGTATAATAATTTCACAGGAGCTAAGCACACTTCTTCTTATTCTTCTTTAAATGCCTCTTCACTAATGGAGGTTTTTAATCACCTATTTAAAGACCTTTTTGCGTCTGGCTAGCCAGTAGACCGTATGGACAGTCTTTATGCGACCATTTCCGAACGTTACGTAGCCAAGACTTCTTTTGCTTTCCCATTCATACACACCTTCTCCCTTCAATTTTTTGCATTATAATTGCACACTGCATTACCAGATGGTGCGTAGAAACGATTTTGGCCTATGAAAAATGAGTATGTCCCTTTTATTTAAAGCCGTATATTGTCGAAAAAACAAAGCTAATAACTGGTTATACAGCCGAATTCAAGACTTTGAACAGATGATGATTTGAGTGATTCTAGAAATCGTAACTTTCCTGTGTGATGCAAGGTACACAGTTTAATTTAGCGACACTCAGTGATCTAACAAGTGTTCAAATATTTGAAGCTAAAATATAAAAATCAAGTCGTGAACTCGTAACTATCGGAGTTGTCTGGTATAAATAAGTCGCGACGTCTAAGTTTGTTAGCGACAAGTTCGATAACAATTCACCAACTATCAAGTCGTGGCTTATACTTCGTTCCGCAACGACTGCGGCGAACCGCGACGCAATTCTATTTCAGGGACGACAATATTTGGAAATTGGGGTTTTGATACGATTATGTAGGATTTATTTGTAAAGAAAACGGTAATATTGTTGTAAAATGGATAATGCGAGACACCAAAATACAGTTTAATTCTTCATATATGCGCATTACACTTAACACAACAGAAATCACATTCATGAACGCCACGTCAAGAGTCCAACGAAATGATATAAAGAATGACCGAATGATGGAATGAATGTGAATAGTATTGAGGGTAGTATAGTAATTGAATAAGGTCAAATGACATTAAAGATTTATTTGTGAAAGAAACGGTAATGTTGTTGTAAAACGAATAACGCGAAGCAACAAAATATGTTTAACACTTCTTATATGTGCATTACACTTAACACAACAACTGTTTGCTTCGAAATCACATTCATGAACGCCACGTCAAGAGTCCAACGAAATGATATAAAGAATGACCGAATGATAGAATGAATGATTCATACTACTGAATATGAATAGTATTAAGGGTAGTATAGTAATTGAATAAGGTCAAATGACATTAAAGATTTATTTGCGAAAGAAACGGTAATGTTGTTGTAAAACGGATAACGCGAAGCAACAAAATATGGTTTAACACTTCTTATATGTGCATTACACTTAACACAACAGCTGTTTGATTCGAAATCACAATTATGAACGCCACGTCAGGAGTTGAATGATATAAAGAATACCGAATGATGGAATTAATGATTCATATGAGGAGAATAAGGTCAAATGACATTCTATGGGACTGACAAATATGGATGCATCCAACCGATAGGACAAGAGCCTAAAGTTAGGGTCTTTTCTAGGCTTTATTTTTATTTAATAATTTTGTTGATTAACAATACTTTCCTTTTAAAATGTTAATTACATATATGCCTATTCGTGTCACCTACAATCTTCCTAATGTTTGAGACAAATGCACTAAATCCTAGACTGCATCGAGATTTACATTTAATAGGATTGTCATCAATTGTTGGTGCCTTGTATTAAAAAATGCTAGTAGTAAAATCACAGCAATAAATAAATTAATAAATATGTATACAGGACTATATGACACTTGACACACGGACGCCTGTACCTAAGGCAGACAACTAGCTTGTGTTATAGGTAATAGACGCCTGTAATACACAAATATTTTTACTTGTAAAATATATATAAATAAATACATACAGACATAATACACGCAGACTCGAGGCGGGAATTGAACCCACGACCCGCAGAGTGGAAGGCAGGGTCATTGTGCACTTTGACAATGGTCCAGTCAGTAACAGAGCTAAAAAAGTAGCAAATAAAACTTATTCCAATGGCACTTTAACAATCAATTTTTTAAAACACACCACATCGTTACGTTTATTACGGATTGACTGTAAAACCCACTCACGAACGACTCCAAAAATCATGATTAAGTTGTAAAAAAGGAAATAAAAGATATATAAAACGTAAAAATTGACGTAAAACCTTAATCAGTGGGGGCCAAAATTTAGTAGCGCCATAATTTATGGGTTATTGTTGTGACTTTGTATCAAACACGTTATCGACAATCTTAATGTTGCGTTAAGCACGATTTAGTACATTTTATTATCGCACTATAAATTTACACTAACCTACTATTATTATGATTTGCTGTCGATTACAAGCCCATTATTTTTTAATATAATAAAGGTCCTTTACCATTGAGATGAATCTATACAGATAGAGTACTGCTCTCATGTTTGGGCTGACGCTCAATACCAACTCCTGACACTTGACTCTTTCCTTGACTTGACGATCCCAATCTTACAGACAATCTAAACAGTTTAGGCTTTCGGAGAGATGTTGCCTCTTTGTGCGTATTCTACCGTCTGTATAACGGGGAATGCTCTGAGGAGCTCTTCGACTTGGTACCACCGTCTCATTTCCGGCACCGCACCATTAAGTTGTCTACCTTAGGAACAGACGTCCGTGTGTCATATAGTCCTGTATATATTTATTATTTATTTATTTATTCACCCAGATCCCAGTATTATATATTTAATTGCGTTTATTAAAATTTGAGACCATTTATATGTAATGTTTTTCTATATACAAACACATACATCCAAAAAAAATCGGGTTTAAACAAAATACATTAATATATATATAAGTTAAAACTTATATACATATAAATATGATAATAGTTTTATTGTTGGATTAACAGAAATTGAATATTCTGAAATTTTGTATAATTTGGATGAAAAAACAATTCAAATTAACGGTGTTGTAATGAAATATAATTAAAGTTTTAAAAATTCAGACCCATATGATTTCTATAATATTTTACGAAATGTAAAATTTAACACATTTTTGTACTTATGATTCAGGCCTTCGTAACGATATAATCTTTTACAGGGATTTGCAAAACATTTGCTACAAATGCTGTACAATGAAAAAAGAATCTGCTAACAATATTCGCTGAAAGCAATTTTTATACAAATGTAGGTTGCGTTAGCAGTTGCGTCGCCGACCTTTACATATATTTAAAAAAGATAAGATAAAAACAATTTAAAATGCTCCAACGCAAGAGTAAAACTGTTAAAAATGAGCAGTATAATGCGAACAATAACAGTGGAACTTTAGAGCTGATGATGTTATGTAAATATTGTTAAATAATAATGAATGTTTACACGTTTTCGTTTAGCGGAATATACCACTACTATGGCACTTGAAAATAAAAACGGTTAGATCCACTCAGACATGTATTGGTATAGCTAATTCCGTAGTAGTACATAAATGTGACACGGCATTCTTTGTATTTTTTGTTACTTACTTTGGTACTTTTTGGTACTTTCGTTTACTTTGTATGTATTTAAATTCTATGTATAAGCGATGCCTATGGTGTTTTATAGAGGTTTAATAATTTCTTAATAACCTATTCGAGAATAAATACAAATTTATTTGCTAGCGAGTTGCTTGTTTAAGAAGTCCTCACATTATTCTGAAGAATAGATGCTGCGAGCTCTTGAACATAAAGAGATTTGCTTCTGTCACGAGTTCTGTCCGAGGACATTTGTACATTACAAAGTGAAAAATATTGTTTACTTAACTTTTTCTTAAATTGGTTCTTTCTAGTATTTAATTTATAAAAACTGTTACACGCTACTTCGTTCGCTTTCTTTTCAATCATGTGGTTTAATTGCAAGGGTTTATTGTCTATTGTGCGAATCACCTTATTGTACCGCTACCGCTCGTAAAAATATGTGCGATACTTTTATATATACTGATTTTATTTTGAAATAAATTATTATTCAGTATTATTCAATCGAGGTGCCTCTATACCTTTATAGCAAATTTCCTTCTTTTTAAAAATCTTTCATCAGGAGATAGACTTTACGAATAACCTTTGTAGAGTCTATCTCCTGATGATGCTTCGGTGTCGAAGCGAAACGTGCGTTGAGGCACGAGAGTTTTTACAGATGTTTTTAAATAGGTGAGTCTTTAATATAGATATTTATTTTGATATTATTGGCAAAATATCCTTAATTGTACCAGCACTACGTCAAGATGACCACACTAGTTTGACATAACGAGCATTGACAATCATCGGAACATAAAGTACGCTTTACGTCCGCGATGCGTTCCTAGAACTGTGAGCTCGAACATCTAATTTTACTGTCTACTACTTGTCTCATATAAATAAATAACTCTTACTTCTATTATCCGAGTACGTTTACACGAGAAGTGCACGATATTGTTAACTATTTATAATAGTTTAAAGATATTTTAAAATAGATTTGTTTTTACTTTCCGATGAGGTTGTACTTAATAGGCAGTGTAGGCTTTTGAGTCGATTGCTAGGTTAAACAATTCTTATCGCGACCGGGTTATAGATGGGTGACCCACACTAATACTGGTTTTTTAATATCCGACCTCCTACGTGTTTTGGAAGGCATGTAAAACTGACACTATATTTACAGGTGTGCAAATATTCATTAATATTATTTAAAATGTCCTGTAATAACACATCATTCCGTAAAGTAAATAATTTTTTCAATGCAATAAAAAGTCTTTTTTTAATTTAATTAGGTAATATTTATTGCTAAAGGAATATTTTTGGTAATTTATAATAAATTCTTACAGCTACTAAAAATATACACTTTTGTTTAAATGTAGCTAAATATTTTAATATTAAGCGTGACTTGACAGTCCTGTTCTTACTCAACAAGCTAATTAAAAAAACATTTTCTTAACTTTGATAAGGAAAATTTAGAACCTTTATATTTAATATCTGTACAGTGTACAGCAAAACATACTGGTGTGCTTTACATATCATTCAAATGAATTGTCACAATATGCAAATGGTCGACTTAAGCTCTTTTTTATGTAGTTTTTATGAATAATTGCATGAAGCATGAATGGAATATATTCAATGTAACTTAAATGCCAGGCTTCATCCTTTATAAGGACATTAGAACGTCGCTCACAGAGCACCGTTGCGTTAGTCAAGTTGTAATTTTTAACTACAACACAAACGTTAGAAATTGTTCTCGTGGAGTTTTCCGGAAACATAAAAAAAGAAAAATAAAGAGAAAGAATAAAATTGTTTTCTTTTTCTTGTAAAACTGTTTTCATAAATTGGCAGATGGCATAGCCACAGCCACACAGATTACCATTATTTACGTTTACAAACCTTTAATAATTAATTTAAAATTGTTAATTGCAGTTAAAACCGAGCGGTAATAGTAAAAAATAATAATTATTATGTTCAACTTGAATACAGCATACGTCACCTTGTTAGACTCTAAAGCTTCACCGCTTCAGTTTGTTAAATGTTCTTCGTCTATTATTTTACATATCGTATACAATAAATTAAAGCAGTACCGTTTTGTAAGAAGATTTACGCCTACAATTTTAAATTATCCGGTTTAAATTAAGCGGTGGAAATTATCCAAAATTTGGGCAGGTCTTCAGAATTCACCTCATGACTAATTACCTTTAACTGTCATTTGTAGATTTATGACAGGACATTACAGTAGAACAGTTTTTATAATTAAACAATTTATATAATTAAACAATTTTCAGATTTTTTATTTAAAATACATTTAAATTTAAATATCTCGTGGACTGCGCTGTAGGCAAGATATATTTACAACCGATGGATTATTTATTGGTTTTATCTTTTTAAAAAAAAGAACAAAATCGATTATTACAAAACACAAATCGACGTTTATTCTTTAGGCGTGGGTTAATAGGAACTCCATATAGTATTTTTAATTAAGTTTGTAACGGACGCGTTGGTGTCTTCTCCGAGTTCTTATTGACGAGGGTATCAATATTACACCAACTTGTCATAAACTTCTCGCAGACTGTACAAAGCACTTTTATTTACAGCGGATAATCACGAAGTCTTGGAAACGTACTATACAATAATTTGGTATAAGCTTATCTACTAAATGGGGGCTGACACTCAAAAAATGTGATAAGTTGAGGCGACCGTCGCTATCTCGTGTCAGAAGTAAGCTGGAGAGATAAATGGGGCCTTCTAATAATGTGACCTTCGTGAAAGTTAACTTAATGTTGCGACTTCTTAACAGCCTTATTCAATTATGCGTATTGGACTAATTGCTTCGATGTGTGTGTGCGATTCGAATGGCTCTTTGATTTAATGTACTAATTATATAAGTCTGCATATACGGTTACCATAACTAAAAGATAATTATTATCATTTTTGTTAATTTATTATATCTATGAGTATATCTATAAGACTGTCTTTCATTTTACCAATTGTACAGAAAATCAGGAACAATTTTACGAACTTACAGTCGACATACATTTCAAAAAACGAATAAACATACAGTGAATAAAATATAAAAATGACAGTAATTTCCTTTGCATCATTAGCTGTCACAAAGCGCTCCTAACTCAAACACGTACGAACTCACTGAAAAACTATTTCAATTTACTGACTATCATTCGTATATAAAATCGTCATTTTGGACTGTGTTCTCCAACTGCTGTTGATATTGTTGAAATGTTCTTTTATGTTGCTGATATAACATTTGAATTTAAAATTAGAGACAGTATTTTTGAACACATTAAATATATTTTCTTTAACTGACGTTTCAAAAACTAGAATAGTGATATAAATCGCGACATGTTCGTCTTCAAAATGTTGTTTTGCAAAATATCGCTTCAGAATTTAAATAAATCTAAAACGCTATATCGATAATGACCTTTGAAACGCTGTTCAATAATAGGAAGTGATTCATACACCACGAACGATATCCAATAGTTAGTTTATAAAACTCAAACTCAAATGATGAAATGATATTTAAGTAGACTCTTACAAGCTCTTTCGAATCGTCAAATATTTTAAAAGCTACCACTGATTCGGAAGAGTTGTGCCACGAGGAGAATCAGCAAGAAACTCGTTAGCCACTCTTTTAAAAATAGTTCTTACAGATATTAGTTTAGAAATTAACGTTTCTATAGCAAAAAAACAGTTCGATCCAAAACACTCGAAGTTGTCATGACGTCACTTTATGTTAACAGTGCGTTCCACTAAACGTTATGTCAAAGTTTTTGCCGCGACCGGAACAATCGCAGTCGTCAAATGTTGAATATCTTAATGCGCACTTTAAAACGTTGGGATCGCTTATTGGAATGCACTAATAATATACGGTAACGTTATGACGTTACCGTATATTATAAGTGCGCTCTGCTGTGTGTTTTGGCTGTCATGGCGGATTATTGAATTTTTAGTTTCCTTTTTTGATTGCTGTATTTTTTGTTTTAGTACCTTTTTAATCTCTACTAATCACACCCAGCAATATAAAAATAAATACGTTTGTTAAGCTTTATGTATCTTCTTTTATCAGATAAATACATAATTGATTCCTGATAACTGTTGCCATGCCTATTATATAAACTATAATTATAGTGAGTGAGAGTGTGAATGGGATGTACAACTAGGGATATGTGGAAATAATAAAATAGTAATGTGGAATTATACTGACCGGATTTTCAATGGAAGGTTCATAGACTGATAGAGTTTATAGATTATTAAAAAAAAAGAAAATTAAAACCCCTTAAACGTAGGCTTAGTTCCAATATAGGTAAAGTTTATAGCAGATATAAATAATAATGCTATTGAAACCTTATAAGGCATGAAAAGCCAACGACATCAACTGGTATGTAATATATGACAGCGACATTATATTCCATCGAAGCTTATTATAGTAGGGGAGTCAGTGATGCTAAATTTGTAGTCACTAAAGCGTTGTCGGGATCAATTGGATTACGTAAATAGGTGCAAAAACGGAAAAAAGGTTAAGGAAAGGTCATGTTGTCAGTAACACCTGGAGCGTGGTTTTATGGAGCCCATAATGGTTTTAGATACATTGCCTTGACAATATCCTCAGATTATATGTTTTCCCTAATACTTTAAGCATTTCTTTCAAAATAAAAATAATAATAATCGCGTTCAAATATTTCTTTGTGCTGTTTTTTTTCTACTTTGTGACTCTCCCATTTTCTTATGTCACGCTTAATTCGTCAAATTATTGAAATGTAAATTTATCTCCATGTAATTAACTTACCTTATCTTATCCAATAAGGGCCCTATAACGAACCCCCTTATGTTAAGAGTTTATATTTGGTCCAGGTACATTACAGGATGCATTGATTCTCTCGTTATGATTATCTGATGCGCTCGAGTATTGCGCAAAATTCTCTCTTGGGCTCCTCTACCATTAAGACTCAGTTAAAATAGACACAGTTAAGATACACACATGTTAACATTCTGACCGTCTAGTCTATCTGTCGGTAATTAGATAAAAACGTCGACTCATAGAGAAAGTGCAGATCGCGGTGAAATGTGTTTCAAACGGCTAGAGCAATTAGCGCCTGGAACACGGTCACTTGCCGCTATTAGATGAACAGTTGCAATTTTTGAATTTGGAACGAGAACATAATATCGCCTGCATATTTTTACATTTTTGATGGATGAAATTTCAAATAAAGAATGTCTCAATATGCTTGCAATGCATACCGGACCACAAAGTTAAACAGATACAATTTTTAAATTTTAAGCGAGGTCATGCATATTTTTACATTTTGAATATAGAATGAATAGAGTACTTTCCAAAAAAGAACATCGCGATTTTCTTTAATGCCAGAGCCAGATGTGGCTCAAAGTGTTTGTACATTTTTATCCTTGAAGGCTACAAAGTACTACAAAACTTTGCGCAGCTACACAAAGTTCCCGATCACACTACATGATCATTGAAATTATCATTCAAATTATAAATGTCTGGCTCTGGCATAATAACTTCATTTTCTTTTGTATTTTTAGGGTGACAAATATAAGCTTCTTTATTATACAAATTAAGAAATATTTACTAAAGTGAATATTACGAATCTAAGGCTGCGCATGATACTTTTTATTTTATATAAGAATATAATTTAAATAAATTAATACAACTTTTAAAGTTGTGGATGACATTGACTCAGAAAAGAGGAAGATGGATCAAGCCTTTACCCTGCAGTGCGACACAATAGGCTAATTAAAAAAAAAAGAAAACTTCGAAAAATTCATAGCTCTGGCCCATATTGTGGTAGATGGACAAGGACGTTCTTCTTAAAAGGAGAGAATATAAACACGCCGACGAATTTTTACATGACCTATGGTTTATGAAGATTAAAAAACTTAACTAAATTCTTTCTATATGGAGTGACATGAAAATGATAAGACGTGTTTCTAATTAGGTTTGTTAGTTGTTACTGACGTCAGCGGTAGCATCATATCAGCGTCAGCATTGTTTCGAAGAACAGGGGCTTCATCACTCGCCATACATTTAATGATATTGGCACCGACAAGCAAATATGGGATATTTTGGCAGCTGAACGGTGCAATTGGTGGTCTGACACCCCGATTCCGGTGAGCTATTATCGCATCGACTCCTGGACACAAACTTTACGCTTAGATGAAGGGGTAACGAAAAGAGGCCGGCATTTGTGTCGATCGCTAGGTTAAGTGGCTCTTACTGCGGCCTAGTGATAGATAGGTGACCAATTTTAACGCTGCTTTTCAAACATCCGACCTCCTCCGTGTTCCGAAAAGCTCGTAAAAGAGTGTGTCCCGATTATTGTCATTGAGTGATATTAATCGCGGGATAGTAGAGATTGTGGGGGTTTCGGGGATGACGTTAGACGGCAGTCGTCATCTTAACTCGCCCCACAACCACATCCTCTGCAATTTAAGTGGATCCGGAGTACAGACAATTTACCTCAATTATTCCTAATATTGCTTTTATAGAAAAAATATAACATTACGTATTATTACGAGATGATCAATATCTCTGTGACACCAGTTGCCACCTTTGTTGTTTCCGAAACGATTAACTCTACCTTCCAGGAAAAAGACAATTGTTTTCATTTTTTAAAAGTTAGCAAACATCAGCCAGTCTTCTGGTAGTACGGTTGCCAATGGACACAGGTTTTTCAAAATGACATATAATTTTACAACCACCTGGCTTTTTACCCCTAGTCATATAAAAAAGATAGGAATTGATTTCGACTGCTTGCTTTCTTATATTTTCTTAACTAAACTCTCACGTGTATGGGCAAAGGCCTCTCTTCGATTTTTCCGCAAAATCGTCTTAACTCAATTTAACTACTAAATTACAACATTGATCATTAAAAAATGGAATTCATGTGGAAAATCTGCGTTAGTTAAAATTAAAAAAAAATCACATGAGCAACAGCCCTGATACGAATTACGAATTCTCGTTACATCACTTTGTCGCTCGATTGGTTCGCGCGCGCACAGACGCGGTGCTCCTTACTTGTAGCATTCCCTTATCAATACTCGATATATCATCTGATAAAGTGTTATTACCGTCTCTTATCACATACTCGTCTTTATCACATGTGCATACACCTTACCATATATGGTAACGAAAATTGTGATTGGCGGGTTATTATACTACCGATAGTGTACGCGCTGTGATAAGACGGTTTTATATACTTAATACATTCCTTACCGTTATTCATTTGAGTTCAGAGTGCTGGCCGTAGCGGTTGTCGTGTTTGCTTTTTTACAGTTCTTAATTTAAATGTAAGTTTTTTTATGAATACTTAATTGAATATTCATTTATTCTTTATTTAATTTATTTATTTACTTAGTCGTCTTATTATTGAAACATTTCATATATTTTGTAGTATTTTTCGTCTAATTGTCAGATTTACTAGTGTTGTTATGTAATTCAGTTACGTAATCTATTGTAAGTGAAGTGATTAAACCCATAAAAAACTGTAAATATTAATCGTTCTTAACTGTGACCGTTATGATAATTTTGTACTGTGACTGCAACTTAATCTGCATTGCTTAATAGTTTTATTTTAGTGTCTTCATTCCACTTAATGTAAATTGAAGTATAACTTAATTTTTACGGATTTATACTTTGTTTTTAAGGAACCCTAACATTTAAAAATTAACACACTTGTGCATCGTATACCCTTTTACCGTTCCAGTTTCATATCACATCAGAGTTTAATAACGTCTGAAAATTACTTCGGATAGACAGACAGACAGATAAGAAATTACATACGAAATGCCCTGGGAACCAGATAAATAATAATGTCGTCTTCTTACTACTTAAACATTTTTAATATGAATGTATTTACTTGAATTTGTTTACAATTAGGATATTGAATGCTTTTACTTCATTTTTGCTAAAACTGCCTTCTATAAAATTTACGTTGTCTTAGATAAGTCGTATCACTAGAGTGATGTAATAGATACGGCCAGTTTTATCTATTTATTTTCTTAAATTCCTTAGTAACAGATAGCTGTCCTATCAATGTTCGCTGTAGAAGTTTGGATTAATCAATATAAGGTTCTATTCATTCGAGCATATTGTTGTGACACAATGCACAGTTTTTATGATTAAGGCATATCTCTTAATATTTGCGTAGACTTTGGAGTCGACAGATATCCATATATTTATGAAGAAGAAGAAGAAGAAAAACTTTTATTTGGTCTATATAACACTGTACATAAATATACTTATATAAAAAACGACCCTTATAAATTATATGTATATCTATAAGGAATTGGAATTAGTTCTGTAAAGATGTTTGTAAAAGAAAGAAAGAAAGAAAGAAAGAAATAAATAAATATATACAGTGAGATCCCCAAAAAGGTAAACCTCTCAGCTTATTTGTTGGAAGAGGGACAAGTTCCACTTCCAACGCTGATTTTCGGAGGCCACCTAGTCGCCATTATTACGTTAATTAATCGGTGAAAGCAAATAAAAATTTTTCTTTCACCGATGTCGGTAATCGAAACTGGCAAGCTAAATTAGAGCCACTTTCCGATATGCCATTGAGCTGAAATTTTTGTATTTTCTTATGCGGAGCCCGAATTATTTTTCTATTTGCGTTGCCTTATTTGTTATTTTTCTTTTCTGTTGCGAATATTACCCGGAACAGAACAGACAGAAAGTCTGAAAGACAAAAAAAAAAATAACCAGCGGTTTTGTTATAGGTATCGTATATCATACGCCATAAAAAAATCGACATTACAAATAGACACTTAATTTTTTATATGCATAAATTTATAGAAATAAATAAGCTGTATGTATAAGCGGCCAGTGTCTGTCACCTGGAATATTTGACGTAAAATTTAAAAAAAGATACTATGCATACAAATTTAACACAGGCATTAAGTTTTCTACCTTAGGAATAGACGTTCGTTTCTCATATAGTCCTGTACATTTATATTTATTTATTATCTGCCAAACTTTGTTTCAAACGTTCGTCTGATTTTATACTTTGTTTAACGTTTCGAGTGCTTTTAGATGATACATATGTATGCATGTTAAGATCACATTTTATTGGTGTTCCGGGTAGACAGACGAATGAACGGAACAAGCGAAACTATGAGGGTTCCTTGTAGTATTAGGGATCCCTAAAAAAAAATTAATAATAAAGTACAGAAATAACTGGAAATACGTGAGAGGCACGGATTTATTGCAAGACATTCGCCAGTACCTTAAACTTTTCATTGCAAGGTTATTTACTATCAAAGGAAACACAATTTGATAATTACAAAATAAAGAACTAATCTAAAATGAACATCCGTACAAACAAGCGGTACCCGTACCAGAGAAATATAGACCCCTATCAACTGCGGGCGACGCAAAAAGGAATAAGTACTCCATAAGCGATTAATGAAATCTTTCTCGGATTTTTTTGTAAGGAGTTTCGATTCAACGGATACGAGAGCACTCGAAAAGGATTGCGGAGCGAGAAGTTATTCCGCGAGCGAATTGCACTCCACTAAATAAAGCGTAACATATCATGCTACCAAATTTACTGCCTCCATAAAGATACACGCTCATACTGGCTGATGTTGGCAACTTCGTCCATATTTTTTTTATTTCTGCGAAGGCTAATTCACTTGAATATATGTTACTATTGGCGCACATGGACGGAGTACACAGAAGTCTAGTGAAATAGTTAAAGTCAAAATCGTCTATTCATATAGACTTTTTTTTTATAAGCACTTATGAACGTTATATGTATAATATTATATTTTGTTATTTTTTTAATCATTTAATAATTTGGTGATAAAATTTACGACTTAAATGATAAGTTTACAAGAGTTCCTCACGCTCTGCACCGAAAAGAGCCCGCAGGAAACTCAGTTGGGTAATATTTTTTTATCCCTACTTTCACAATAATTCAGATTTGGTGAGAGCAATTTATTTTCAATTTTTAGAGTATCCGGATTTTAAAAATATTGAGTTATTAGAAACGGTTGCGGTAAATTATTATTGCAAAGAGCAACATATATGGTCAATTTGTGGTGACTAATTATAAAATATCCCACGCCCATTTGATATTATGTTAGAGCAGTTTACGGACGCGCGTGCGCATGCAGAACTGCGCATGAGCAAGATATAATATAAAAGTCAGTTCATACATATTTAAAATCGTGATCAGTGTTAAACGATCAGCCTTAAACAATGTTTCTTAAGCGATCATTCTTGATCAATCATTTCGTGATAAATCGTCATTAGTAGCTGATGAGATAATTACTTTGTGTTTGTGACATTTTTCTATCCGCGAAGTTTAATTAATTTCTTTTTTTGTTAATTTTGTAACGTTACTTTGTTTAAACGTTAATTTTGTAACTGGTTATTTATTTTTTTAATTAAAACAGGATCAACTCTGCAAGACTAAATTGAAACTCGAGCTAGACAGCTTAAATCTACCTTCTTGACACGGATTTGCAAAATATCAAAATATTGTATTCCAATTTGAACGTATGTTGTAAAATAAAGTTAAAAATATCCTACTATATTTTTCAGGTTACGTGAATGAAATGTTTATAGCTTTACAGCTCAGTCCATACCTTATACCGTTGGACTATTGAGGCTCTTTGAATTCATAAAACGAATTTTATGGGTTAGACTTAGTTACTAATTTACAAATAAAAGTTCCTGTCTCGACTGACAAAATGAATAATTCTATATACATATAGTCACATTATTCGAACGTGACACGAATGAAGAAGCTAACAAAAGTATGATCGTTAAGTCCGCCATATGTATGCTTATGATGTCATTTGGCATCAACCGCATGGACACCAGAAGGCCAGAATATAAAGCAAAAAACTGAATCTAAACATAATAATTACTTGTCGTAGGCCATAAAGAATTTTAAATAGAAGCCGCAAAATTTATGTTAACTCGTATTTTTCAAAATAAAACTAAATCGATTGAAGTAGTCCAGAAGGTGAATTTATTACTTTAGATTATTTCGTATATTTACTACGGGTATGTGACCCCGGACTGCTCTAGCTACTCAGTAATGTCATAAACCTCTATCTTTTCCTTCTCGCAACATTCTATAAGTATTTAGAACAGATGGTCACTTCAGCTATGGTTATGATAACAAACGGCGCAGATATGTGTAGGATGCAATACGGAGTTTGTTGTATTCATTATTAATTTTTTACTGCCGTAACAATAAACTATGGAGCTATTAATTTTGAATTATTGCACTGCGGTGGCGGATAATTTATTCTATTTGAACTTTATTAATTTGGTCGCACGATTGTTTGAGCCCACACAAAGGAATTGCAGTTGTGTTTTTGAATTAACGTTGAAAAAGAAGGTTAATAATTCAGCAGTCATTTTTAATTCATTAACAAATAAATATATACAGGAATATACGACACACGGACCTCTGTTCCTAAGGTAAACAACTTAATGCCTGTATAATAGGTAGCAGACGCCTGTTATACACAAATATTGTTTTTTGTTGAAATATATAAACACATACATATAGGTAATACATCCAGACTCGAGGCGGGAATCGAACCCACGACCTCTGGAACGGAAGGTGGTCCCCCCTAGGTTTGTCAAACTATTAGATGTAGAGACTTGAAATCTTCCATGTTGATAGGAAATGATAAAAACTCATTAAGAAAATTATTTTGAGCGAAATCGCACTACAAATTTAAAGTTATATATAACAGATACCTTTATTGCGTATCAGATACAGGACCCTTCTATATAAGCGTATCTTGTAACGGTCTTGACGACTTTATATTAATTAGCTTATTGAATTTCATATTTATTAGATACTAGCTTGTAGTCGCGACTTCATCCACGTAAAATTAGGTGAAATTGATAGAAATTTAAATAGATTCAATATTTTTCGTTGTCGCGTTGACCTAATTTTTGTGCCATAAATAAGATAGCTCATGTTATTGTCTGGAATCGATGTGGTGATATGTCAATATCAGGCTCAATTTACTATAAGATATACTGTAATATATGTTACAATGTAATGTACTTTTACCATGAAATTTTTTTACCACGAAGAAGCGTCACGGTGGTACCTTATTTTACTCCTATTGAAAGTAAAGATTTTGAGTAAGAGCGACTCTTGTGAATTAAATTCCTCAAGTATTTTAGACGACTTATTGAGGTATTGAGTTTTAATTGTTTTCATTAAAATCTAAGGTTTATAGTTAAATTAAAAGTAAAACCTATTTTATGTTTTTTTTTTAATTATTATTATACTCTATGAGCTGAAGGCCCGTGCTATTTTTATTTAATTATCTTCTTTATTATATTGTTGTCTTCTCACTATTTTCCGTTTCATCGTATTTCCAGTTTCTTTTTCGGGCTTCTTCTCTATGTTATATATTTATTTTATTTTATTATTAGTTATATTTCAACATAGGGAAGGTCGCCGGTTGATTGAAATTCGGCCACAGATCTTTAGATTTGCGTTCCGCATTATGTTGATTTAGAATTAAATAAAAATTTGAATTATTTGTGTCAATTAATATACATACGATCGTCATGACTACCCTTTGACAACGTCATGTAATAAAATCCTATATAGCATAAGCCTACATCGCTAATAATGCTATAGCATCAATTACCATAAAAATATGGAGTATTAAAAACAATCTTGACTCTAGGCGCTTAATTAAAATTATTACACCAATACGATGTGATGATACAAGCTTTTTGAGACAAACTTCTTTAAGACCAGTTGCTATCTTTTTTTAAAAGTTATCCATAGAACACTTACTTATACTATAGTATTATATTAGTTTTAATTATCTTGCATACTTACCGGAGACGAACTTAAAAAAATTTGTGTGGTTGCATCTTTAGTTCTTTGTAGGATTTTAAGGAAATTAATTGTGTTTAATTTTTATCGTACTCTGGCAACACATAAAACACTTGAGTTGTACACTGTTTGAAAGACAAAGTGCCACTTGCATAGTAAATAGGAATTTTTTAAAGATACTCTTGACCATATTTTTTTAGACCTTCCTTTTTTGGCAAAAGATTCGATTGGGGACGATTTTTGTCGATGGTTATTGTCAGTTTTTGAGAATTTGAAGCTGACATATACCAGTTTTTCTTATTAGTATCAATATCAATTAAGTATCAATTAAAAAGGAGGTCGTGGCCTAATCAGTGGCCGGCATTTGAGTCGATCGTTAAGTTAAGTTTCTCTGGCTGCCTTAAAAAAAAATAATAATAAAAAAGTTAAAACCTGTGACTAATGTTGATGTATTAATCGTGATTTTAATGGAACAATATGAAATTACTACGGCTGGTAATCGAAGCCTCATATACAAAAGCAAAATTAATAAAGGCAGCCTACTATTACACCACTTCCAAAAGTTCTGAACGAGTGTTATATCTCCAGCACAGTCACAGATCCAATAGTCAATTTGGACGAGTTTCTTGATCATGATAGTAACATGTAATTACCTAAAAATTATACCACAACCGGTCAGCGTTTCGTGATGCTCACTTTATTTTATTGCCTTTATTACTTTAACTATCACCTTCAGAAGTGTTGACCGCATTCGACTCCGTTTTTTAATGTATAAACAGTCGTGTAAAAGAATAACTTCTTTGAGCATTTTATCATAGACATAAGTGTATTATAGATTAATAAATGTTATTTCTTACTTTCTATTAATAATATTTTCCTAGGTTTTTATTTATTCCCTATAGTACAAAGTATATATTTATAATATCCGACCAAGTACCGCTTAATACCTTCCTTTCTAAAAATTGTTGTTAATTTATCTTAATAATAGATATAATTTACTAAAATAAATTGTTAAAAAATGACCTATATAAATATTTATACCCGCTCATAGTATTGAAATAAAAAATTACTCCATGTTTCATTGAAAAAAAAATGTCAACATAATACAAATAAAAAGGTTGAATATGCACGAAACCATCGTCAAAATTTATCATTGTATAATGACCAGATTTTTTAACCCGCATTACAATGAATGTTCGGATTTATTCACGTCATGAATATTAAAGAAGTTCCACCAGCTGTTTCATTACAATACTGTTTGTTGTTTTTATTTCTTACTTACAATGATAACTAATATGTTATATAAATATAAATAAAAAAAATAAATGCTGCCTTCTTATACGTCGAAATTTTTTTTGGGATACTTTGAAAAATCGTTAATTTATACTTTATACTAATATACAAACTGCAGAGTATGTTTATTTGTTTGTTTGCTTGAACGCGCTAACCTCAGGAACCACATGAGCGAATTTGAAAAACTCTTTCAGCGTTAGATACACATTTATCAAGGAAGGCTATATATTATCACGCTAAAATTTTTCACCGAAGTTTACGCGAACGAATTCGCAGATAACCATTCGTTATAAATGTGCAAAGTGCATATTGCATTAAAAAAAGAACAAATTTAATGGGCATTAATACATACGGTCAAGTGGGTAATGCACTGAAAGCTCCATTGAAATTAATTGTAGCTCGGTGGCCCGATTTTTTCACTCAATGTATAATGAGTGCTCGTATTTATTCCACTTATACGACATGAATATTAAAGTTAGTCCAGATGTTTCGATATCGTTCAGTTCTTATTTCACTCCGGGCTCTCGGAAACGTACCTATATACGTGAATTATTTCATTAAAACTGTACTCTCTCGTGTACGTCGAGGTAAATTGACCCAAATTAATATCGCAAGGCTGTATCCGCAGTTTCGCTTGTGCGAAATCAATTTATACTACTACACTCTATACTAATATGTAAACCTGAAGAATTTGTTTGTTTGTTTGGTTGAACGCGCCAATCATAGAAGCTACTTTTCCGATTTGAAAAATTCTTTCAGTGTTACCTCTGATGCTGTTTTACTTTAACCGCCATAAAATTACTAGTTTTCTACAGTATAAAGGTCTGTTCACAATTGAACTCAAATAGTAACTGCAGTGTTTTATTACGCTGTGTCACACCAAGCAAAACTGTTTGTAATTCCATCATCGATCACAAAATCAGATGCCCTCACAATTCAACTCCGATGCTGTTTTACTTTAACCGCCATAAAATTACTAGGTTTCTACGGTATAAAGGTCTGTTCACACTTGAACTAAAATAATAACTGCAGTGTTTTATTACTCTGTGTCCCAACAAACCAAACTGTTTCTAATTTCACCATCGATCACAAAATCAGATGCCCTCACAATTCAACTCTGATGCTGTTTTACTTTAAACGCCATAAAATTACTACTTTCCTACAGTATAAAGGTCTTTACACGCTTAAAGTAGTACAATAATATTAAAACAAATAATATTTTAAAAAAATAGCTAACAAAATATTAAAGAAGTAAAATTTAAAAGACCTTTTTCTACCTAGCGTCATTCCGGTCTAGTAGCAGGATCCGCTTAAATTGCAGAGAATGCGGCTGTGGGGCGAGTTAAGATGACCGATTGCCATCTGATGTCATCCCTTGAACCACCACAGTATCTACAATCACACGACTAATATCACTCAGTGACTCGGGACCCTCAGTTTCACATACGTGCCTTCCGAAATACGGAGAAGTTCGGATTTGAAAACCTGTGTTAGAATGGGTCATCCATCTATCACCCGGCCACGTTATCGATAAGAACTGCTTAACCTAGCGATTGACACAAATGCGGACCACTAATTAAGGTACAACGTCCTTAAAAATTTAAAAAACAAAGTTTTTCACAACGTCAGGTTGTTTGACATACGCCTTCATAAAAACAATTCCATATTTATAGAATAAAGAATATGAAGCGTACTGTATGTAATATTTTATTATTTATTAAAAATTTTATTTAGAGACAATTTTACTTATAAAATTTACTCAGAACAACATAAACCACATTCGGTTTTTCTGTGCAATGCTAATTCTTAAACGGTAACTTTTATGCAAACCTAGAATTTATTCTAAACTATATGATATATTATAAAATGCATCTTTTCTTAGCTTTAGATATGTTTTAAGATTATCAAAATGAAATGTGGCTGTGGGTTGGACAACAATAGTTCATGCGGAATTCACAAAGGCAAACTCATTAGTGTGATGCTTATGCCGGAGCTTCATTTCAATGATCATGTAGTGTGGCCAGGGACTTTGTATAACTTAACAAAGTTGTAACGTACACGTTGATGTCTTTTCCGAGTTATACTGATGGGGATCAATAAAACATCAACTTGACAGAAACTTCTCGTAGACTGTATTACTAAGCACTTTTATTTACACGGATAATCACAAAGTCATGGGAACGTGCCGTCTAACAATTTGGCAATAAGCTTATCTAATAAATGGGGGCCGACACTAGTACGCACCCTACACAAGTAACATTTGGTGTCTACGCGAGCGAGATAGCACTATCGCCGTCTTTTTCTAACAAGACGTGCCTATCTCGCTCGCTATTTTACGTACTAGTGCCAGCCAGGGTCAGTCCGTCCGACGGCGTCCACGATCGAAGACGCCGCCATATCGTTCTTGTATCATCTGTCTGTAACAAGTATAAATCTTAAAATAAACTGGTAAAGTATTTCGTAATGACACGGAACCTTTAGTGCACGAGTCTGACTCGTACTGGACAGTTTATTAAAAAAAAAGACTGCTACATACAGTATATATACGAATATACATAGTTCTAACCATCTAGATATGTAAGAATTTAAGTTTTTTTCTTCATAACACCTTAATTTGCATTTCTATAGTAAATAACCTTATACCAAACTAGGATAAAACATGTTAATTAAAAAATAGGTAAGCCAATCTCAGCTTTATTTTGCAATTCATCAACACCAAATATTCCGCGATACTGGCTACAACTAGGTGTTTTGATAAATTACTTCCAAAGATAAATTCAGCCGGCCTTAATAAGAAATTTATGCTGTTACCGTTTTCTCAGCAGCTCCTTAATTGTCCCAAGCTAATACTGACAAGTGATTGTGTCTTGAAGGTGTTGAATGGCGTTGAATCAATTATAAGTGTAACATATTTTGTTTAGAACTTGACGTTTCACACATGTTACCATAATTCCTTATTTTCAATTTTCGTTCCTTCCTTCAAATTTTTCCCGCCTATATTTGCGCAAAAGAATGAAAAGTATTGCTCATTACAACTCACCATAATGTAGATCAGGTTTTGTTTCCTTTTGTTTTCTGTTTTGTAATTCTTTCCGTTTTCTATTAATTACCTGTACGTAATAAAGTACTGCATATATTCTTCTCATCAGAAAAATCGGAAAGCTTTGTAAGTTTATATTTGTAAGGATTATGAGAATTATGTGTATATTTAGGAATATGTGTCAAAAAAATGGTGGTATTTCGATTTTTCTGATGAGAAGTATACATATATTATCCGGTCATCTATTTATATAGTGATTATATGGAGATTATAATCTAAGGACCATCTCAATGTATTAAACTGTCCGACGAAACCCGCTAATAAGGGGGGCGCCACATTAGAATGAGGAAGAAAGTAGGAAAAACGAAAGAATGAACAGATGATCTATTAAGCTTTTATAGAAATCCTTATATATATATAAAAGTGACGAGTTTTTCAAACAAAGGGATGTGACAAATGTAGAACCCGTTGCCCGAATGGGTTTTAACTCAGTATTACATTTAAACGTTTTACATTCAGACACTTAGGGTAAACTTTTCAAGTAAGTCTATGTTGACACTAAAGAAGTTTGTTTTATTTATTTAGTATCTCAGATAACGCCTTTTATATATATTTAATAATCGTTATTAGGTACACAAGTGCAATCTTATCTAACGACATTCAATTAATGTAAAATTTCCGAAAAATATTGTATTTTAAATCCAATTATTAACTCGTCAAATCGCATTAAACTTTATAATATAATTGATACTTATTGAAAATACAAATCTGCCAATAACATCCCATTATTTTTCCTTAAAAACCCAAAAATTATCTTCCGTATAAAGATTATAAAGTTGTAAGCAATCCATTTAAAATATTTTTTCTGGAAATATATCACATATGGATATTACAGACTCGAGGTGGGAATCGAACCCACGACCCCCGGAGCAGAAGGCAGGGTCACTGCCCACTGCGCCAATTAAATATTATTAAGGTCCAAACATAGAAAGTCTACCACTGAATCCTTGATAGTTCAACAATATAAGTGATCTCTTTTAACGGGAAGATACTAGCTCCTGTAACACAGTTGGAACTAGCCCAGGACTTAGGACTACATGATTGCCCTTTGGAAAGTGTTCTTAAATAAAGATTTACTAATTTGAATTTGATCTTAAGTCCGCTTAAACTTCGACCCAGTTAGATTAGCTTTTTAAACAGTTTTACTTAAACACTAGAGTTCGCCAGCTGATCGAAGTTCGGCCACAAATTTTTAAATTCGCTTGCTGTACTCTTATTTACAGCAGACCCTGTCTTAAAGCTGAATAGAAAGGATTTTCCGGTCGTTAACCCAAATTGCGATTTGATGCAGTTTACGCCATCTAGTTTTGCTTTGGTGTAACCTTTTCCACTTGACATCATTGCCATCTTGCTATGTAGCAGCCGCTACACCGCTAACAATGCCTACCGCTTTCGTTGACATTTGACATCTTATATAATAGTAGCTGTACCCCGCAACCTCGTCCGCTTTAGCCTTTATCACTTAAGGGCTAAAAATATAGTTTACAACCGATTCACAGAGCTACCAAATAGGCTCAAAAAAATTTATAAGAGTCGGTTAAGCCGTTTCGAAGGAGTATGACATCAAAAACTGTGACACGAGAATTTTATGTTTTAGATTAATATTAATAAAACATCTTCAGCAGAGAAGTTGTTTGATACAACTGCGTTTTGGGATCAACTTTTGGACCTCTAACGAGCATTGAGCTATCTAGACTTAAAAATTATTCCTATGTTATACTTACCCACTAAAACTAGACAATTTACAATGATTTGGTCGATAGTTATCCTGTTCAAGCGTTAATTGTTAGCCAGGTCATCGTGCACTTTGGATTTTCCAAACTATTTTAATATACACAGATTAAAAAGTTATTACCAAAATGCCCTCTTCTTGTACCGGTGTTCCAACCGGGCTCCGACTATCAGTGGCAGCGTATCTGCTGATCGTTATCACTCGAATATCCAGCGATTTTAATCCACCTGATAAGGTTATCAATTCGCTAAGCCCTTATCTAGATGGGATATATCGTGATCTTTAAATACACACGCAATATGAAAATTATTGCACGGGAATCTGCATTTTACCAGCATAATTTTAAGAGCTAAAATCCTAAGGTCACTTTTTAAATTTTTAGGTACGTGGATTGTGCCATGGTAAGACCTTCGTCGTATAAAAATTTAATTATTCAAGATTAAATAAAGGATTAGAAATATTTTATAATTTTTATTTATTGATTGTGTCAAGAATACACGGCGATTTTGTTGCTGATTCTTAATGTTGGCTGAATGTTCCCAAATTAAATTTAATATGTGGTTTATTTTGTGTATTTTATCGCCGTGTGTTATTTGCAACAACTCGTTACAAATAACGTGTATATATACGTTTATACACACGTCGGCAGAATTAGCGGAACACAAAAAGGGAGTATATAAAATAGTTAGTTTTATTTTAGACAAATAATAATAAACATGAAACTACATTTAAATTAACATGTTTTGACATTAACTTGCAACACCATACTTAAAATTTAAAGAAAAAAAACTTAGACTACACAAAAAGCATTTTTCTTAGATCTTTCGCAGATGAATGAAAACCGAAATCAGAGCAGAGGGGGGGGGGACACTCGATATTAAACATTCATTTAATTAACTGTAAGCCCTAACAAAATTTAAAATTTTCAACTGTTCTTCTGTCAATACAAAATGTAATTAATGTCAAAACACGTTAATTTAATTATTATTTCATGTTTTCTTATGATTTAAAAATAAAAGTAACTATTTTATTTTCTTCCTTTTGATGTTTCGCCAATTCTGCCGGTGTGTACGCAAAATTGCCCAGATGACAGTTTGTTTTTCGCTGAAATGTTATATTTTAGGTTTAGGTGAATGCAAAGCACAATATTAAATAGTTTCTGAAAATAGTCAACTACCTATTGGTGACGAGGAGCGAACATTCCAGAAGACGAGGTGAGTACCGTGTAGCGTCGAGTATTGTTTGCTACTGTTTAACTTGCTTCTAATACTGTTTGCTACCATGAAGTACTATAATTCCTATTATTAAGATTCGTAATTCTTAATCCCTGGGATTAAATACAGTAACCCTTAACACAAAAATAAGTGTCTTTTAGTTGTTATCATCAAATAGAGAAACTCTTACAAAAAAGTTCAGTAACTTCTGGTAGCTTCGATCAAGTTTAGTAACTTCATGTTGCTACGATTAAGTTTAGTATATCGTACAACAAATTTCATTAGCAGTAAATTGCTACTGTCAAGTACACTATCTGTTACAGTCAAGTTCAAAAACGTCTAGCTGCTACGAACAAGTTGTCCGTGTGTCATATAGTCCTGTATATATATTATACTAACACCAGGCATCAGGTGTTTACATTTTGTTACAACTCTTATATAAAAGAGAGTAAAAATATCATTATATAAACATTATATTATTACGTAAATAAACCATATTACAACTGAAAAGTAATGAATTTTATTTTTTTTTATATTTTGGTGCTCAACGTCAACTGTTAGTAGACCCTCAATAGAACTCCTTTTGTAGTACAGTAATATTCCGCTATGCTATCCAGATGAAATTTAGTTTTTCGTTAATTATAATTAAACGATACCGAATAACACACCCATTTTGAATAGGAAACAGCGCGCCGTAATTCTGAAGCTAATAAAAAAACTTTAACATCCTGCCATATCGACAAATACAGACAACCGGACGTCCCAGGAAATATTTTTTATTCAGTTTTTTTTAATACTAAATAAAATGATTATACTTCCAAAGTATTCAAAAGTTTTAAAACACGACTTTCATCTTAAGAGTATCGAGATTGACAGGTCAATGATTTACGGATATGTTCTATATTTTTGATAGTGTATACGATTTTTTCATAGCTTCAAGGGAGCATAGACCTCAGTATTTGGTATTTGTTTCAACTTTCTCCGTCTACGCGTTCCTGAGAAAAGAGTGTCTTGACAGACAGGCAGATGGACAACGAAGTCATCCTACGAGAGTTCCTTTCTTCCTTTGAAGCTGTACAGAACCTTTAAAATCGAGTTAAACTCAAACAATTTATTTGGAACGGCGCTTAGCGTACAATTTCCTTGAAGAATTTTGTCTTGAACTCGTATTAGATTTCGCTACATTACTCCCAACATATCGCAGCGTGAAATTGTCTAGTGGGTCGGCGACCTCGGAAGAGATGTCACGGTTTCTCAGAGAATACCTTGTTACTAGACTGTAACGCACTTTAGTTGCATTAAGTATTAATTTAATATAATACGCTCGGTGGATTCTATGACAACAATGGGTTGGGTGAAGTAACGAATTAGTTTCTTTCCCGGAAATTAATCTAACATGCTCGTTTCAAGAAGTCATTTAAAACTGGAGTGGCTTTTAAATTTGATCATTATTTTTTAAACAATTTACATGAAACTCATCCTCTTATGGTATCTATTTGTTTCTCATATTGGCATAAATATTTGGGGACCTTGTCCCCAATCCAACACGAACAGTCATTTCAAATTTTAATTTTAATTCAGCAGTCCTATCTCTTATACGATTTCAATTACAAATAGCAATAGTGGTTTAGGTTTTTTCTTCTTTACAGTGGACTATTTCTTTCCTTTGACAATGAATACAGAACTATAGATTCTTATTGGGATCTAATTATAGATATTTCGATATAATCAGCAGACTTCGATTTAATTTATATTTCGTTCATGTCTGAGTTAAGCGTCCGATCACGTCCCGAAGTAACTGTTACTAAAATCAAATCTATTTTCTATTTGTACTTCTTAAATCTAAAGCGTTCAAGCGAAAAATAAAATAACTTTTTAATAAGCGCAACTAAGTGTTCTAATTGTGATCCGATATACACTACGAGCACTGTAAGCTGTGACGTCAATTTTGTATACTGTAAAGGTGTTTGTGTTTGTTGGCTACAATTTAAAACGGAACGCAGTTCAGTATACTGACATCCCCATTACATTTGTCCATTTTCAGTTTTAAAAATTTACAAAACCACGATTTCATAAACCCACGATTTGTCTTCACAGACGAATTTATAGTAATATAATACTGTTAAATTGTTAAATTTTACTGTTAAATTTTTAACAAGAGCCGCTCTGTTTTTGATTAATCACGTGATCAAATTACTGAGAACACTGAAGCTCGAAAGCCCAGTGCTCACAGTACTAAAATGGCGACTATTTATGACGTCATATTTATTTCCATAGGGTACTGCGGTATTATACTGGCAGTGTATAACGGAACAATCATATCAACAGCGTGAGCACTAAGAAGTGTATATCGGAACATACCCTAAGTGTCTAATCTATGTTAAATACGCTTTGTTTTGCCAAATGAATAAACATTTTCAGTGCATTGCGTGTTCCTGATTTTGTAGTCTGCTACCGATTCTTTAACGACCTTATTATCACGGCGATAAAAGCGGATTTCCTGTGGCTATGTATTAATTGTGTTGTTACACGGGTCGCCATGGAAACCCGCTTTTTGAGCCGGGGAAATGTCGTTAATTTAATGTACCTATATGTCAACTATGTTTGGAAAGCGGGGTTTTTGTGGCGTTTGTTTTTCTTCACGTCATTTGTTAGTGTCGACCCTCTTATATGGAAATGGAATTACTTATGATTTAACACGCTTATTTTAGGACCACTATAAATTGACAGACAGGCTTATCTGATTATTATAAGTGATTAATGAAACCAACTGTAGCTTAGTCAGTAGCCGGCAATTGAGTCCATCACTATGTTAAGCAGTCCTTATCGCCGCCGGGGTCGTGATGGGTGATCTATTCTAACACAAGTTTCCGAAATAACCTCTCCCGTGTTTCTTAAGATAGGTAACCGTGGGTACCGATTGATGTCACTGGGTGATATTTGTCGTGAGATTGTGGAGATTCCGGGGCTGAAGTCAGACGTCAGTCGGTCACCATCTCGCTTCACGGCCACATCCTCTGCAATTTAAGTGGACTCTGGTAGATCAGGATAGCTTTAAGGTGAAGATTAATACCCATGGGACACTTTGCTACCAGAAGGCTAAAGTAACCTTTTAGCTATACGATAAAAAAAGGAAATAGAGTAAGACATCGAAAAAACAGCGGGCCTAGCACGAACGTTCTCGATAGTTTTACTTATTTTTACCGAACCTTAAATTAAGGTTTCGAAACCGAACTTCAAATGTAGGTCAAAGGAAGGAAGGAAATAAAGTAAATCTATCGAGAATGTTCAAAGGGGCAAAGGGGCAGACTTCATCTAAGTCACTACCGACACCCATGGACAACTGCAACACCTGAGGGTTCGCAGATGCGTTGCCGGCCTTTGAGAAATTAGTATGCTCTTTTCTTGAAATTCCCTAAGTCGTATCGGTTCGGAAATACGGACGCTGGTAATTGATTCCACACAGGAATTGTGCGAGGTAAGAAGTTTCTTGACAATCACCAGGTTATGGATTTTAGGACATCAAGGTGGTGAGGGTCAAATTTCAAATTCTAGCGAGATGTCCTGTGGTGGAATACAAAAAAATCAACCATTAAGAGTCGAAATGTTGTTAAGAAAATTATGATATTAACACAAACGACAATCATCTTCATATATAAAATTCTTCTGTGCGTATACATAAATATTAATATTATATATAAATTATACTAAATATTAATATTATATATAATACCTTTATAAAAGCGGAAGGACACCTATCACAAACTCTCTAAAAGCGCAGGACGTACAATGATGAAATTGAATAAAGAGGTAGTTTTTTAGTTAGTATACATGCGCTGAGGACGGATTTTTCAATACGGTCAAATTAAGGAATTCTAAGGGTTCTCGCAAGTTTAAACGGACGAAGTCGCGGCAAAACAGCTACTATTAAATAATTCCTAAACGGCTAAGCCAATTTTAATGAAATATTTTCTTTATTTTAAAGTGGGTCCCTAAGTGGTTTAATTTCACAGTAAGACTTGATACGTGCAATGGTATTCCGGGATAATAATTTAGCTTATTTACTAACGACCTAAGTCCAAATTTTTTTCTCTATAAGGTAGGTGCAGGACCTAGTATAATAATTGTAAATGTATTCAGTATTGTAGAGATATACATCCCAATATGGCCGTTGGCCATACCTGGCGCTTCTATGCAGCTCATTAATCCATCACCTAATCTGGGGCACGCCTTTTATCTGGTTTGTATCACAGATTATTATTTATTTATAAATGATTCATACGCAAACAACTTCACTGCAATTGGAAGTGATTTTAGTTGGTTTCTGAATTATTCTTGACATAATATCTTCGTTATATATATACAGTACAAAGCTGGAGGGAACAATTTTAGCCTGATGAATTATAGCCTATAGCATTCCTTAATAAATGGACTATCTAACATTGAAAGATTTTTTCAAATCAGACCAGTAGTTCCTGAAATTAGCGCGTTCAAATAAACAAACAAATTCTTTAGTTTTACATATTAGTATAAAAATAACAATAAATTATTCGCCTGCATACAGCCGAATAAGCGTGTTTATGACATGTCTTTTTAATTTATCAATAAACAAAGTTACTAAACGTACTGTTTTATTTTTTTTTTCCCCTTAAACATTTATTTGGCAGTTGGACAAAAAATGGTACGATTCGCGTGTGGCCTATCGCCCGGCCAGTGAAACGTGAACGATCCTCCAACATGCGAGTAAACCGGCCATAATTACCTTTGATAATTACTCATTATTGCATATCGCACACCGCTTTATGTCTCGTTCTTTTGATACCGCGAACTGAATTAGTGCGCGAATATTTGGCGCCGATTTTAACATTTTAAAAATATTTCGAATCCTTGATTAAACATAATTCTTTTTAAGTATAGATTCATATTTTTACTATTATACGAATTAAAGGCAAGTCAAGTAATTAAAATATTAAAAAAATACTTAGCAATTTGTAAAATATAAAATTTTTATACGATTCTTCAATATCAAGACTCGTAGATTTGATTGATTTTTTGAGCACTTGAAATTTTTAATTTCAAATTAATTTTGCTACATACAATGATAGCGGTAAGAGATCTTTGTTAGGCATAATTCGTTCCGTATTTTTATTTCTATATATTAAAAATAAGTAGTTAAATAAAAGAAATAAGTAACGGTTAATAAGTGTTTATAATTTTATGATTTTTGAATTAAGAATCATTAATATTTACTTAGTAAATAGGTACCGAAAAGGAGGCTTCTAGGACAATGGCGAGTTAAAAATAGACGCCAAGTTCCGGCCACACAAACAAGCCTGCGAAGGGACGTTGGGGAAGAAGTGACCTACTTCGGGGGTCACCTGGGGCAAAGGGGTGCGACACGCCCCGGGGGTGCGAACTCATAGAGGTGGACACATTTATGGGAGTATTCCGTGATTTCCAACACGCGATCGCCGCTTTAGTAGAGCTTTTATGGGCGAAAGAGTTTCTCTGGTGATTAATGGCTGTAGAATTAATGTATGCTTATACATTAGGCCGAAGTTTAATGTATATTTTATATGAGAAAGGCACAAATGGACGGTTTGCCTGATTAATAATGGCTAGCGCCCCGCACCGTCTTTGCAGGTGTATACATTATCGAAATTTTTGTACGGACCCCTAACTTTTTTGAAAATATTGCATGGCCTATCCATCAAGGATAATGTAGGAGTCTAATGGTGAAAAAATTTTTCAAATCGGTCCCGTGGTATCAGAATCTATTCATTGCAAACACAGAAGGCCAGCAGATGCGCTGCCGGCCCTTAATGACGAGCTTAGGCCACCGGGAAGTCTCACAAACCGAACGAAACAATAATCAACAATAAATAATAAAAAGAACAATATTCACAGCAAAGAGATAAACAATACTAATGATAACGTACAAATTATATTACTAAAGAAGGTCCCTAAACACAAGTTACGTTACTTGATATATATCGGTACCGTAACTCTTTTTCCAAGGTACGAGACAATCTTTGAACAATTGATTAATTCAAATAAAATTAATTTATTTACAGAACACTAGATTTAAATGGTGTTAAATATTGGGCACCGATGATAATGTAAAACACAAAAACTGTGTAACGGTTATCATCGTCTCCTTCCGAAACAAACGTACAAGCACGTTCCAAATTTAACTGAATGTTAACAATATTTTTAAATGCATGAAAAACTAAACTACTTTGCTTTAATCCGCGAATGAATACGAGGGAAAATCGGTGTAATGCTGCAACCCTTGCAAAAGTTGACAGATAGCTATCTTTTGTACTCTGATACGAGTATTTTATGTTAATATTATGCCCGGGCCAGATAATGCTTCATTTGAATGATAATTTCAATGATCATATAGTGTGGCCGAGGACTTTGCGTTGCTGCGCAAAGTTTTATAGTACTTTGTAGTCTTCAAGGACAACAATGTACAAACACTTCGAGCTATGTCTAGCTCCAGCATTAAGGAAATTAACTTTGTGTTATTGCTTGTATTTTTTTTTAATTAGCCTATTGTGTCACTGCCGGGCAAAGGCCTTCCCCTTGTTGATCCATCTTCCTAAATTCCTTCTTGCTTTTGCAAATTAGTTTTTTTTTTAAGTTTTGCGAATGATGAATCTTAGGATTCTTAAATAAATATCTTATGTACAAATTACTCACGAATTATTTCCTTTGGTATTGTTATAAAATAAAGATATTAATGACGCAATATTTACACGTCTCATTGTCATATGGACTACGTGCAATTTTTAAAAGACTTATGTCATACTTTAAATATATAATATATTGAATGAGATTTGAATATTGTACGAATTCTATGACATGTAAAAGAATTATTTAACATGTAATTGATTGAAATAATTTCACTTATTATAAAATTTTATAAATTTAAGAAACCAACTGTGATATAATCAAAAATTGAGATTGAAAAAATTCGTCTAAATCAGTCAAATTTTGGATATGATATGGGTTTAAACCACCACTTTGTAGATCTAAGATGAGAAACGATTGATCTGTACTTATATAAGACTGGCTTTTTACAGCTGTAAAGAGATGGAAAGAGGGTAGTGTTAAAAGAGCGTTGTGTTGGAAAGAAATAAGAAGTAAATAACACTAAAAATGGGCTATTTTCTTGAAACTCATCAAAAGTCAAAACATACCGTAAACACAATACAAGTTAAAGCTCAGACATAATTTGATGAAGAAACTTAGTAGTTAAAATTGCTATCATTAAAGCAACTTAAATAATTTGTGGCGCTGATCAATCTCCATATAAATTTAAGTAAACTTTACCAACGCGTAAAAGTTAGTAAACTTGCGAGTTTACTAAGCACTCAGTAAAACAAACTAATTAAACTAACAAAAGTGTGAAATTATTATATACGTTAAAATATTATAATGTGTTTTGGCGTATTGATAGTTCACAAAAAGCGGGAATTCTTGATTTCTTATTTTAAGCAACATGGATAAAATGGACAGGCAGTTAATCTGATTGTCTACCGAAGTCTATTTCCGACTGTTTTAGCAGAAGGGTCGCAGATGCGTTGCCGGTCTTTGAGAGATAATAATGATGTTTTTCCTGGACTAAAAGTATTTGCATCACTTTAATTCTAAAGTTGCGACATATTAAAAATATATATTTATCAAATTGCGTATATATACGTTTTACATACATCTATTGGTACAGTGATTCTATCCTTACTTTTTTGGCAACGGAAGACAAGGACAAGTATATATTTAAGTTAATAATCAATAATATAATCTTACCTACATAATTTGGTCGGATAGCTGCTAATATGGCGCCTACCTCTTTACTGGAAGTTCAAAAATTCGCTTCCTATCCGTAGTGTGGTGTGGAATTGGACCATTTATGTGGCAGCAATTATTAAAAAAAAACAGCATTCCATAAACATTATAGAAATTTTGTCACAGATAAAATACTGAAGTTTATATTTATTTTATCTTAGCAAAGCAAATTGAAAGAAATACTAGTTCAAAATTATAAATATAGAAACAGGACAATATAGTGCTGATAGTAATTTAAGAATTTCTTGTATTTATATGTAAATAAAAGAATAGTTCTGATAAATATTTTTTTATTGTAGAAATAACTATTCCAAAGAGATTTTATAATCAAATTACATATTCACATTAATCCTTAATGCTTGAGATTTGTTCCATTTGGCTTGTTCCTTTGCACATGCTTATTTATTATGCTGGTAAATTAGAACTAAATAATGTACAATATAACAATACGCGCTATTGTTAGACAGCCTTCAGCATTCGGCCATTAATATTCATTAACTAAGATTATTTATTCAGGCGAGTTGTTTCAAATTACGACATTTGTTAGCGTTTAACACGTTCTGTACATATCCATTAAGGAATATATACAAATAAAATTGAATTGCCCGTAAGTGTCTTCTAAATAAATTTCGCTTTTTCGGAGGTGTCAACCAAATAATTATATTTTTTTATTTCCACCTTTTACCTATTGAGGCTCCGATGAGATGTTTTATTTGTCTTCATATTTAAATGTTTATTTATTTATCGGCAATTTTCAAAAGGACACCTATTTAATTTTGATTCGTTGTTTCTACTGAAAGGTAGGCAAGATTATAGGTTTCAATTAGTGTAGTTATACCTCGAAAATATTGATTAATAGCAGTTCCCGTGATTGCGTCCGCGTAAAATTAGGTGAAACAAAATTTAATAAAATTTTAGCGTGATGATATATAGCCAAATCCTTCCGCGATAACAATTGTCGATACAAACGAAGTTTAAAATTCATAAATGGTTTTCCACTTTTCCGCTATATGTTTCTGCACACGAAAGATACTTTATTTCATGTAAAATACTACAAGTTTGTAATAAAACTAACTGTTCCCCGCGACTTCGACCGCGTAAACTTGCGAGAGCCCATATAGCTTCTTAATCTGGGTCTATCAAAAACTCCGTTCTTAGCAAATGCCTACTATCTAAAACCTACGTTCCTGCCAAATTTCGTCTTTATACCTATCGCAGCTTTCGAGATTTCATCACAAGTGATCTTTCATTTTTATATACATATATACAGATTTTTTTGCATAAATTAAAAGTATATAATATGTGTATATATAATCGGTTGACATTACAAATAATTAATCAGTAGGTAAGCTTTAAATCTAGTAATCTTTACATCAAAGTTTTTAAGTTTTACGTGAAGAGAGAGCTACATCCCGGTACGAAACAATGTAACGATTCAACAAGAAAATACAGTTTAAGTCGACGACATCCATATATTATTAATCGAAAGTTAAAGCATACGAGAGAGTGTGAGTTTTTTTTTGCAGAAATTATTAGAAGTCTGCACTCGTGTAACTACCATAAAATAAAATATATAATTTACAAAAACCCCGAACAATGTTTAAGAGTAAGTTATAAAATTTATCTCACAGTTGAGTAAATTGTCGATTTAAACAGTAATATCTACCTGCAAATTAAAATATTTATTATTTTATTAAAATATATACGAAAATATATTTGAGTATAATCTTAACGTATTTTAATAACATCGATAAAATAAACTTTTCGTAATTTAATCGCTTTACATTCTTGTAAGTACAAAGTCCTTGTAAGTTCTACATTTGCTATTCTATTCTCTCAATCTATACTAATATTATAAATAGGAAACATTTGATGCTTTGTTTGCATTGAGTAGGCTCTGAAACTACTGGACCGGTTTGCACCTAAATGTTCAGATTACCTCCAGACATCCTTTAGAGGAGAGCTATGTTTCAAAATCGGGGCTTTTCTCCTTAACAGAGCTTTCGCTGCGAGCGCTGCCTAAACGAATAGAGTTAAAAAAATCACGTGACAGAATTGTTCCCCTTTAAAAGTTCTAAATAAAAGTCCGCGACTGCATATGCCTATAAGGTTGGCTCACTATATAACCTTTCTATGCTAACCAATTTTGTTCTAAAATAATGCCTTATTTGTGAAGGTGTTTCTATAAACATGATATTAATCCTTGTCCAAAAACGATTTCTGAAGTGATACGAGTGGCTCACGCGGACGAGGTTGTGGGGAACAACTAGTTAAAGATAAAGTTTGAAAATATTTGAGTCACTACAAAAATTGATTTACGTCGCCTGGGCGTTGTAATTAGAAGTTAATTTAGGCTCATTTTTAAGAATTTCGACTTTTCTGTACAGTACGCTCGTTAATTTTCTAAAAGTAAAGAATAGTCTAAGTTACTCCTTGTAACTTCAGCTATCTGCTGGTCAGGAAACTCGTAAACTTGTATTAAGTCTACAAATGTTCGTGACTCTACAAATGTTAATGACTCTACAAATGTTCGTGTCTCTACAAATGTACGGACTCTACAAATGTTCGTGACTCTATAAATATTCGTGACTCTAAAAATGTTCGTGACTCTGCAAATTTTCGTTACTTTACAAATGTTCATCACTCTACAAATGACTTTACAAGTTACTAAAGCTTGTTTATGACTACAAATATTCGTCACTCTACAAATGTTCGTCGCTCTACAAATGACTTTACCAGTCACTAAAGCTTTTCCTACTCATATTTTGGTGGCCAAAAACCTAATTATTATATTATTTAGTAAGTAATATGTTATTATCATCCGGATAACGCCGATGTTGCCAGTAATGTAAGTACTTATTTAATTTATTGCGTTTAACAATCCCTTGGGACTTATGGGCACATCGCTGAACATCTAATTTACAAAATGCGTGATATTTGACAGAATTTCCCACGGGATCCCCAACGGTGGTGGGGTTTGAACCGGGAACCTTGCGGATTTCAGTCCATACCGTTGAGCTATTGAGGCTCTGAAGACTTGTTGACTTGTGTCGTCACACTTTCACGGTTTATTGAGATGGAAAGCCTGTCAATATTAAATCCAATATCTTACTTGCAAAAAACAATGTGCGAAAGTCATAAAATATATAGACATATTCTTTGTCGTACCATAAGCAAGTTCATACTTCAATTCGCATTTGGCCAAATGTTTAGTGGCACAACACCTTTTTTGAAGACTGGACCCACGGCTGCCTCAATCATATGTGACCTAAAAGCTTCCTGACCTTACGCATTAAAAATCACTGAAGGTCTGAAGTCACTACTTCAGAGTAAGATGTGACTATTGTCACACAGGGAAAGTGAATTCGCCGCAAATCTCACGTGTAAACGTGATAAATCACCACTGTGTGTAATAATTTGTAATATGCGTGAATCGTGCGATGTAACCGTGTTCTAATTACCATCTTACATGGATCTCGTGAATCACAGAGATATGTGAAATCAAATAGCAGTTTACAGAATAAGTAACCGTTATACACTAGCCGTTTCCCGCGCCTTCGTCCGCGTAAAATTAAACTTTCGATAGCCCCCTTATCTGGCCCTAACGAAATCAGTTTTTAGTTGACGTCTACTTACTATTAACTACACATTGCCAAATTTTATCTTTGTACGTCCTGAGGTTTTCGATATTTCATTAAATATGATCTGTTGCCAAAGGGTTCCGTATCTGATACGCGATAAAAGGTATTTGTTAAATAACTGCAAACGCTTTTATTCGATTTTATTCAAAATAAGTTTCCTAATGAGATTTTACCATTTCTAATTTGGCAAGTTCAAATGGGTTCTAATACAAATCATATGACTATATTACCGTGTGGCACTGCTTCGCAACTCGGGTTAATCTTGTTTAGTTTTATTTCTTTTCATATACCTTATGGTATATAATGAGTCAAATTTTTAATTGTATACATGCCTACGAGATACATTTTCTAATAATGGTAGTTGTTAAAGAACTTCCTAAGTTATTGTCTGATTTCGCTTGAAATAATTTTCCTAACGAGTTTTTAATATGATTTATCAAGATGGAAAATTTCAAGTCTCCACATCTAATGGTTTGAAAATCATAGGGGTGGGAGATCACCTTGTAAGACACTTTGAAGGCCAAGTACACGAAAATGGTAGTGGTAGTAAAAAAGCTGTGTAAGAAAAAACCTCACCTTCATTTTAAATGATATATCCAATGGCCCAAGCGATGGCGTTAAATAAAAAAAAAATGTTTCACTACATATGAATCGGAGCAACCGCAGATGTGCTGAAGTCGGTGCCATCGGTTAAGCGGGGAACCTTTTAGGCTTGGTAGCTTCAACACATCAGTATGTGTCTCCTAAATCGTATGAAAGTACTAATGATATTTTGCTCTTCAGTTCTTCGGCGTTTTTATGAGGCGGTTTTCTTTTTTATTTTAAAATAATTAATATAATACCTACGTTAAGATTAAGAGGTTTCTCAAAATAAGGTTACGTTCTATCGCACTTTATATTTTATTAAATAATGGATATATACATATTTAGTGGCCTACCGGGTCCAAATTGTCCCTAAACCATCTTCGAATTGATAGATACATAGAATATTTCATCTAAGTCGGACGAGCGGTTTAAAAGGAGTAGGGTGACAAAGGCTTGTACAGTCGATTTTTATACCTTAAGATTATTACTTATTGGTATTCCTACATGAATATTCCGAGTAATTGTACAATATAATATCGAAACAACATAATAGTAACCAGTAACAACGACTCAGCGGAGTAACGCTCGGAGTCAAACCTGAGCACGAATTATTGTGTCCTAATAGATACTTGACAAACGGACAACCTCTCAGACGTTCATTACTGTTGTGTTACATCTTGAAAACGTGTATAGTGTACCTTGCACCCATACACATAAGGGTGATGGCAACTGCATGTATTTAAATGCTATAGTTTTAAATTACATGCTGTTAAATAACGGATATAAATCTTAGTAGCTCTTATCACTACGACGATAAAACGTATTTTCGTATATGTCCCGATTATTGGTTGTGGTATCTATTTCGGTATGTCTATCATTGATATAATTATGAGGTTGAAATATGTCACGAGAGGAATTGAGAGCCGATTTTTTAATGATCAGTACACGATGATCGAGAGTCATTGAGCGGTTGTTAATGTGCGCGGCTTGTTAACGGCGGGTTATGTGCTGAATAACCTCGTGTGGTCACTGATGTCGCCTATATTACTGTTAATTGGTGACAACGAGATTTTAAAAAAAGAGAATCAAAGTGCATTCTTTTTTCTCAAAGGCTTCACGTGTCATCTGGAAGAACTCTATCGCAAATAATAATCATATATTTTTTTAAACTTAGACTGTCGTGAGCGAAATTCAAAGTTAATATAATAACAGCTTTTACACTACCTCTTCAAATCTACACGTAAGTCTAAAAGCCGTAATTATATTAACTAATAATCATATCATACCTTACTAACGTAAATTTACTTAATGCGGTTAAGTTATCTCGGCGCGGGATATCAAAAATCGAAGGCAGCGAGCTTACAGCTTGGGCTTATAAAGTTCCGCATAAATTGTGAGATGCGCCGTAATGGGAGGAACGCGTTATTCATGGCCCGGGCGTGGTGCGGGCGGGCACCGTATTGATACAGCGGTTGCGTATAAAAATAGGTTATTTCATTATCTTCACATTACAATTAAACTAAATAGATGACGTTCGTACCAGACCTTTTCACTGATAAGTCACGTTTCATGGATAAGACTTAATAGGTTAACTTTCTAATAGCAGACGAGCCAAAATTTACACACGACAAAATCTGCCGGGTCCGCTAGTCAAACATAAAAATAGACTGTACAAACCTTTGTCATCCTACTTCTCCTAAACCGCTGGATCGATTCGGTAAAAGATTTGTGGGTATATTCCACGGAGTGAGTAGATGGTTTGCAGAGAAATAAGACGCGATATGTGGTGCTGCTGTCGATATGGTATATTATAATATGATATATTACCTAAATTCTGGCCATAGCTTAAAAAAGTCTGGACCTATTTGATTCTTGTTTGTTTTCTTCCAATATTTGTATCATTTGTGGGAAGGATTAAGAACAAAATAACAGAATAATAAGTGAATAAAATGAGAAGTACCGCTGCGCCCTTTCCCGCGGCTCAAGCTTAAATAGCTTTAAAAGAAGGTGCTGAGCTGCTGTAATGAGGGCGTAGATGCTCTCTCGTTACCAAAACACGCCGAGCTGACCGGCGGACGATGCTGAATTCTAACTTAGAAGTCGGGCGTTATTTTTCGAAGATATTTGAGGTTATAATTTAGCTATTCAAATAGTCCCAGTGACTATTTTGCCTTTGCTCGATATTATGGTACCTACCAAAACATGCTTTTATATTATTATCCTGAATAAAGTTAAATACATTCACGCCGGCTTGACGACATCGAGCTGATGTACTTTTATAAGTTGTAGAGGGACAGCTAACAAAAGCCATACAAAGATGTAATCAAAAACGCACAAGATTTTATTAAAAAACTGTAGAATTTAAGCAATAAGAAACATACATAATTACACACACAGTACACACATCGATTTCTATAAAATTCTAGCGAACCCGGCAGACGAAATCCTGCCCGAACGTTGGGCTACATACTATTTACTTCTATTATCCTATATTATCAACGTTCCCATCCTTGTCCCCGTCCACAGGCAAAAATGTTACCACCGTATAAATATTGACATTGGTTATACGATACTAACGTCACTCTATTGTTTTGCTATCCCTGAACCTCTCCACTAATACTTAAACTTTAGGTTATGGTAATAAAGTTCAAATTGACTTGACCTCTTTCGTTTGCTGCAATCCCGATAAATATAAACCGAAATTCGCTTACCGTATTGCGTTATTTTTCATTGTTGGCAGATAAGCTTGTTTACCACAAGCGTGATGAGTGTTTTTGTCGACCAAAAAATATTTATATTTTTTTAATATCCGTGAGTGGCGGACGAAAAATTATTAATACGAGTATCATATTTTTGATATCAATTTTGGTATTTTTTTTTGTTTTTCTTCACTTGTCTAATTGATATACTCTTTCAAGACAAAGTGTACGTGTGTTTTTGGCATCGATAATCATTACTATAATAATTATAGTGTATTAAAACGTCACTATAGTGATGTCTTCTTCTTCCTAGTGTTATCCCGGTCTAGTACCAGGGTCAGCTTAGATTGCAGAGGATTTGGCTGTGGGGCGGGTCAAGATGAACGATTGCCATCTGACGTCATCCTCGGAACCCCCACGATCTCTACAACCTCACGATTAATATCACAAAGTGACATTAAATGAGCTAGCTAGCTGATCTATTTCAAAGCGGACTAAAGGTTTATTCACATTATGTTATTTGACAATATGACGTTGAGACACTTACTCTGCAACTGATCTATGATGGTCTCTACCCTTATATGCTTATCAAAGTGATGCGAGTACGTGTTTTTTGTTCGTTTTTTTTTTATATCATTTCTTTTTGTACATAAGTATAAAAGAAAATGTTGAGGGTATTGTATTTTTTCTTTGTATTTGTATAATGAAATAATCTCTCTTCTACGCAACGGATTTTAATGCGGTTTTCACCAATAAAGAGACTACAGAGTGATCTAGGAAAAAGTTTATAATACATATATATTCTATAAGATGAAAGCCAAGAATTTTAATGAATTTTAGCGTGATTTCTTATAAAAGGTATTTTTGTGCATTTAAATTGCGTGCACTGACCTGAACCTTACAAAATGGATGAAAATAATGTACTACGGAATTGTTCATCTTAAAAAGATCTATAAAAAAGTCATAAATTAGTGATTTTAGTGGAAGAAAATTCGGAACATCTGGGACACTAAGTTACATTGTTTGTACAATTTCGAAATAGAGATAAATTAATAAACCAAAAGTAGGGTGATCAATAACCATGAAAAACAAATGGCAGTAAAAAATACCAATAAGACTTTTGATTGCAGGAAATAAAAAAGGTTAAATAACCGACGCATCGAGACCAAATCCTAAATAACTTATAATATCTGTATTCTTCTTCTTCTTCTTCTTCATAGCGTTATCCCGGGTAAGTACCAAATTGATAATTATAAGTTGAGTTAGTTTGCAGAGGATGTGACTGTGGGGCAAGTGAAAATGAGTGATTGCCAACTGACGTCATCTTCGGATCCCCCTCGATCTCTACTTACGACTTATATATAGTGAGAGTAGAGTGAATAGGTTCATTTTAGGCAAGCGCGCTCCACCATAGACCGCATCTACACTTTATCAAGTGTGACTGCGGTCAAGCGCTTGCCTATCTGGATTTTCTCTGGCCAGCCTTCGCTGCTTTCTCCTCAAAGTCGCGTGGACTGCTGGGTCCATGTATAGGACTCCTGGTGACATCGGCGATAAGTTATTGGGTTCACCTGCTTTTGCTATTCCCCTGTAACAAGAATAAACAATAATTAAACTTCTAATAATAATGCGCAATATGATAAAAGAGAATATTGCGTGATAAACAACTTTGAAGTTTAGAAATGATGAATTGGGATCCGTGAGAAGGTCAGTCCAAAATCTAACTCTCTATTATTATATTCATTTGCAATAAAAGGTTTAAAAAGCTTAATTGGAGGAATAACCAGCATATCCGTTATTCCTAATATTCTTAAAAGCTTATATTGAATTTATAACTAACTAGCTGTTAATTTATCAGTATCCTAAAAATTCTTTCTTATAAAGCATTCGTCCAGTAACTATGAACTACTTCCTTGCCAAATGCATAATTGTATATCCCGCGTTTTTGGAGATTTCGTGGTAGGTGCTAAGAGCCTCAATAGCTTAACAGTATAAGTTATGGGCTAAAACCCGCAAGGTACCCGGTTCAAACCCCACCACCGCTGGGGTATTGTCGCACCCACTCCTAATACAACCTTTAAATTTAAGCTTATTAGGAGGGGAAAAGGGAATATTAGACATACCTAAAAAGTATTCTTAATATTCTTTTTTTTTAATATAGATATTAATTTTCATTTGATATTTTTAATTTTCAGGGTCTGGAACGACTTGTGGCAAAGTTCCAGGGCCTCGTCCGAAGTCAGATGCAGCCGGACGAGTTTGTGTCCCTGTTCTTTAACGTGGCCAACCAGCTCGAGGACGAGCGAAGGAGCTTCGCCATTAGCAGATTAAGAGTATGTCGAGATGAACCTTAGTATTATTCTTAATTTTTTTTTTCTTTAAAGAATATTAAGAATACTTTTTAGGAGTCTAATATTTTCCCCCTCCTACTAAGCTTAAATTAAAAGCTTGTATAAGGAGTGGGTGCGAACGATACCCCCGCGGCGTCAGGATTTGAACCGGGTACCTTGGGGATACCTTCCATCTATTAATTATATTTGCCATGACATTAAACGTCAAATATAAATGACAGCTGTCATAGGCATAATGTGTTTTGCGTTCCGTACTCTTAATAAATTACGTGATAAAATATATTGCTATAGATTAACAGTTTGAATGATTATGTTATAAGATATTTATTTAATTTACTTTTAATGCTACCTACTTTTCTTTTTTTTTTATTCAACTCTTGGCTGTTTTGGGGAGGCTTCCGTGACGTTACGCTTGACGTCATGGTTGAAAAACAGCGCTGCAGTGCAGACCCATACACGGCAGCATTTATGCTGAAGCATAGACCTTTAAAAAAAATAAAACCAGCTCAGCAAAATAAAACCAACCATCTATATTCTATGTTGAGTAATTATAAATTTAATCTAATGCATCTTTGTGAATGTCCGAAGTGCCGAGACAAACCTTATGTGGTTTAACGGCTTTTATGGAACTGACAAACATGGCAGATATTAGCAAAAAAATTCTAACAACAAAAACTGACTACAAACTGTCACAGCTGGGCCAATTTAAAATGAGACCACACGGGAAGCACCAGCTTTCAAATAAAAAAAAGATCATCAAAATCGGTTCAGCCAGTCGAAAGTTCTGAGATAACAAACATTAAAAAAAGTGCAGTCGAATTGAGAACTTCCTCGTTTTTTGAAGTCTGTTGAAAAACAACGGCATACGTTTATCTTGCGGTTAATTTTTTTTCTATTCAGCCATGACGAATTTGAGTACAAAAAACGCAGCAATTTAAATCGAATAGTGTTAAATTTTTCATATGAGTTCAACTCGCTTGATTCATTTTGCAAAAGTTCGCAAGAATTTCATATAAATTGTCTGTGTAACAATATATTTCGGCGAAATATAACCGTTTGTTGAAACTTTACACACACCGCGGTGGGGACATGAAATTTATCTGCAAGAAAGTTATCTGTGGCGCAACGGGAAGTACCCTATAGGTATTGCAAATGTATGGGAAACGTGTCATAAACGGATATAATATCTTTTGATTGCCTACATTTAGAAGGTTGTTTTTTTCATATATTCAAGGTACTTTAGATCTCTGTATTTCTCTGAATATTCTGAGAAAAAGGGTCTTGATAGACAGACAGATATGCGGACAACGAAGTTAGTCCTATAAGGGTTCCTTTCGTCCATAGAGGTACGGAACCCTAGAAACGAGTCTGTTCTAGGAATTTTCAACATATGTCAAATATTTGGGTTCTTTTCTTCTTTTAAAAGAAATGTTGCAATAATTCTAAAAGAATAAAGAGCCAAAAAAAATGAAATTTTATGTCAGCAAGGTTTTTAGCAAAAGTTACTTCAAAAGTGTAACTTTTTATGATCGGTAATAGAGAAATCCAATAAAATCATAGATAATGTGATTACAAATCTATTTCAAATAAATTATTAAAAATAATGGAGGGCATCGAAATCCAAAATCATTAAGAAGTGCTCCTTCGAAGCATACACACGAGAGTGCAAACAGTGGAAAGTGAACGCGTGTCTGACTTTCGTTTTCGGCGCGCGTTGTACGAAAAAAAAATCTAAAAAGAAATTCCCAAAATTGCCTGTAACGCTTTCAATAACGCTGTAATAGCTGGAAATCTACTCTTTGTGGCATTCTTTCTTTTACTTCATTGTTTTTTTGGCAATTGTTGATTACTCTGTCTATGTTTAAAGAGATTTATATTTGTATTTTTATAACAGCAGATGTCCGTGATCTTGTCAGCAAAGCGAGATCTTATTTTTGCAAAATAAATAAAAAATTGTAATTATTTTCACAAATTCCAGCTCACCATCTTTTGTGGGATTTCAATGTTTTTATAAAAAAAAACCGTAAAAATGGTAAATACAGTGGAGTTTGGTGCTATTCCCGTCATTGTCAAAGTCTCACCAAAATTTACTAACCGCAATTTCGTTAGGTTATTTTCGTGCCCACATCTTCATGCCACTAACTTATTATACAGTAGGCATACCGAATGGCAAATTTTTAGTCGTTTTCTTTAATAATTAATTAATATACAACAGAGGAAATATTTGATTGTTTGTTTGTATTGAATAGGCTCTGAAAGTACTGGACCGATTTGAAAAATTCTTTCACCATTAGAATCCTACATTATCCCTGATGAGCAAAGACAATAGAATATTTTTTAAAAAGTTTGAGATCCGTATGAGAATTTTGATACCGTAAATGTAGCGGTTCAGGCCGCTAGACTTATAAAGGAAACTACTCATTATCAGAAATTAGAATGTCACTAATGGAATCATGGGAGACCAACATCCCTAAAGACCATCTGATATAAACGAACAAGTACTTTGACCTAACCAATGAGCTCACTAAAAACGGTTATAAAACCAGCTTATACCCTTATTATTTTAATATAATTATATTTAATTTAGGGATTTTATTTTTTTTATGTTGTACAAGATTAGGAGTTTATGTATGAGGCAACTTCTTCTGCAAGTACGGGTCCATTCTTAACCTCTTGTTGATATTTACTACAGCGCGAAGTGCTGGGAATAAAAAAATTACATTCTTTCGAATTTCTATCTGTGAGATTTGCTTTATCGGTCTAAGGAGTTATATAAATATACTCAGGACTTACGTTTTATTTGGACTTGGCTACATTTTTTTTTAATTTCTAGGAGAGAGGCAACTACCCTTCCCCGCTCCCTCTTGGTGACGCCCTTGCATTGTTTCAGTATTATGGGGGTTATCTTCTATAGCTACATGGGAATACAATAAAAAGTCCAACACTTTTTGCAAGTCTTTATTTACAACTCACATTAATTTCAGTTTAGAGCAATTGTTATAGCCCAGTCCCACTGCAGACCTTTTAACAAGGCACGAGATTGTAACATTAAAAAAATTTTAAATGGTACAAATGTGAGCCGTGAGTCGAGTTATAGGAACATTAAAAATTTAACTTAGAGAGACTAGACTGCGGAATGTTACCTACAAATTATCTACTTTATGATTAGCGAATTCTAGACGACTATGTCTCTATTATCCTATATGTGATTACTGTTTCTGTGACTTGTCTTAAGATAGAAAACGTAATGGATGCTGCGATCGTGTACAGATGGCTCCTATTTCCACATCCAGTCACCGATTATTATCTATTAAAGCAGAAACTTTCTTTACACTCGTCCCGTTTTCCTATATCCCGGCGGCAATGACAACAAAATTAATACAAATATGCATTTGTTCGGACAATGGTTAGTTAAGACGGGATTCAACATTTACAAACAAAATTTTGGTCTCTAGTCTAACAGTCCAGCGTTATCAAAACTCCCAAATATTTTGAAGGTAAACACTAACTAGCAAACAATTAATTTCAAACTGCGGCATATCATAAATAAATATGTAATTTTAACACGCAAATATATTTTTCGATTAGCCATTCTATGCACTATGTGTAATAAATTAACAGCCACTAACTAATAATAATTACCTACTTAATTATACATATGGATTTGGATCACGACAATTTAAGGAAAACAATGATATGACGCTCTAAATTGACCGACAATTGTTCAAGTTAGTTTCATTTCAAACGCATGTCATTTCACAATATACAGAGAACATTTCACTACGATCGTATTAGGTCTTGCATTAATCCTTCCAAACTCAATACTCACATGAAGAACCTACGGGTATTTAAACAATAATAGAGCTAAATTATTTAAATATTTGTAGTGTTATATTTCATGGAGATCATAATAAATCTATCTCTCTTCTGTCATACTTCTATAATTTTACTAAAAATTGTACATTCAGTTGACGGACTGTTGGTCTCTGACCAAACAATCCACATTAGATTTTATTTCTCTTTTTTATCCCTTGCCCATTATGTAACCCTAAGACCATGTCACCAAGTGCGAGTAAAATCAACACATGTACTAAAATTCTCTCTCTAAACTTCCGTTGTGATCTTTTAAACTCATTTAATGAGTGCGATAAGATTTTTGCTTTAAAGATTTAAAAATAAGACTTCCAAGCAGACACTGTAATCTAATTCTTCTTTCTATATAAATACAGAATATTTTATGAACTTTAGGCAGCCGTAAGAGTATAAAAATAGCAAGATGAAAATGAGCGAAAACACTTTAAAATTATTCCCTAAACTTTAACGATGCCACGCAACGCATTTATTATAAAGGCTTCAACACACTCGAGATTATTTTTTTTCAAAATCATTATACAATGGGTATAATGGAGGTGTAATAAAGCATACCAAAATAATTTTTTGTATAAATATCGAGTATAAAGAAAATATATTATATCAGTTAAATCTAGATACAGATGTATCAATATTGATTTCATCAAGGATTTTCAAGAAAGAAAGCACATTCATTTTTTTACCTCGTTTTGAACTGTTTTAGCATTAAGGTACCGAGTGTGCAGAGGCCTCAAAAGTAAGGGAAACAAAATATTGCAACCTTTCCACGCGTCAATATTGAATCGAAATTGGTGCTTTACAACTTTATCGAGAAACTAAACACGGCCTAAAGCTTAACGCGACCGTTGCAGATATCGGTGAAAATTTGCGTCGTGAGCGGTACAAAGTTTGCTCCCGATCTGAAGAAAAGCGGATCTTTGATCACGTCTGGGTCGAAACCTTCCTTTTGGTACTGCCTCTTTTTCAATTTGAAAGTATCTGTAATAAAACCAACATGCTTTTAAGCAAACCTTATAATTTTAACTGAATGATTTGAAAATGGTATATTATGCCTTGCGAAGCTCATTAGCTTTCGTTTAAGGGGGCTTGGTAATTAAATGAAAGGAGACCGAATTTTAGACACCAAAAATAATTTGTATATCCAATTATAAATAGGAGATCAAGGTGTTATTATTAAAAACATCTTTTACATTGAAATATTCGTGATATATATCGTGACAAATAGGACACTCACTAGTGATCTCGATGTCGGGCATGAGTCTTAGGAACAGCGGTCGCGCATACGACGGCAGCGAAATGTCGAGCGCTCGCGCCAGCGCCGCCGCGTCCAGAGATTCCTTCGGCAACGCCACAGCCGCCATTCCCGCGCGACCTTCCGTCTGAGGGATCTGACCACAAGTAACGTCGCTTTTAACTACATGATTACCCTAAAACACACTACGTTTAGAGACACGTCTTTGTCTTCTTTCTATCGACATTCCGGTCTAGCGTCACAGTTCGCATAGAGTGACAGAGGATGTGGCTGTGTGGCCAGTTAACATGGCTGACTGCCGCCTGACATCACCCACGGGCTCCCTACAATCTAAAAACTATAATCACTCAATGAAATTAATGGGGACCCATTGTTTTACGTGCCTTCCGAAATACGGAGGAGGTCGGATGTATGAAAACCAGTATTCGAATGGTTTATGCTGCCGCGGTACGAGCTACTTAACCTAGCGAACGACTCAAATGCCGGCCCCTGATTAAGCAACGAACTCCTTAAAAGACACGTCTTTGTACTTTTACAGTTTATCTGATTATATTCCCCAATTCCAAAATACCGCCACTAGTGTACTATACTTACGGAGACGCCGTAGACAACGCAGTCGGGCTGACCGAGCGCAGCGCGGATGGCATCTTCTACTTCAGCGGTGGCGACGTTTTCTCCCTTCCACTTGTACGTGTCCCCGGTTCGGTCACGGAAGTAAAGGTAGCCGAGCTCGTCCGCCACCAGGATGTCACCGCTTATAAAGGCCGCGTCGCCCTTGCGGAACACGTCGCGGATCAGCTTCTTATTGCTGTCGCTCTGAATGTAGGTGAAAGATTTCAAATTGAAAACTAAATATATTCACGAATAAAACAATTTCAACACGTCAATTATAATTAGAGGTAGCGCCACGCTTGCAGTCCCTTTGGTCCGGGTACCAGTAGCTCTCCAGTAATTGTATTGATTTCGCTTTGTGAGAGTTCCAAGTGGTCTAAACCCATATTAACCCCTATAGCCTTCTGGTGTGCAGATGTCCATGGGCGTCGGTGGTCTCTTATCGCCTGATCGTTTGCCAGACAAAATCTGTCACGTCACAACTTAAATATCACACCAACCATAAGCGCCACAAAAGCAATGACTTTCTGTTAACGCCGTTGAAACGTCGTCAAACAATAACAATAACAAAGGTTATACGATATTAGGATAGCAAATAGAACTCATTACGTTCCTATAAAATAATAATGTAATATTTAATTATATATATCGCATTATACCGTAATTACGGTATTCATATGACGTCTTTATACCATTATCTTTTTGTAATAATATTATTTATTATTTACATGTAATAATCATTATTAGGGTTAGAACAAACGGACGAATGTGTACAACCGATACTCCTTTCATGTTTAGAGTAGTACAATATCAATGTTAGCCTCCACCGAGCCCAATTTTAATGCAAATTACCAATGACAGGCGTTCAAATACGACGTCATGGCAGTATAAATGTATAATTAAAAACTCCACTCAAGATTTACGATTAATATCAATTTTAGTTATTTTTGGATAATCAATTAATTATATCAGTGTCTGGCTTGATCGTTTGTCGTCAAAAACGGGCAAGTTTGATCTGAAGTAGTTTTTTTGTTTTTTATGGAAGCCTTTGTTTTGGGGCGTAATTCAGGAACCTGATCAGTTAAACATTAGGAAATATACTTTAGTTTTATACACATCTGTCATCTATGTCGTTACCTTAATATCACAATAGTTAAGGATCATTTAATTCTATATGTTGACTGACGTTTGCGACGTATCGAATGCGGCAGGCAGTGCGAATGCCGTCATCTTGAGGTCCTTGATTCATAATGTAAAACAGGCGGCTCTGTCCATGACGGCAATGTCCTCTTTTTTACACAATCTACGTAAACGCATCTGCACGATTATATCACGAATTTACAAAATAGCCTTTGACTAAATTCATAGTCTAAAATACAAACATTCAAATATGGCTTGTAACAAATAAAAATATTATCTTACGACCTGATTCAATGAAAGCTGACTTTACAGTTTCAGCAAAAAAAATGCCATCATCTGCCAACTTACCTTAAGAACATGTTTTAAAAGAAAATTAAAGAAGTGATGTAACCTTTGGGATATGGGATATTTTTTAAAAGTACGAGATGGTCGTTGAAAATATTGATAAAAAAAAGTCAAACCTTATCAACGTATCCATAGTACTCTCTGGACGCGTTGCCCTGAGCGATGAGACCGATGAACATGCCCGGCTCGTCTGGAATACGAATGGGACATTAAAACCAAACAGCTCCCAAATAAAATGTTTATCACCTATTGACACACTGTAGTGTATTATATAAGTTTTGACGTAGTTTACTGACTACAGCCTTAAAACGGTTGACTAATGTTCGCGTTTACCCGGTTCGATTCCAACATTTCTAGAGGGGGTTATCGCACCCAGTCCTAACATAAGAATTACTGTTAATTGGAGAGAGATCAGGGGTATCCTTATATTAATCCTTATAAAAAAAATTTAAGTTTAAAATCTTCCAATTAATCTGAGTTCTTTAGTCAGATTAATTGAAGACAAAGAGTTTGTCAGACTTTTTCAAATTGTATAATAAATAAAAAAATACTGATTACACTTATACACAAAGTAATAATAATTTAAGGCTATTTTAAATAATAAAATCTGAAAAATTTAGACTAAAGAAGTCACATTAATTAGAAGATTTCGGACTGAGAAAATTTTCCACAAACGTAAACGATATACTAATAAGTGTATCGTTTACGATTTTTTGACAGATAGTCTATGGTTCGGCATTCCACTATAAGTAATATATTTTACATAATTGGTCAGGTGATTTGTCATTTCATTGCATAGTGAGAGAATGACTAACAGTCTGGATGATGATTGAACGTACATATTGGATAAATAATAATAAAAATTGTTTCTTTGCTATTAGGGGTCATATTCAAGTAGCAACAGTTTTTTATTTCGTCTTTAGAAATAAACACGCCAATCTTATTTATTGGCATATACATATTGGTTTACTCTTTACTAATTACGTGACGTACGTAAATAGACAAAGAAACTGCTGCCATTCGCGTAGGTATATGAACGCGGAATACATAAATTAATATCAGTAATGACGAGTAACAGAGACAGGTACCAAACCAATTGTAGTAAGGTTATTTAATACGCTGCGTGAGTATGAATATTATTTACAGATCTAAATCTAAACATTGGACGGGCTGTGCTAGCGATCTGGAATCATAATTATAGAGGATCTGGAATCTTTGCCACCAGTGTGACAAAAAACGTTAATTAAAAAAAATATGACCCCTAACGAACACATAAAAATATTTTCAATTGGTTTTTGTTAAAAGTGCATTTATTTTTATTTAAAATTAATAAATAAAAATATAAGAACAAGTGTATTTTTTATTATGTTACAAGGAGCAGACGTTAAGTGACTATCACATCCCATGGACATCTTCACCACCAAAAAGCCTGCAGGCGCGTTGCCTTTACATAGGGGTATTCGCCATAGGGAACAGTAAGCCACCGGAAAGTTCCACAAACCGAACAAAACGCGACAACAATACCATCACGCAACGTGACAGAATTGCCGCCACACTTCATGCCGATCTTATGTGAGAAAGGGTACTGGTACCAGACAGCGCCGGCTCAATACTCCTGCAGACTAAAAGGACTGCAAATTGGCGCTACCTCTACGATATTTATTAAAGTAATATTATCTTAACATTACAAACCAGTCACAAGCCATAGTGGTTATAGATTCGTGTGTTCTGTGCATACAACGTTGGAGATAAAAAAAAGTTCTCATTCTAGTCTGTTCGTATCATATCCATACTGATGTGTGTCGCAACATTTTACATATATAACACGATACGACAATCAACTGTGACACAATTTCGCATTTGATTAAAAAAAATAGGGCGACGTCTTTTGCCATTGCAACAATGCCATACATTTAAGAATATTTTTTTTATAATTTTCATATGATCAGCCCTTTTATAAATCCATTCAATTTTATACGCGTTACTAGATATATCATATATGAGTTTATTTTTTGATATATTTTATAAAGTTTTTTTATATAAGCTAACATAATAAATTAACATTGGATGATCGTTAATACTGTAGCATGATAAGGTACTGTATAAATTGTACTACTTCGAATGTCGTCGTTAAGATCGATTGACGTGACTTTGAAACATCGATTGCTCGTCGGTTGAAGGACAGACTAACATAAATCCATCGTCGTGGCTACACCTAAATACAAACTTTAAAAATCTTTAATGGAGTGGCAAAAAGCATAACTAAAAGCATTTTTTTTTAAACTTACTGGGTTGACATCGTATGCAGAAACCATCGGGTCCCCGTATGAGGTCTCCGTTCTCGTCAGCTCGCACCAAAGCTATGGGGTGAAGGCACGTGGGTACCAACTTGGGCAGGAAACCGACTGCGCCCAGCGTGTTATCGACGTTTACTGCATACCAAAGTTCACGTTTAATATTCCTTTTAAACAATGCATATCCTCTGTTTACCCTTTACCGGTTTCATCAACCAGCAAAGAATTACGATAAAGAACCGTATGAATATAAATATAAATGATAAAGAACCCCCCTTTGTTAAAATAAGTATAGATAATATCTATCCTGCATGCAGAGATTACGGCTTTTAAACTCTGTTTTCGTTTTCGTGGTCTAATGACATTGTAATGCATTTATAAACAGGATAATTTATTACGTTAATTTATTTTGCCTTTGTTGATATTTCCATCCGGTTGCACGGTTATCTATGTTCAAAAAAAAATAAGGATAAAGCCCCGGGGGCAAGAATTGTACCAACAAATGTATGTTATTGAATTTTACAATTGCGTGTACGCTGTTAACGGAAATAACGAGTACATAATGACGGATACATATATTAATGTATTAATTCTGATGATACGCATGTTTTGTGACCAGCTATTAGTTATAACATCGTTTGGTCGCACTAAAAACAATGCTATGATGAATCTATATGCATATCTATAGAACTATATTTTCATGATAACAATGAATTAACCCTTCCAACGATTTTGGACGTTATAATCTGTACATACAATTATTGAGTAAGCAGACAATGCGTAGAACGGTACACACTACACTTGATGACAGCATCACAGCCACTAACTTAGAAGCCCGATGTATAGTTTAATGCGAAAATTCTTAGTACAAGTGATCTAAAAATAGCTTAAATTGCCCTATAAAAGAACAATCCTTTGTTCAGCCAATGAAACTCGCGCCAAAATTAGTTCATTAGTTCCGGTGAAGTTTCCAGACTAAAATGTAATGAGTAAAAATTTTGTCCTTTCATTTTTAAGTGTAATAATTATCATTACGACAAACTGCAAAAAATGATGAAGATATTTGATTTATTAATTACGAAGAAATATTTTAAATTATAATAAAAAATTTACGTAGTAAGTAAACAAAAAATTCAAATATTACAAAGCATAGTAGACAATATTTAAAACTGATTTCTTTTATTGTATAGCATATAAAGCAATATAAACAAAATATAGAAGGGTATTTTTAAGGGACTTTGCTTAGGAAAACAGATTTGTTGGAACTTCCGAAAATTATTGGTACTTGTATACACTTTTGCATTCAATAATTAAAATCATCGTTCTGAAATTTTTCATCCTTGAAGTGTTTTAATAGAGTCAAAACAATGTATGTAGTTACAATTTTGTACAACAGAATTAGAATCTATGAATAGTTTTTATTGATTGCCAACAATTTTAAGGTCGTTGACTTATGAATTTGCGACAAGAGATTTATACATTATGCAAAACAGACGTCAAGACAAAATGTTGATAAATGTTTGTACAAAAATAAAAAACAAACACTTAGGTTTATTATATGCATTGTTACTTAGAATGCAAAGTGCGACCTGTTTAGGGTCCTTCACAAACTGCTCATAACGAGCATATTATGCGTAGTCAAAAAGTATTCTTAGAAACTTATCTTAAGAAAGGGACAATGAAATCTGAACAGCAAAAGATAAACAGTAAGTATATTTTATTTCGTTAGTTCCTTGGTGTGGTTTACTTTTTAATAAAAATACTTTATTTTTAAATTTTTAGTGGACAGTAGCCATATCATGTATACATAAAATATACATTTTATATATATATACCATATGGGTAGGCCAACTACACGGCAGCCATCAGGTCATCTTGCGTGCAGGTGTTAGGGCACGCAGGGCACGATATAGGACGGCACATGTAGCTGATAATGGGGGCGGGGTGGGGGGGGGGGGGGGGGGGGGGGGGGGCCAAAAAAAGGACATTTTTGCAAAAAGGGGGGGGGGGGGGGGGGGGTCAAAAGCTTTACTTTCATATCTCAAAAATAAAATTATTGAACTTGTTGTCTTTTAATTATTTTTTATAATACGTATGCATAAAATTTAAAAATATGTGATGCCTCGGGTTTCGAAAATGGTAAAAAGTCTTAAAATTTGTGTGACGCAGTTAATGGATATCCCCTAATTTTAAATCATCCATGATATAAAATTGTCTTGCCTGCTTGCCTCGCTGACATAATTTTTCTATTAACAACAGTTAGCCAATGAAGAAGCACGATTATTAAAATTTTATTCCAGGAATAACTTTTGGAATTTAGGCCTGGAAATCATATTCGAACTCTAAAGGCATGAGACATCAGGAATAACTCGATTAGGGCATGCATATACATTAGCATAAGCTGCTGATGTTCTTTTTGAAGGGGCACGCACTGCTTCTAGGAACAGGTCCACTTGGTTGAAGTTATACTTCTTTTAAATATAAACAGTGGCAAGGGGGTACAAAAAATTATGGACTTACAACTTTCGAAAATTAGCGTTTCCCCAAAAAAGGAGTACAAAATAAGACCTGAGTATAAGTAAATATTTTTTATTTAGGAAATAGTATAATAATATTAAAACGATTACATCTTATCACTGTTTGGAATATTTATACAATATCACATTAGGAAATTAAAGTTCACAATACTTGTTCCCATTTTTCAGAGCGATTTAATAGTCTTACTTTTATTCTGCACTCATATTTGGTCATTTATAACGACAAATACGTTAGATCTATGCGGGAATTGTAAAATCCTGCCATTTATGACATCTTCAACCGCCTTCAAAAAAGGAAGATTGTCAATTCAACTGTATTTTTTGTTAAAGAAGTTATTAACAATAGATTCGCGTTTCGCAGACGAAGACTTCCCAGAACAGGAGATGGAGCCATCGCACTTACTGCCGCAACGCGCGCCCAAGTACCTGGAACTAATGTACGAGAGCGAATCCCCCTCACCGAGCGCGTGCGACGGTTACGAGATCCCGAGGACGCCCTTCCCATACGCGCCCTTCTCGCGGCACTCCATCGTGGGCGTGGCCCCCCACACCCTAATCAGGGCCCCCATCCACCGGACGCACTCGCTGCGGGCGCGCCCAAACAACGCCACCGTAGTCCCTCTTCGTAACGGGCTAGCCAAGAGGGCGTCGCTGTGCGAGGCCCTCCGCGACCGACCGGGACCTTCGCGGGCCTCTCGCCACTACGGTGACCTCGACGGGCACGTCTTTAAGACTCTCTTTTAAACTGTGATATTAGGCTCGAATACTCACCGTAAGACTTTCCTTTTGTCGCGGTACAATAATGCAGTCGGCGTATTTTCATATCATATGAAGTCATCTGTGACATAAGGAGTCATCATTATGTGACACGTTGAAGGGAAGGGAGGGTATGACCAAAATGTGACATTGTGCAAAATGGGCAGGAAGATTGGGGTCAAAAGCTATCACATGTCCAATTTTTTTTTTGTGTTTTATAACATACTACTGCTGTTTTTTTGATTGTATAATCACTGATTGTGTCGTCACACCAAGGGGGATGGCGGGTCGGAAAGTGACAATGACGGGGGAGGGGTTAAAAACCGTAAAGTTCGTGTGACGTCATTTATGTAAGACCCCTAATGACGGAGTAATATTACTCTAATATAAATGATATCGACGCTTGCATCCACAATATTTGAACATCGGAACTACCAATATAAAAACATAATCATTTCTCAAAGACCAGCCACGCATCAGCGGCATGCAGTAGTGCAGTTGTCCATGGGCGACGGTAATCACCCAATTGCATAACCGGTTGATCACAGTTGCATAAACTAAATATTATCCTGAGTAAAAATGATCACAATATTTTATTATTTAATTGTTGTATCATATAGAAGCACTATAGATTTTTAAAAGCAGCTACTATTTATTCCATTTTTTATCGTAGACTTATCGACTGTATTATTGTACCGCGTAGTTTATAATATTAAATATTTATTTATTTT
>JANCMC010021608.1:4469863-4644024 GCA_024363005.1 Charaxes varanes
ATTCCATTTTTTATCGTAGACTTATCGACTGTATTATTGTACCGCGTAGTTTATAATATTAAATATTTATTTATTTTATAGTTATTGTAATTGTAAATATGAAGAGCGATTCGATGTAAATATTAGAAGTAGGACTAGTTTGGGTACTGTACGTAGGAGCAGACGATGGGTACAAATGAAACTATGACATCATAATTATAGTAATGCATTTATTATGTATGCTAGAACTTACCTTAATACATATGTATGGTTCTTCTAAGATCTGTTGTCTAATAAAACATACATATCAATAACGAAACGTTTTATTTTCTCCTTGATTAAACAAAATATTATATTTCTTAAACATGTAGAGGTAGTTTTAAAAAAATGTACCACAGTATACTGTCAATATATCGAGACTTCTTTTTAAGAACCATAACAGTTATGAAAAAATCTCTATATGGCTTTATACATTACAATGTAATGTACGAAACATTATACATATCAATAAACTTAGAAGTAAAGATTTTTAAAATCATTATTATACATACACTTGTATGTAAATGTAAATTTTATTCATAGAACAGATGTTCCCAACCAAGGCGTCACCGACCCCCTAAAAGGGTGTTAAAAGATATATAGAGCTTTAATGAGGCTGGAATCGGGGCATGTTTCTATTTGATTAATACACGACCCTTTGATATAAATAAGATAAATTATTAAATGATTCAAAGGGCATAATCCAAATTATTATAATTGAGGGTAGGTGTGACGACTGTAAGGTTGGGAAACTCTGGTATATAAATTTCTCCTTCAAACTTATTTCCTATAGCTAAATTCTGCGTCACAATCATGAATAGTTCCAACTATACTAATATTAAACATAACTATTAATTCATAACATAATAAATTTCAAGTTGTAGGACTATATAGAAAGAGACCTTAAATCAAGGCATTTAAAGTCCTTAATGTAGTAACAAAATTGACTCGATCGAACTGCCCACAAAACTTATACTCCAATGACATCTGAAATACGTACAGTTAGGGAAGTAAAAAATTCTTTTCTTATGGATTATTCAAGGTTATACTTGACATTTTCATCTACACGTGACTCTCCAAATCGCGATTAAAATACTCGACACTTTAAATGATGATTTACCTAATCAAGACTCTCTATTATTTTGGACTCAGTTATAATTAAGAAGTGAAGCAGTCAACCTAGTCAAAATTTCCGACTCAAACCCATCTACAGTAGCAGTTCATTCGTCTTCTACGACTGTCTCCTTCCCTGCCAGCTTGAGCTGATCTGCGGTGGTGACAGCGCAGACAAGCTACTGCTCGTCGGCACCGGAAGCGGACTAGGTCCAGTGGAGGAAAAATATACACTTATATATATAAGTCGAGACTATGTTCTCCCCTCTAACCCACATGGAAGAGCAGAGTGGTCTATTCCCCGTCAGCGGCGGCCACTTCTCGGGCGCGCTTCTCCTGCTTGAGCTGGTCTGCGGTGGTGACGGCGCAGGCGGGCTCCTGGTCGTCGTCCTGCGCGTCGTCCTTGCTGTTCTCGTGCAGCAGCACGTACTCGCGCTGAGAGAACCCGAACTTCACCACGTCGCGCTCGAGCAGCTCCGTGAAGCGGCGCGGCTCGATCTTCTTGTTGTTCACGAATGTGCCGTTCGCTGAATCTGAAAAACCAAAAAAAAAATTGGTTGTTTGTCAAGGCGTCTTACGGATAATAATTTTACGTGATAACATCTCTCCCCTGTCTCTTGCCAGTCGCTTCCAGCTACTTTCTGTCATCCTCTTTATGCCGTCCATCTTGCCATAACATTAAGAGAATGAAACAAAACAAACTGAATTTTAAACAGTTCAACGGATTTCTAATTATAGTGAAACTAAGAGGCCTACCTCACCGAATATCTCAGTGGGGAAAAGAAGCTAATTTATAATAAGCTAAATAAAGTCCACAAAGAAGTATCGATTTCACTTTTCCTTGTTTTGTATTAGTAAATCCAGCACGATTATTCTATACAAATTTACGAATGTTTAATTTGAAATTTTTCTTCTTTGTAGCGTTTCGATATAGAACATCGCTTTATTGTAATGGGTGATTTTTTAAGAGTTTGGTACCATGTATCAAAAGCAATGTTGTCCAGTTTCGAGGAGGTCGTGGCCTAATCACAGTGGTCGGCATTTGAGTCGATCGCTAAGTTAAGTTGCTCAGGCTGCGACCGGGTGATAGATGGGTGACCCATTCTGGTGATATAAACTGTAATATTTACATGCAAGTGCACATTATGAATTTAAGAAGCATTACTGCACCAAAGGTACTCATATCCTAGTATTAAATAATAAAATTTCAAACTCACTTATTAATAAAATTGAACTGGAATAATTAACGTTAAAATACTTTGGATGATCGAGTCTTAGTCACATAACTTAATATAAAAAAAATCAAAGAAAGAACATGTGAGGTCTGAACAAAATAAATAAATATTTTAAAAGTATGTAAGTCTCGTCTAGTTGATAAATTGTCATAATTTATGTATTATTTTTCATCAGCCTATAGTGTCCCCCCACTGGGCAAAGGACTCCCCCCTCTTAACAATTATTTCCTATCCTGGGCTACTTGAATCCACATCTTTTAAGCAAAGGTGTCCAAGTCATCTTGCCACCTCTTCCAATTAGGATCGTCATAACAAAGAAATGCTAAAATAAAATCGCAGACTAATTAAAATACGAATTTTATTATGGTGTATTAACGACCAAATCTAAATGAACTATTTCTCGACCGCAAGGTGACTTTATACAGCTGTCACATTCATTCACTCTAAAAATGAGGGTAGTTATCAAATGAAGGTACGTCCAGTTTCTATATCAATATACTAGTTGTTTACCCGTGTGAATTCAGTGATTTTGTTAAATTTTGAGGGGTTTTTTTTTTTCATGTGGAACCCTAATTATTTAGCCAAAAAGCAAAATGGCCTATATTATGCTTTGTAAAATCAGCTATTCACTAGTGAAAATGCCATCCTAAATCGGTCCAGCCATTGCGGGTATTGCCTGGAACAAACAGACAGGGCGACAGACAGACAAAAATGTATAAACTTCCGATTTTAATTCAGGTTTTGTATTTTTTTTATTTTATATGTTACAATAGGCAAACGAGCAGGCAGCAGGCAGCTAAGTGCCTATCGACGCCCATGGACATCTTCATAACCAGGAGCTAGCAGATGCATTGCCAGTCTTTAATAACGAGTTTTAAGTCAACGTAAAAAAACGTTGCTTTCTAAAAAAAATGACATTGTGTTATATAGCAAATGAAAAGTATTTTTTTTTAATCTACTCACGACAGATATCTATATTTTTAAATATATTGAATTATTATTTTTTTAATTAGACTACTATAATTGCGCGTGCCTTCCGCCTAATATTTTTTTAAACATCTTTGCGACAACGATAAACAAACAACGATAAACTTATATAGAAATTTAATATGGATATGGATTTAGAGATATTTGGAATTGTTCAGACTACTCTATACTAATATTATAAAGAGAAAAGATTTGATCGTTTCTTTGCATTGAATAGGCTCTGAAACTAGTGGACCGATTTGAAAAAATATTTCACCACTAGTTATCATCATGAAAATTTCGATAATGCAAATACCGGTGCAAAGCCAGGACACGCCGCTAGTACTTAATATAAACTTATTGTAGACCTTTATGATAAATTAAATATAAAACTCTTTTCAAATTGTTTTTGAGGTGATATGATGTACTGCTGCTACTCGGTACTAGGGATGTTACGGAGGTGCGTTTCCGATTCCGAAAGTTGGAAACTTCCGATTAATTTGAAACATTCTGCTCCTATTTCGGTTTCGATAAAGTTTCATCGTAAGTTATATCAGAAGTCGATTATGGCCTAGCAAAAAAAAGCTGCAAAACTTTGTTTATGAAATATAACTTGCATCTTTTGTAATAAGTTCGATTTAATTTACTACACTGTATAATATTTTAAAGTTGATTATTTTTATTATCCAGTAAACATAATTTTTTTAACGTATAATTAAAATATAACTGTATGTCGTTATTTTATTAAACTGACCTGCCCTTAATCCTTTTGTCACCGTTTCCGATTCCATCCGAGGATTTCCGGTTCTTTCCTATTTCGTTTCTGGTTCCCACTAAAACCTAATATAAAAACTTTGAACCCGAATTTGGTTCCGATATAACCGCTTCCGTAACATCCCTACTCGGTACCTCATGAGGATGAGCTATAAGCTGAGGCAGTTACAATAGATCTTACTGGTTGCAGTAATTATAGGGCCTTTGATCTGCCTCAAAAAAATGTGCGTATATAAGCACAATTTTTTGAGGCAGATAAAAGTCTTTTGTATATATATATATACAAATTTTATTCATGAAATTATATAAGGTGATTGCAGCCCCTACTTTTTACATGATGACAAACCTAGCTCGCAATGATACATCACATGATGAAAATTCATGTTCCCTTTTGATTTATATCTGACTACCTTCCAATCAAAATAAATTCAATTGTAATTCTTTCTTGCATTAGACATAAAGTTTAATTTCAGGTTAAAGTATTGAAACGGCCACGTTTTGAAATCGCTAAGCTGATGGAACTTCACGGCGAAGGTGGCGGCGGCAAGAGGGGAGAGGTGGGAGACAAATCTGAACGCCCCGAGGGCTACGAACCGCCCGTGCAAGAAAGTGTATAAATTAATATACGTTTAAAAATAAAATTAGCTTGCATCTTACTGCTTGCATTCTTAAGATTTTTTCACCGCGTTTGTTTAAATTATATATAGAACAGGTAACATACGTATAAAACATTGCAACGATAATAGTCTCTGTGTCTAGTCTAGTGATAGACGACTGTCGCGGAAGTTATAAATGTTCCTGTTTAAACACGACCCATCTTGACACGAAAAATGATTGCATATATTCGTCATCTACTTCTGTTATTATTACTATGTTTTGGTAAGTTCAATCATATCTATATACATAAATCTATTCATCCATCCTTCCAATCAATATGGCGCTCAAACCTGGTCTTTGACCATTGAACAAAAGTCCACCCTCGGCGTTTGCCAGCGAGTTATGGAGCGTAGCATTCAGGGTGTAAAGTCCACCGATAGGATATAGAACACATCACTAAGCTCCAAAACACCGATGTAGCCCAAACAGTGGCTAAGCTTTTAGGCATTACTTAGAGATACCGCTATGCTTGTAGCCGAATTGGGCGACCGTAATCGTCATCTGTATCGGAATCATTGCAATTGTCTTCCCGGATGTCAATGCTTTGTTGGGTTTCGTATGTACGCTTATTACTCAGTAGTTGATATAGTTATATCCGTTATGAAGAATCATTTCTTATCCTTTCATAAATTTATCTAATGTTTGCTAGGACTAGGCGTTATACAGCGATGAATCCAAACAGTACTTGGTGCTTAGGAATCCTGGGAATTTTCTGGGATTCCTTCTTTTACTGTCTATATTCCTTTTCATGCCTTGTTGTAGTTTATTCCACCCTGTGGGTATCTGTCCTAAGTTATTAATTACGAGCGCTTGTCGTGTTATGTTTTTGTCATTAATTAAATAATGATCGCAATGCTAAATCTTATTTATAATACTAGTTATAATCTTGTTTTGCTTGAATTTTCATGGACTATATTTTTTCCAGCTCGGCGCCTTTTGTCTGTCCAATATGGCTTTCATGTGGCCAAATCTGATCTATTTGATGACGTTTTCTTTTTTCAACTAAATTTCATGGTACATAAAGTCTTAACACAAAAATTAACATAATGGCTGTATCTTCGTTAAGAGTTGTCACATTAGCATTTTAATTTAGTTACTTCTTTAAATTTTAAATCAAAATTGTTAATTTAAATTTTTATAGTAATTTTAATTTTGTAGTTTTTTTTATTATTATTTATTTGTATTTTGTTTTATATGGGTCCTCGCCTGAAATAAATTGATTTTATTTCTATTTATTTATATCGACGTCGGAATAAAAAAAGCAGAATTTTGATTAGCACCACCAATAAGGGCCAATTTATCTGTATACTATCTACAAACTCTTTGCAATATACACACATAATTTCATCTAAGTCAGTCCTATGGTTTAGGAAGAATAGGGTGACAAAGGTGTGTAAAATTGATTTTTATATACCGTTCTTTTATTGCCGCCTGCCTTCGGCGTTGATTAACGATGCGTCAGTACTTACGCAACATCGAACTGTGCAGTCTGTTCTGTTAATTTGTAGTCTATTTATTGAATAACTAGACTACAAATTAATAAATAAACTGTATAATTATTTGATACACAAATAAAAGCTCTGTGGCCTAGAACTTTTTAAAAATTGTTTTATAATTTAACTACGTTAATTGACACTATTTCCCTGCCAAAATATAATTATAACTTTATTTAAAACAAGTGACATATATATTGTTAAAATTAAAGCAGCCATTACTATTCATTATAAAATTATCTATAAGCCAGCCGCACACAGGCAGATAGACCAAAGTTATATTGCAATTGTACAATTATACAATTCTATGTCTATTAGAGGGCACAGAAGAATAAATGAAAAAAGTATTTATGTAAGTTATCTATATATAGTTTCCCTTTCACCAATACAGTATAATAAATCAAATTCAAAATAAAAAAGATGATTCAGTATGTTCCGTAACTAGCTTTGACGATTCAGGACAAATGAAATAAAATCTCTAGCAGCAACGTACAATAGAATCCCCAAAACCCCCTAACCTCATGACTAATATCACTCAGTGACATTAATCGGAACCCGTTTAACGTGCCTTCCGAAACACGACAATGACAGATATTTAAAAAAACCAGTGTTAGAATGGATCACCCATCTATCAACCTTGGCGACGGTAAGAACTTCTTAAACTAGTTATCGCCTCAAATGCTGACCACTGCTTAAGCTACATCCTCTTCCTCTATCTGCTAATATTCCTATTCCTAAGGAAGTATTGACCCCTACCTAAAAGTTACTTACAGTTCATCCATAATGTTAAAGGTATCACTAAAATGTGACAACGGGCAGGGGTTGGGTGTCCAAAGCTATGTGACGTCACATGTTAAAATTTAATTTTTTTGATTAAATTTAACTTTTACATACTACATAAAATAATTAAAAGAAACTGCTATTTCCCTGATTATGTGATGATGGGGGAGGGAGCATCGGGAAATGTGAAAACCTGTGGCAAAGACAGGGGGAAGGTTTGAGAAATCTTGATATTTTGTCTGCAATATTTAAATCTAGGATTGGTTTACACAGCCATTATCTGTAAAAGATGAAAGGGCCAATTTCATTTTTATATATTTATAAATAAATAAATATACAGGACTATACAGTCATCTGTTCCTAGGGTAACTGAATACCTGTTTTATAGGTAAAAGCCAACTAATACATAAATATTTTTTTTAAACATATACATATATACTAGATGTGACTACAACTTCATCCATGTAAAATTTATTATTAAATTTGTAGAATTTTTCAAATCAGACCAGTAGTTCTTGAGATTAGCATGTTCCAACAAACAGCTTTATTTATATATTAGTATAGATACACCCAGACTCGAGGTGGGAATCGAACTCAAAACCCTTGGACTAAAATATTCTAGTTGTACCACATCAACTTGTAGCAGATATAAAACATATCTGCACAAATCACAGCACTCGAATTTTTTAAGTGCCAGTCAAAATAAGAGCCTACAATATAGTATTTATTACCTTCAAGTAACTCTAACACATAAAACAAAGGCTGTAAAAAAAATTACAAGCACTTAGAATAAAGATGGCATTATTTTATTGCATTAAACTAAATAGCTAAATAAATATTTACATTACATTGAAATATTGCATCTACTTATAATAATAGCTAATCAATTTTTATAGAGAAACTTGCACCACAAGAACAGCCGAGGTCTGCATTCGGATTTTGCATCACCCTGAATGCTGAACGTATCAACTCTGTGTGATAATCAATTGTTGATCCCTTTATGTATTCTAAGGAAGTCTCATCAACCACAACTCGAACCCCATCTCTTTCAAATATTCTGGAAAAAAAATAGGGTGTCAGATAGATCAAGAAAATAAGTATGTTTTAGCTTTCACATGAGGTTGGGTTCTTAAACGAGGCTCCTGAATTTAAGATTCCTGCTATTGTGGGAGGGTCAAGGGGGTTTGTCTCGACCAGTGCCAGCTTGAGGTAAATTTTCAGATGGAGGGAGACCCAATTATGACGCCCCCCTTACTTGCCCTGTTTATATTTTGTAATATAAAGTATATATAAAATAATTGCAAATTGAGGGTCACCCCTAGCTGAGGCGCCCCCTGTTATTCGGCGCCTGGAGTGCTTGCTCGCACTATGGTAGGGCCAGTCCTGGTCTCGATCATCCCAATTCAATTTTAGCTGCCAGAGAAAGATCAAAATTATTTAAAATTTGTATGTAAAAGTTACAAATTTGTGAAATGGAACATAATATGTATTAGGTATTTTTGGTTAAGTTTTAATATCTGCAGTTGTTGTAGTGCTTGAAATAAAATGTTTTGCCAACCATTGTGGCATTTGTGATGGTCATTTGATGTATACAGTAAGCATCATTCCATTGATTCTGACTTTATATGAAAGTCCTCTTTTGTTTTCTTGCAATTTTTAATGAAGTGAAGGGCAAAAATTGGAGGCCCAGGAAAGATTGTGCAGATAAACGATTCAAAGTTTGGAACAAGAAAATGAAATCAATTAATTATGATGAAATCCAGTTAAGGTTATTTTTTTTTTTTGACAATCCAGATAGGATTCATTTTTTTAACAGCCTATGGTGTCCTACAGCTGAGCAAAGGTCTCCCTCTTTCAAACCACTCCTTCCTATCCTGGGGTATTTGAAACCACATCTTGCCTGCTAAATAACATCTTAAAACATGATCAATAAACTTTAATATGAAGTAATAGCAAATATAAAACTCAGGCGCGCAGAAATTGTAGGGCGGTGATAGAAAATGTGTATGACAAAGTCCTCTAAAAGTATTGAGTAATAATATTTTGGTTTTTAAGTTGTACTAATGATGTAATTCTATTCAATGATTACACTAGCTTATTATGTTTTATAATATAAATATTACTAACTTATCATCTTCAGCCAGTTTATCATCTAAATCAAATTTGTACTGGAACCCTGAGCAACCTCCACTTTCCACACATAGTCTGAGAAAAGAATTCCCTTCACATAATTGCTTCAACTTTTGTACACAAGTATCACTCAGAACAATTGCGTCGCTAGGCGAAATCTCTGGTCTCTGGGAAGATAGATTTTTACCATAATTACAACCTAGTCTAAGAGTTTTCCACGATCTCAAAAACATTTCCCATGCACTTTAAGTGTGTCTTTTGAAATTAAAGGACATTATTTTTCACAATCCGCAAATATAATGACATGGATCAATTTGTCAAATGTAAAATCAAAATAAAATGTCACAGGATGACAATATATAAATGTATGTTGCCAACATAATGCACTTAAAATGAGATAGTTATAATTTTTATTATAAAAAAAGTAAAAACTTATAAAATAAGTGTTGGCGTGTTAAGTATTACGTCGAATTTATTTAGATTTTGGCTACGCGTGTACAATTTCATTTCTAGTGTAGTAACAACAAATTGCTATAAAGACTATGTCATATATATACGTATGATATTAGTCGATACATAGATACAAAAATGAAGCGTATGTTTGGTTTCTAACGTCGAATTAAATTATTTTATAAATTGCATATGGCCTTTGCCATGCAGTGGTACAGCATAGGCAAAAAAAAAAACAATAAGATACCTATGATAAAAATACAAACAGTAAAACATCTTGTCTGTCTGTTTCGCTACTTTCCAGAGTAGCCATTTACGGCGGGACTTTTATTGGAATATAGCTGGTATTACAAGGAAGAATAAAGGCTACTTTACCCTAAGAATTTTACAAAAAATAATAAAATCACGCGAACATAATTTGTTTATGTAGTTAGTAGAATTTAGGTAACAGAAATCATTATCTATACTTATTTATATTACCTTATTAGCCATCTTCACAAAACTCAACACCTTTAAATCAGAGTGAAACAACTTTCTTCCCACATCCTGGATTCCACTGTGTTTGCTGGGTCCGTCGCGTTGCAGAGAAAGGAACCATATAAGTGCGTGGGACTCGTGACCCAGGTGTAGGTTTAAGAATACTTGTTATAGTTGCCACTACATTTCATCTTCACTGCCAGTGTTTTTTTTTAATACCGGAAAGGCATGCACGTGACCACTATCACACCTGATCTTAATTGTTGATGTAGTCTAGGGTGTAACACGCTTACCTAGATCACTCTTGCCTTAAAGATTCCCATGTTCTAGTGATCCGGGAACACAGATGCCGGATGAGCTTGTTTGTTCCCTCTCCTGCCTAGCCAAATCTGGTATGACCCTACTAATATAACAGTAAATTTTAAAAAATCTGGTTTATAATTATTAACAATAATTTCCTAGCGAAATGGGAAGCAGTATCGTATTCCAGCGAGGTCTATACCTGATATGCAAGTTCATAACGTCAAGGCTTTGAAATTTGGGCACCTCAAGTTTTAGTTGGAACCTTTTATAAACTTATTATAAGCAATTCATTACAATGCATAGATAGCAACGGACGGGCACAAACATTGAATGACGTGATATTTTGGTAATACCGTATACACTATCATATGCGTTTAGTAAAAATATATATACGTACATTATAACCATAACGCGCGATTGTATTGTGACAGATTATGAAGTGAAAAAATAAATATATTATGTTACTAACTGTGCCCAAGACTTTGTCATTGTAAAATTAGGTAAAAATAAATATATAGATTAATAGATTCAATTTTAGCATGATGATATATAGCCTTCCTCGATAAATGGGCTATCTAACGCTGAAAGAATTTTTCAAATCGTGCCAGTAGTTCCTGAGATGTGCGCGTTCAAACAAAAAAACAAACACACTCTTCAACTTCACATAATAGTATAGATGATAAATTAAGTAAGTATGTTAGAGTTTTAACCTCTTGCAAACAGAATCACTTGATAACTTTTGTTGAAAAATGTATTGTTATGTTAATAGAATTAAAAATAACTATTTAAAACAGTGGGACCCGATTAATGTCACTTTGTGATATTAGTCGTAAGGTTGTAGAAATCGTGGGGGTTCCGAGGATTACGTCAGATGGCAATCGGTCATCTTAACTCGCCCCACAGTCATATCCTCTACAATCTAAGCGGACCTTGGTATTCAACCGGGATAACGCTAGGAAGAAGAAGAAGACTTTCTATCGTTAACAATATCCATATAAAAGTTACAAAATTACTTTTTTCTGACACTTATATGACAAATTCACTCATGTGAAACCCTCCTGGTATTAAAGTGCTCGGAATATGCTAATAAAGTTTCGTGTGATACGCTCCTTTACCTCAACGTCAGATTCACTTATACTTACAAAGAAATTTTCATAAATTGATATTGAATATGACAAGAATTACAACTTATTTATCTACTACAATGTTTACATGAGAAACTAAACTACTTTGCTTTAATCCGCGAATGAATACGAGGGAAAATCGGTGCAATGCTGCAACCCGAAAGCATACGATGTGGGCTGTTTATTTTATGTTATGTCATGTGTTTGTGATCAAGTGTTTGGCGATGTCACTCAACGAGCTAGAGGATTTTAGTAACTTTCTTAAAGAGACTTCGCGGTTGGACCTGAACGTGAAAAGTAAGCAAATTCATACATACATAAATACAAATCAGATATTTATTTATACATTATAAAAAATAACACAAATTCTTGTAATGAACAAATTGGCAAGAATGTCGTAGCCAAAGGATTCGAACCCGCATTATAATATGATATACACAAAGAACGCTGACTCGGATCCTGCGGCGCAATACATTTCTTTAACACTGCTCTATTCTATTTACAAATGCAGATAGAGTCACATTCTGTTATTCCGGAGGCAGACATTTGAATGATCATTTCAATGATCATGTATTGTGGCCGGGGAATTTTTTGTAACTGCATAAAGTTTTGTGGGACTTTGTAGACTTAAATGTCAAAAATGGGCAAACACTTTGAGCTATGTCTAAAATTTATATTAATAAGGACAAACATTTGAAGAAATATATTTTGCACATATATGTAAAAGTTTTACATAAATCCATGAATGAAAATAAAAGTAAAATAAAAAATAAACATGCTTTTATCTAAGAAATTTGCACTGAAGTACTAAATGTCAAATGGTAAAAAATAATTCAAGTGACATACATATTTAGTATAGTATGTAAAAGTTTGAAACGGAACAAACACAAGTGTTAATATACTACTCAGGTAAACAGCTCCTATGGCTACTTTCCATCATCAGATGAGCTCCATGTTCGGCCCCCAATTACACTATTACATCCAAGATATGCAAGTATACCAAATTTGTGCAAAATCTCTCTCTTTTGAAATATGCACATAAAAGAATAATTTAGTAAATTCGGTTATACTAATATATATTATATACCACTATCTATTAGCAACCTTAGAGACGTTCGAAGAAATAAGATTGATCACCATCACAATGATGAAGACTAATAGAAGAATAAACACGATACGTGAAATGAACTAGTCATTGTTAGTCATTACTGAAATAAGTTTTACATATTAGTCAATGTCGCTTGAAGTCCATGGATTGTAGATGTTTAGAGGACATATATTAAGAAAATAAAAAAACAATGTTTTTGTAAAATTAAACACCTTCAAACTAGTTATTATACGTATAGTACAAAATTCCATCAGTTAGTAATATTATATTATTTTGTAGGCATATACCTTTTTGACTTGTTTGTTGTCTTTCTAATTAAGTTTTGCTTTCGTTCATTCAACAGTATAGTGAATGCACATGGGCGAGACATTTTTGTGATAAGGCAGTTATTCGTATCACTGTATTTTCATTTGTTTATGAGAAAATGGTCTTAAAAGTTCCCATAGCCCCCATAAAATTAAGTAAGAAGTGAGGTGCAGTTAGATTTTTTTTCTTTCTTCTTTATCTACTTCTACCTAGTGTCATCGCTGTCTAGTACCAGGGTCCCCTTAAATTGCAGTCGTGGGAAACAGAAGAAAAAGATAATGCATGCCGGTGTGACATGTGTGCGGAAAAATCTGAATAGGTCTACGATACACTAGTGATGTAATTCCTTTTAAAATATTTTTATATGTATGATAATAAATAAATAATGATAAGATTTATTGTAAAGCAATGTATGGAAAAAAATTGTTTGGTTTTTTTTTGTAGTACCTATTTTACGTATCTCTTTGTTCTTGTGCTGGAAATAGTTTCATTTGAATGATCATTTCAATGATCTTGTAGTGTGGCCGGGGAATTTGTGTAACTGTACAAAGTTTTTTAGTACTTTGTAGACTTCAAGGACAAAAATGTACAAAAACCTGAGCTATGTCTGGCTCCGGTATTATAATATTGTTGTTGTCTCGTCATCCAGGCTGTACATATTCCTTTATTCAAAGACACTAATGCAAGTAGTACTTGTAGAGCCTTCAGTTCCATGGGAGACCAACATCCCCAAAGACCACCTGATAAAAACGAACAAGACTTCAAACATTATATATTAACTATTTGTAAGTACTTTAGATAAGGTATATCCGGTTTTCATCTGATTAATGAATAAAAATGTTTCACGACTAATCAGGGATAAACATATTATTGCCGAGATTGTGTTCCATTACATTGAAAAGTACACTTTATTTGATAATAATGGAATAGGTAATAAGGAGTGCCAACGGGCCAGTCAAGCTGTATACTACGGAGCCTTCAGAAAATGCTTCAAATTCAACTAGAACTTCAATAGACATATGTCACATTATTAAAGAAGTTTTCCTTCAATCGCTCGTACAGGTTACACGCACTCACATTTTTAATTTAGCTTACAAATACTTTTTATTGCTCACGGTCGTCTAATCCTAGTGTAGACAACTTAACGCCTGCGATATGCATTAAATACAATTGAATATATATAAATTTAATAATAAATAAAATTTTCGACAATTTAAATAAATTAATAATTATATTTAATTTTAATTTCTTTACTTAGGCCTCTTTAAATACACAGTTTTGTAATACACAAATCTAACCTTTTCATTTGATACCCCACTCGTATATATTCGCATCCTTTGGTTAACTTGAGTTTCACACTTTCGCCCCCCAAAACTTGTAAACGGTCCAACTGATTTTCATCAAACATGTATAAGAACACGCACACATAAGAAACCTTTAATAACAAAAAAAAACTAAATTGAAATCGCTTTATTCGTTCAAGAACTATGATGCCACAGACATACACTACAAACTTATAACACCCCTGTTTTTGCGTCGGGGGTTAAAAAAGCTGTTTTTAAAAAAATCCCTTCACACTTATCTTCAAGACGAAGAAAAATATAAATTATTCCTTATTATTTTAATTCTATTAAATTGTTGCATAAAAAACAAATTATATATTCACCCCTGTTATTCTTAAGAACTAGAACACAGTTATGTACCTTCTCGGCTTTCAAGGTTAGGTTTGATTAATCGCACATGTCTTGTATTTTATAAAAAGCGTTGAGCTATTGAGGTTTTATAATCGGCTTGATGCGCCGACACAATTTATATAAATTTCCCTACCAGCATTCGCTTCGACCTTGATATATAGGAAAAAATAGCCGTACGCAAAACTGTTATTCAAAATATATCGCAAAAACTAATTAAGATGCAGTAGTGAAACCAATGTGAGCATTTAGGTTACACGTTTTGTCATAAACTAACCGATTACGTTTTAAGGCGAAAATATGTTATTAATGCAAACAACTTCGTTTCAACGTCTTCTACCAGCCAATTAAAGAACTATTTACATATCTCCGTCCAACACTGAGATGCAACTATTTTTGTCTTTTTAACTAAAACTTATTTTCGTTGAAACGACAAACAGACATTAAAATATCATCAAAATAACAATTCAACACATTTCTTTACTTCATTAACTCTTGTTAAAATTCATTATTTTGTACTATAAAGCCTTTTTTATCGAATGATATGCGGAATCATTCGTAAATGATAAGACGCAAATGAATAATTTATATGGTGGTTTGAATATTGTCAAATTTTCTAATTTTCTCCGAAATGTTCTAATTTTTTTTTTTCATATAGGAACCTTCTCCACATAACAAACACAACCAAAAACTAATTAGCGACTCCGATTTCATAAGCGATGCCATGACGAAGGGAATTAGGGATTCATTTTTATATACTGTATAAAATTAAAAATATAGAAGAAAATGAAATCAAATTTCTATGTGCCGTATTTGAGTTCTATAAGATCTTAAATACTTAATCCAAATTCCGTTTATAGCACGCAATATCTTATAAATTAAAATTACATAAACATCAGTGAAAATATCTATGACTAAATTGCATTCTACGATTTCAATTACTACCTGAATATTAAAATCATTTGTAATTCAGCGTAAGAGAAATACTAGGTACATTTGAATCGGCTCTAAAAGCATTTTTGAAAGAAAACACTTTTCTACTCCCTGATAATTTTATTCCTGCAAATCCTTTAGTATTCGGTGGTGTAGCTTTCGGGTTGCAGCATTACACCGATTTTCCCTCGTATTCATTCGCGGATTAAAGCAAAGTAGGTGGTTAGTTTCTCAAGCTAGTATTATATAAAATAAATCCTCCGGCTGGTAATAAATCAGTGAGCCTTTTAAAAGACCAGTTGTCTGTCGACGTTTGTAGTCACTCAGATGAACCGCCTGTGCCTCTAGTTGTTTAAAAAAAAAAAGGTGTAAAATTCTTAGGGAAATAGACACTACAAACAGTGCCGTCCCTACTATAAACTCACATGGAGATATGTACATATATCGACGGAGTAGGATTCCTCAAATTGATACTTGTCTCACGTTAATGACGTATCGAAATGTAAGGAAAGAAATGTCCAGGTTCACGGCAACAGTAAAGATGCAATGATTTTTGAACAGGGCTAGATTAACGAGGTCTGAGGGCAAGTTTCATTGTACACGAACGAACAGCCGGTCTCAATATAAAAATTCGAAATTTCCAGATTGTGCCCGTTTACCGTCTGGCGCGCGGCGATATATCGGAGTGATTGCGAATAGTTCGCATTCGTGCAGGCACCGGCTCAGAATGGAGAAGTTAAAGAAAGTGGAATTCCTCATCCGAGATTCGCTCCTTTTGCGGAAATCGGAAATTGCATCTATTCGCGATAGAGGAGGAGACAAATCTATTACCGCATTCACTACAGCTCCACTCTAATCCGCCCAAAGATCCCTTTTTTAAAAATAAAAACAAGAAAGCAGTTAAGCAAGCGACTTATAAAAAGTAAAAGACGCCGGCTGGTCGAATTTCGCCCACAAACCTTTTTGCGTAAAACGACATATATTGTTCTATTAAAAAAAAAATTGTCAATTAACATAACATACACGATTACGCTTTGACATCATCCGATACATGTGTGTGTAAATGGTGTAAATCGTTTAGCATTGGTGTGAGTGTGATTTTATTTTAATAATTTAATATATTCATATTGCATATTATAAAAAAATATTAGCATTCGCACACCTTCTTATATATGACCTCCATTTGTACCAAATTTCGTGCTCTTCCGTAAGCGCAATTTTCTTAAAATGATACCGTATAAAGTTTCCGCTTCACTTATTAATATATAAATAATAATAATAACAAAAGCGATTACAAGATTACTTAATATAAATGAATGTGAAAGTAATTCTGTCTGGTACGTTGTCATGAATAAACCGCTGAAACAATTTTGATGAATTTCGGTATATAGAGATATATTGTTCCTTGGACGAGGACATAAACTACTTTATGAAATAAAACTTGAAGGAAGTGAAATAGGGGTTCAAAGTTTGTACGCAAACGAAGTCCCGGGCTCTAACTAGTAGAAAAAAAAACGTAACTATCAGCAACACATCAATTGTGTCGCAGGAAAATCGCTTGTGAGATATGATTTAACAACACATTGTGGTAAGACTGGGTTTTTACAGACAAAAAGCTATTAAAACTATAATAACGTTTAAATTATATCTCTGTCCAACATTTTATTGCCAATTTGTGTATTTATTGTTAGCAAATCGGTCTTCCATTATACCTTTTTATTTGTTTTCTTCCTGGTTTGACTCATTCAAAATCGGGTCCCCTTATCATTTATATTATTAATTAGGTTTTTTTTTATAAATATTTAACATTTTAACAAGACGAAGAGAAGATTTTAAAATAAATTGTGAACAAATAGCATAATGCCGGAGCCAGACATAGCTTCATTTGAATGATCATGTAGCGTAGTCGTGGAGTTTCTGTAGCTGCGGAAAGTTTTGTAGAACTTTATAGTCTTCGAGGACAAAAATGTACAAACACTTTGAGCTATATCTGGTTCCGGTATCATGAAACCACTAAGGTCTGTCTTCAATGTCCATGACCATGAGTCACAGTCGCTAACGTGACTCTTTGCCCTCGGTATATTATAAAATAATATCAGATAGGACGAAACAAAGTCAGCCAGTTTATTCATAATATTAATAAGAACGGATTGAAATCTTTAATAGAAACAGTGAGTAATTAGTAAAACTTAGAGTATAAAAGGCTGCGGCCTGAGAACTGAGAATATTAATTAAACTAAATGAAGACGGGGGTCTTTGCAACAAAGATGGGGCGAGCTCGTAATAAATACACAAGTTTCGTTCTGCCTCCGGAGGAAATTAACAAAACTAAGCGGACCGTCCTTACAGCAAAACTAAACAGAAACATCTATTCATTAGTAGCGTTTATAACTTACTAGCTCTTTCCCACGACTTCGTACAGTTAAAATTAAACTTGCGTGAGCCCTTATATCTCCTCAATTTGGCCCAATGGGAATATCCGTTCTTAGCGAACGTCTACAAACTATAAAGTTTTTTGTCTTTTTATCAATATTTATCTTTGTACATCCCGCGGTTTTCGTGATAGGTGACCGTTCGCCGTTATATATCTCGATGAATATTAATGAGTACATTGGTTCGCCAAGGATACTCCTGGGGGCAATGCTTTTTTTCAGACTGTCAGTGTGTATAGTCGACGAACAAAGTGCTTTACCATTTTGATTGACAACACCTAGTTAAAGAAAATTTTGCTACGAGTTATTGTTAGAAATTAACGTAATGAAAGCAAGCAAGAATAAGCCTTTTATGTAATCGCCGTGCAAATAACATTAGACCTTAGCGTGGCAATTCAATTTTTTGGTCGACTATACTTGAACCATTTTTGCATGAAGCATGTTCTGTCAAATCCAGAGTGTCACCAGTTCGCTAGAATATGCAGTTCTAAGTAGGTATAGAACAATAGGTTAAAACTGCTGACGTACACGAATCATCAACACAAAAGAGATTTGTTTTTAATGAAGAAAAAGTGATATTTCAAAAGAAGACCAATATTGAAATTGTTTAAGTGCTATATAAATAATATCCCGAGGCTGCGGACGTTCGAGGCAATGAACAAGTCGGTTGGTGAGATTTATCGGGAGTTACGCCCTCCTACTAGTAACTAAACAATTTACACTCGCCCTCTATGCTACTAACTTATTGATCATGCTACTAGCGTACCTCTATACTAATATATGAAGCTGACGAGTTTGTTTGTTTGTTTGTTTGCTTAAACGCGCTAATCTCGGGAACTACTGGTCTGATTTGAAAAATTCTTTCAGCGTTAGACACCCCATTTATCGATGAAGGCTATAGACAAGAACAAATTCTTCAGCTTTATATATTAGCAATAGAAATATAGATTACCTATAACATATAAATCATTTGAAAAATAACTGCAGCATACCAATTCACTTACCTACTACTGTTAGCTGTTATTGTTAGCTGTATTGGTCTTTTATATTACATAAGAATATATAAAAAAATTACAAGTGTAAATGAATTCATCATCAATATTAATAAAGCGAATGATTTATTCAATGTTGTGTTAGGCGGATGGGTGTAACGCGCCTCGTACAATTTTAATTCGGTCTCTGTCCATTTGATAATAGATGTTTTTATATGTAAACGATTGATTGAATACAGTATCGCCGACCTACTCTTAATATTTTTATTTTTTTGTAATATATATTTTTTTTATTATAAAAGATAAATAAGGCAAGTAAGGGGGCACCGTAATAGGATCTCTTTTCACCCTAAAATTTACCTGGAGCCCGCACTTAATGAAAGTTCGGCAAACTTTAAAGTTGGTGCTTTCGCACTACGAGCTAGTCTGGTTATCTAGCAAACATCTCTCTTTTATATTTTTCTGTCTGACCGTCCTTGTAATTTCGAAATAGCTTTCGCAAAGGACACTGGAGAATCATTCTTAGCAAAAATGATTTAGGTTTCCTTCACAAAACTATCACTGTATCCCAATTAGAACCCCAACAACTCAACGGTATGGACTGAAATCCTATTAAAGAATTATAGACGTTCAAAAATTAGAATGCAGATGTCCATGGGTGTCGGTAGGCACTTCGGTGCCTGCTGCCTGCTCGTCTGCCCCCTTGTAACATAAAAAAAAACTACATGCTCGCGGACTTTTATTTAGAACCGTATATAACAGACGTCTGTTACCTATAACACAGGCATTAAGTTGTCTACCTTAGGAACAGTCAGCCGTGTGTCATGTATTCCTGTATATATAATAATATATCATAATACCATCACAAATGGAGAAAGACGCTGGCAAGCTTACGGAATGGAGAACTTTGGTTAAAAGCTATGTTCGTGATTTGGAAATTGCCTTCGCTCACATGCCTAGTTGCAAAAAAAGAACTTTAAAAATAAAATTGGCTCTATAAGCGATATGCGAGCACACGAAAAACGAAATCAAAGGAGTTGAAGCAGTCGCCGTGGCCGAAATCGGTCGGGAGTTATCTTTAGGAGGATTACCTCCTTTTTTAGGATTTTTCCCAAAATGAATAATTATCAATTATTTACTTTTAAACATCATACGGAAGCTCCGAAAGTACTTTAGCGATCATTTGGATTCTCTCTGGCGGTAGCAGTGATGGTATAACGTTCGTGCCGAAACTCATATAGATCACACCGTGTTTTGAAGAATCTAAAAAAATCTGAAGATCCTAGAAAAAGTAATGATAACAAGTTTAGGATCTAAAAAAGGATTTTATTTTTTGGGTTAGAAATGACATGCTTTTTTCGAGAAATAGACTTAAATTTTAATTAGAAATTTAAGTTTTATGATTATAAAATAATTTACATCAGAATAAATAAATTATTTTGAAAATGTATTCATGACACAAAATCGTTTATACAACAAATGAAGAATTTATATAAATATATAGTACTATGTGACACACGGACGCCTGTTCCTAAGGTAAACAACTTAATGGCTGAGTGATAGGTAACAACCGCCTGTTTTACACAATAATTTTTTTTCATGACAATATATAAAAACACATGTAGATAATACACCCAGACTCGAGATCTGATTTCTTTCACCATTAGCTAGCACTGGCAGCGGAGATTGATATTATTAATACGTTTTTCACCTTAAACGCAGATCAAGCTAAAAATATACCAAATATTTACGGTTCATATTAAATTAAGGCTGTCAATGAAAACTGGTAGAAGTTGCAGACGTGTCTTTCAAAGTTTTCGCTACTTAGTCCTACGGGATATACATTTTAAGTTGAAAACAAGTAATAAGACTTTACTTGACTTTCTACTTCACACATGATGAATAAACTTCCTTTGAATTACTCACATATTTTTCTGTGCCTTGACTTCAAATTCAAATTCAAGTTTATTTCTGCTTCTGCCTATCGAGGAAACTTAAGGTATAGTAATTTTATATTCTAGGAATGTTAAAAATAGTTTGCCAAATCCAAAACTCGTATACATTGAGAAAGAGTTTTCGGATTATTCTGATAATTTTAACGCGTTTGAATCATTAAATTAATTTTGAAGTTGATAAAATAAATCTTCATTCGAGGAAGACAATAGGCTATATATTGTCACGCTAAAATAGAACCTTTTTATTTAATTAACTTTACGCTGATGAAGTCGCGGGCACAACTAGTCTATACATATATAGTTTCCATAAAAAAAAACCATTCCTTCTATGAAGTTTTTGTTATGTTTTCGTAAGACAAAAAACACTTTTTGAAGTTTATGTTATATTTTCGCAAGGAAAAAAACACTTTTACAAGTTTATGTTATGTTTTTTTTAAGGAAAAATGAACACTCTTTTATGAATCTTATGTGATGTTTTCGAAAAGAAAAAAAAACACTTTTTTTTTAAGCTTATGTTAAGTTTTCTCACTGACATTAAAAATATCACCTTTAATTTGCAAACAGATAATGCACACGTTTCTCAGTTATATGTATATACAAGTATCAGATTTTCCATACTGGTTTATAGACGGAATTTACTGAGCTTATGTACTTTATTGTGAATGTAATATTCCGTGCAATAAAGATGGTACGTGTATACGTTATTTATAGACATTTCCTCTTTACCGTAAAAGTCGAAATAAAATACAAATAATGAACACTTCTTGAATCTTGCTACATTATCAAGAATGGGAAAGAATGTTATCCCGGTCTAGTACCAGGGTCCGCTTAGATTGCAGAGGATGTGGCTGTGGGGGTTAAGATGACCGACAGCCGTCTGACGTCATCCCCAGAACCCCCACAATCTCTACAATCTCACGACTAACATCACTCAGTGACCCACTGTTTTACGTTCCTTCCGAAACACGGAGGAGGTGGGATAGTTGAAAACCGGTGATAGAATTCGTCACCCATCTATCACCCAGCCGGTTCAAGTCTAGCTAATACTTACGTATTACACTTAAAAAGAAGAATAATATTGTCATAGGAAATTTTAACATGATGCGGCCGATCAATTTGACTTTGACTTTTGACTTTGACTTTGACTTTGACTTTGACTTTGACTTTGACTTTGACTTTGACTTTGACTTTGACTTTGCACAGTTTTTTTATTAGATATCAATTTACCACAGAGGTTTTATGAGATCCGTAAAGTAAGATAAAGAAGATGCTGGCTGAAAATAAAAATTGGCCAAATAAAATTAAAAAAAAAAAAACAAATGGCGCGCGTTCTTTACCATTGTCATACTTCGGTACTTCATATTTAGCAATAAAATGAGAGCGTGTCAAGAAACGCTTATAGTGAAAGGTTCCGCATCTGATACAGGATAAAGGTATTTCTTAAATAACTTCAAAAGTTTTTGTCCTATGTCAAGATTTTGACTATTTCGCTCAAAATTAAAATCCTTATCAGTTTTTAGCCTTTCCTATCTAAATTAGAAATTTCAAGTCTGCATCTAATATGTAGTTTGAAAATCCTAGGGGGGACTATGCAGACAGACGTCAGTATGTCTGCATGCAAGTTCGTCGGTCTATCCGTCAGGATAGACCGACGAATGGTAATTCAATTTATGTTAATGATGATAATAATAATATTTATACTTTATAAATCTGTTTTTTAATTATTATTATTATTATTGTATTGTTTACTCTTTCTGTGTGTGCAATAAAGTATAAATAAAAAATTTCCTCGCCCCTCAGCCAAATCCTCTGCAATCTAAGCGGACCCCGGTACTTAACCGGGATAACGCTAGGAAGTACTATAATATATATTTCCTATGCACTGTATTTATATTAATTTTCAGTCGAGGATATCACAGAATACGACTGCGTTAAACCGTTCTAAAAATCAATTTACATGGTTAAGCGAGAACTACAGGCTACAGCGTAATCCAATAAGTTTAAGCCGTCTGTATTGAGTCCGCCTTATCTGCTTGGAATGACGTAATCCAATTACTTAATGAGGATGAAGTTTGAGTTGAATTAACGATTTCTAAGATTAAGTTGAATTTATTTTACTTAATCTAGGGGATCGTTACTTTATAGAAGAACTAACCTACGTCAGACGAATTCAAAAACTTTTATTTACTTATTCATAGAGTATTACTCTGTTTGCCCCTTGTTATGTACAAACAAACATAATAATTTAGACAAACATACAAGTTTAAAGGATGAACTTTTTTTTCTTCATATATTTAAAAACAAAGTCATTCAAATAGACTTTTCTTGTTAGCACTTATGATTTATGATTTTATTACTTTTGTTTTCTTTTTAAAACATAATTTTAATGAATACTTTGCTATTGACAAGTACTCTTTGTAAAGGATAATGTTTCTGGTGGTTTAATTTTTTTTAATTGGCCTATAATGCCCCACTGCCCCTCTTCAAACACACCTTTCTATCCTAGGCTACTTAAATCCATTTCTTTCCCGTAAAAAATGGGCTAGGCTTTAATTAAATTTAATTATTAGTATTAAGTAATAAAAGTAGAGGAGGTCGTGGCCTAATCAGTGGTCGGCATTTGAGTCAATCAAATCAAATCAAATCAAATTCTTTTATTGGACAAAATACATGGGTAATCTTAATTATGTATAGGATTGCCCTGACGTTGTCCTGCTCCAACGTTGAGTTACGCACTATTAACTACATTTTTTATCCTATAATATACCCGTTCTCGTCCCCGATTCCGTTCCCGTTCCCGTCCCCGTTCCGTTTGCATTCCGTTTCCTTTTCGCTTTCGCTTTGTCATAATAGTCATATCACCATAGTCATAGTAAATTCCGGATTTAATAATATAATAATAATAATTTATTTATTTCAGGTAAAGTACACCCATATAATAATCGAATTGACAAAAAAAGATTTTTACAATAAATAGTGAAAAGTTAATGCCAGAAAATGAATACAATTAATAGAAGTTTTAATGCTACAATGTCAAATTATAATTTAAGCTATCCCATCTTTCAAGTTGGATCAAACAGCACACGGTGGACAAATTTTATTAAAATCCGTAGAGTAGGGGATCCATCGCGGACATACAACGTGACGCGTATTATATATATACATATGTTACTAGCGGACCTGACAGACGTTGCTTTGCTCAAATGTTATCGGACAGCTAAAGGAAGATCCACCCCCTGCGAGGAATATTCTTATATTATTATACTAGCGGACCCGGCAGACTATGTTCTGCCCGAACGTTGGGCTACTTATTATTTACTTCTATTATTCTATATCATGGCCGTCCCCGTCCCCGTATAAGTTCAAATTGACTCTACTGTTTAGATATAAAACGCTTGTATGGGAAAGAGAAAAGGGCTGTTTTTAGGGGTTTCCCGGAAACTATTCGGATTTTTTCTCGCCGTAAAAACCATCCTTGGACTTCAACAAACATTTAAAAAAAAGAATTGGTTGAATTGGTCCAGGCGTTGTTGAGTTATGCGCTTACCAACACATTTTGCGATTCATTTTTATATATATAGTATTAAAAAATAAACGAGTATTTTAAACATACTTAAAAAGTATGTTGACACCTAATCACATAACCAAATTCTTTTATGAAAGTTTTAAAGTAGACTGTTTTAAAGTATTCGCTTTGATTTATTTCTACATTGTTACATTAGGAAGTTAATAAACGGTCGTCATCACTACGCTTTTATTGAGTATTACAGTACAAAGTATGCATGCCCTAAATAGTGAATTTCCTTTTCTGATCAAATGCCATTAAAATATATTAATATAAGACAGCCAAATTGTCTATTTTTTCTTAGCGTTATCACAGCCTAGTATCAGAATTCGCTTAAATTGCGGAGAATGTGGCTGTAGGGCGTGTTAAGATGACCAACTGCCGTCTGGTGTCATCCCCAGAATCCCCACAATCTTTACAATTTCACGACTAATATCAAACTCTGACATTAATCGAGACCCGCTAAGGAGGTCAGATATTTGAGTGTTATAATTGGTCACCCATCTATCACCCGGCCAATGTAAGAACTACTTAACCTAGAGAGCGACTCAACTGCCGACCACTGAATACGCTAGGACCTGCTCATAAGACAGCCAAACACTTAACCATTGTTGAGTATTATACATGTTTTTTTTCAAATATAAATTTGTTCTAAATGCAATTGTATCTCAATATTTTAAAATTTATTTCATACCTGACGCGGTCGTTGAATCCCAGGACCTTCGAATGTGAAGAAGCAATCGGTCAAATGTACAGTCAAAGGGTTTTGGAAGCTGAACGTTACTGCACACTCCTGACCTATGCTTGGTTGATTCCTGGTCTAAAGTAACACGTAATTTTATTAATAGTGTTATAAACCTGTAATCTCACTACATAACATGATACGGACACGGGATAAACGTTGACGCAAACCACACAGGTCGAAGAAAGATTGTAAACCAGTAGTTTATTTATCTTCTGACAGTCGGCACACACTTGGGGCACAATGGTCAATTCTTTCTTTTCGGCGACCGGATTTTAATGTAAAGCGTTCCCCAAACGGTCTATTACGACTGCGTCCGCGTTCAATTCTGCTTAATTTTTATAACAAAAAGGCTAAGTTATGTCCTTCTCGAAGGTCCAATGTATTTCTATCAAAATTCATCACATTTGGTTGTGCGGTTTAGGCGTGAAAACTTAACAGAGTAACTTTCACATTTATGTATTTGAGAGTTGGCTGGATAAGATTGGTAAAGGATAAAGGGTAGTAGCGGGAGGTGGCAGAATGAGATTAGCAAGGGATAGGGTAGAGTGGCAGAAGCAAAGGGAGGCTTAGGCCCAGCATTAGGTTATCAAGGGATGGGGGGTGGGGGTTAAAAATTGTATAATACGTGTGACATTAATTATAAGAATACCTCACAATCATCTATTTTGTGTATTTAATAATTTAACATTTTTAAGTAACTTGTTTTTATTGCTTACCCCTTGATTGGTTTATCTGTATATAATAATTTGAATTTTTTATTGTTAGACATTCATATGAAGTCTTTTTCTATGTAGCAATTTTTGATGAAAAGCGATTATGAGAGGTAGTTAGAAATTATTGTGATTATTAATTTGCCGAATAAGAATGTGACTCTGTGAGGTTATTAGATTTGAAATTAGTTTAGATTTCGCGTTATCATTTTTGTTAGTTTAAAGTAGAGCTAGGTAATTTATGCCCGCTGCACACGTGAAATCGCAACGGTTTATCGATAACTGTGTATGAAAAATCGTTGTCGATTAAACTGCACAGCTTTGAATGGCGATCGGTCATTTCGGCAGTTGAGCACGGAGCTTGTTTTAACGCAACGATTTATTGATACGCGTGTAGCGGCTATTAGTAAAAAACACGGTGTATTTTATTTATTTGTTTCGTCTTAAACCTTCATTATACATATGTATAAATATATAAACCAGAATATATATTACCAGTACTTTTACGAACCGTTCCAATTCGAAGATTCGACTGTATTTAGGATGGAAATATTCGTGCTAGGCCCACAGGAGGCAAGTCTTTATCGTGTCAAGCTTTTAATCAACGCTAATGCAACCCGCGTTAACACTAAGGGTCCGATGTGCGCTCAGCACAAATATTTTCAAAGTCGAATCTTCATAACAGAACTCTATCATATTTTCAAAGTCGAATCTTTACAACAGAACTCTAACACATTTTCAAAGTCGAATCTTTACAACAGAACTCTATCACATTTTCAAAGTCGAATCTTTACAACAGAACTCTATCACATTTTCAAAGTAGAATCTTTACAACAGAACTCTATCACATTTTCTGGCACTTGTTGTCTGACTCCGAAGATTTTGGATTCATCATCTTGTATTTTAGTTGACAGAATTTAACACCCTGATGACATGTGAAAACTTGCTGATAAATTTACTGATAGCCAATCCAAATCTTTTTTTGATATTAAAAAGTACTTTAATTTAACTTTCATTCACATTTAAGATTTATTTATTAAAGGAACTCTTTTTCGATATGAAAATTTATCAGGAAGTTACTTATAATAGGTTTATCAATACCCGTTCCTTTTATAATTAAATAATGGTTGTATCTTGAGAAATAAATGCTTAAGGCATTAAGTACATATAATTAAGTCGATATTTTAAGTCAAAGTTGTGTTGTATCAGAGAAACATTCCAAATATAGCAAAAGTGCACTAAAAAATTAATAAATAATGTGTTCAATGACTTATTTGTTTTATTTATTTATGCCTCTACACATATATTTATTTTAAAAATAGTATATATTTAGGTATCCCGGAGGCATATGCCTCTACCTTGTGTTGTCCTGGTCCAGTACCAGGGTCTCCTTAAATTGCAGAGGATGTGACTGTGGGGCGAGTTAAAATCACCGACTGCCGTCTAACGTCATTCCCAGAACCCTCACAATCTCTACAATCTCGCGACTAATAACACTCAATAACATTAATCGGGACCCACTGTTTTACGTGCCTCCCGAAACACAAGGAGGGAAGTCGTGTGACGTAATTTATGGCATTTGAGTCGATCGCTACGTTAAGCAGTTTTTACCGCTTCCGGATGATAGATAGGTACCCATTCCAATATTGGTTTTCAAATATCCGATCTTGATCCGTGTTTTGGAAGACACGTAACAGTGGGCTCCGATCAATGTCACTGAGTGATATTAGTTGTTTATAGGACTTGTGGGGGTTCCGGGGATGACGTTAGACTTCAGTTGGTCATCATGACTCGCTCCATAGCCACATCCCTGAATCTAGACCGTATTTTTTTTATATAACAAAGGGCAAACGGGCAGGCGGTTCATCTTAGTGATTACCGATGCCCATGGACAACTGCAACACCGGGGAGATGACAGATACGTTGCCGGCCTTTGACAAATGAGTATGCTCTTTTGTTTGGATAATACTAGGAAGAAGAATAAGATATTGTCTATAGTATTACTGATTTTGAAAAAATAGTGGGTATATTACAGCTTACAGATCTTACTCTCTGAATAACCAATACTGAGGACATTGCACATCAAATATACTGTACCAGTAATGTAAAAAAACAGTAAATTTTCTATCAGGCTATTCTTAGAGATGATAACTCACTTAAAACAATACAGCCATCAAGATTGTGGCATCGAAGAGATGGGCCATAAACATCAGTAACATGGCATAACGATGTTACCAACGCGTTAATAAAATACTACCGGCACTAAATCAAGTGGGATACAAAAAGTTACCGCGCTACATGACCGGTAACGTCTAAATAAGGCGAAGAATGTATACGAAAAAGACGTGGACAGGTTTTTTTGTTATCACGTGGTTCGGCATACATTCAATTAACCCTATAGCAGCGTCCGATAGCGAGAGGTGGTCGCTTCAGTCCCTTTCCTGCTTTATTCTGTGTTTATTTTAATAATGAAGTGAAAGAGTTTGAAATAAGTTTGAATAAAATATGGAAATTGATTTCATAAGCACACACACTTAACACCCATGCAGCACATTCACAAACACTCTCACACACATACAAACAGTACATTCATGGCTGGTCAACTTTAAAACAAGTAACATTATCATTGTATTAAATCTTTACGTTCCTATTAAATTATTTAGAAACTGATTCGTTCTGAAGGGGCCAACGGAAATGTGATTCAAGTCAATGACTACCGACAAGTACCCCATCAGAATGCAGGTATTCTGCAAAGATGTGATACCGGCCTTTAATAAGGTAGGCAAGAGCGTGTCAAGGCACGCCTGTCTAAAAGGGTTCTGTATCTGATACGCCATAAAGGTATTTATTAAATACATATCTTTAAAATCTAGTATCAAATTTCGCTCAAAATAATGTTCCTAATAAGTTTATAGCATGTCCTATCAATTTAAAAAAAATCAAGTCTCTGCATCTAATAATTTCGAAATAAGAGAGAGGGAACACCTTGCGGGCGACGAATGGACGGAGCATAGCGAAGCAAAATTATAAGGGTTCTATGTAGGACTACCGAACCCTAAAAATAAGTTTCTTTAAGGGCCCCTAAGTCGTATTATAAGTAAAGTGTATTACTGAGGTTACTCGCTATAACTCAAAAATGGCTGGGCCTATTTGACTCCTACCTTTTTCAGTTCGCAATATATCTGTGAAGGTGTAAAAAAGAAAGAAAAACTCAAAAGAATATTTTAAAAAATACTAAAAGAGGCAGAGTTGGAAGCATCTTCGGAATATTTCCAATAAACGTCGTTATTTGTGAACCTATCGTCTAACTGTAAATCAGATAAGACAACGTCTTCTAGGTCCTCTAGTTAGAAACATAAATTGTCTTTTATGTGTCTAACAAAAATTAATAAACAAAATAATCAGCTACCAGCTTCGGTATTTTCGAAACAACACGAGTTAGGGAAAGTCTAGGAAAAGAGAAAAAAGAGCCTACACATCTAATAAAGGCCGGGAACGTGTCAGTGAGCTTTCTGGTAGTATAGTCGACCAAGAAATTGTTTTGCCACGCTAAGGTCGAATGTCGTTTGCATGTTAATTAGCTAAAAGGCTCATTTTTGCTTGTTGTGCATTACGTTGAGTACATAATATATACCGGAACAGTGTAGGTACGTTCAAGGTTTATTTGCACATGAAAATAATAGTATTATAGTAGAGGAGACCGAGAGGGGATTTTGTGCAATACTCGAGCGCATCAGAGCAAGATAAGGTAAGTCAATTACATGGAAATAAGTGTACATTTCTATAGGCTGAAGATTTGAGCACGACCTAAGAAAATCGGAGAGCCAAAAAGTTGTAAAAAATCGACAGCTTGAAATACTCGAGTGCGATTATTATTTTGAAGAAAAAAAAATCGTTAAAGGTTTACGGAAAAAATAATCTAACGATTATTTAAAACCATTAAAAAAGCGTACCGCAGCTGAGGCCTGTATTTCTCACTTCATGTATCTTACTTCTTCTCACTGTTTTTATATATCTTATTCTCTTACACTGTCCTCACATTGTGGATAAAATGCATCATAGAAAGTAATTCTAAATGTTCAACTTAATAACTTTGCACCACAATACTCCCTTTCCCACATTAACTTGCGTGAATAGAAATTTATATTAAAGGTCTTCGATGTTGTAAAGCCATAAAAAACAATTGCATCTAAAATCATTTTTTCTGCAAGAATGTTACAGAATGTTTATTATAAAATTAAACAACGAGACACTCTAATAATTATACAAAATTATATTTAATACACAATGAGTAATCATAAAAATTGCAAAAGCACACACTTGTAGATTTAAAAAAAGACAGTTTAAAGTAGGTCTTTTAACAAGTCGTGATTATTCCCATTTGTAAAAAAAACTCTTTAATCGGATAGTCTATATGAATTTGCTGTGAAATGACTTTAATTTTTTCTATAAACGAAGAATATTAGAATACAATAATTTTGACCTAGATTCGTGAATATCTAACAATACTTCACTAGACTTTCGAAGGGGTTCTGTTGATACGTCACCTTGTAAAGAACCTGACTTTAGATTTTCTCAAGTCATGTTACATAGAAGAACGTGAATACTACACTTAAAGAACAAATCCGCAAGGTACGCAGTTCAAACCCCACCGCCGTTGGGGTATTGTCGCATCCACTCCTAATACAAGCTCTTAATTTAAGCTCAGTAGGAGGGGAAAAAGGGAATAGTAGACATACCTAAAAAGTATTTCTAACATCCTTTAAAATAAAACTGCTACATCTATGCCAGTAACAAAACTGGATCATAATTGGATTCGTTATCGGGTAATGTATGAAACTCTTAAAACCACTTCTTGATATTGCCATATCTTGTACTTAAAAAATTAAGTGCAAGGTATGGCACCTGTCGTGAGCATATATAGATTTTAGTATTAGGTACCTTATAAAATAGTAATTTATAGTTAAGTTTATAGTAGCCAAATGTCACACGACTGCGATAATATCAAGTCGAATTAATTACGGAAGATGTGCTCACGACTTGTGCCAGTTAGTTAATAAATATATACAGGACCATATGACACACGGACGTCTGTTCCAAAGGTAGACAACTTAATGCCTATGCTTGTATTCTGAGAAAAGAATACCATTGACCTTTATTTTTACCTTTACAAATGTTGCCGCAAAGGTCACATTGCGCATCGCTTCTGCGTTCTTATTTATTAAAGGTCAAAGGTCACAAAAATCAGTTTATCGTGATTTTCAGCTAAACGGTAGGTTTTAACATAAAGGTGTTTAGGTAAGAATTATAGATCACATAATTATCTATCAAAAATGTACAAATACCTTTTCCCTAAGATCCAATGTTGACGATTACTTCATTATTATTGTTAAAAAACTTATAATAGGCCAGTAATCTAATTCAATAAAAGGGGCTGACTGCAGAATGAGACGTAACTGGCTGATTTTTTGTATGTACCTTTATTTTAGATTTACAAATGTTCTCTTAAAGGTCACAATGCGCAACGCTTTTGCGTACTTAGATATTTAAGGTCAAAGGTCACAAAAATCAGTTATTCGTGATTTTCAGGTAAACTTTTAAAAGATTTTTTCCCTTTTGAGAGCTACCGAAACATACTTTTTATTTTTTTCTTTTTATAATATTATTACTGAAATATAAAGCCTTCTCTTACACACGTGTGTGTGTGTGAGTGTATACTCACACACACACACACATACTTACATGCACACATACAAACTAATAAACATACTCTGGAATTGTATTTTTTTATATTTTTATCCTTTAGTCCAGATTTAAGTTCTTAAGATAATGTATAATTAACTGTACGTCTGTGTGGATGAGCGGGGCACCCAGCAATACGGGCTTGCGCCTAGTGCAGGGGCTTTTGCCACATTTTGTTCTGAATTTACGAAATTGAATAAAGTTATTTTTAATTTTTTAATTTTCATTTCAAAAACCTAAGTCGGGAAATAAAATGGTGGCCTCTGAAAATTGGAGTTAGGAGTGGCTGCCAAATACTAACAAATGCTACGAAGCCACATCCTTTTTTGGGACATCACACTGTGGCCTTCACGGTGGTGCGGGAAATGCCTTTTGTCATTCCAACCGCCCTACGTCACAGGAAGGAATTCAAGTGGAGATGGGCTGGTCATATGTGAGGTGGGTGAGGAGGCCTTCACCTTCGATTCGCAAGGGGTACTTACTAGGAAAATACGATAAGATAACTAATAAGAACAGTAAATAAGTACTATAACAATTTTTTAAGTTGGTTATATTATTATTAGTTAAGTTAGTTATATATAGTTCACAATTAGTTAAGTTAGGTATACGTTAAATTCTATACTAGTTGTTACCCACGACTTTGTTCGCGTAAAATAAGGTAAAAAGTGTTAGCGTGATAATATATAGCGTATAGCCTTTCTAGATAAATGAGCTATTTAGCACGGAAATATTTTTTCCAAATCGGACCATTAGTTACTGAGATTAGCGCGTTGAAACAAACAAAGGTGTATATATGATTCTAATCACTTATAATATAGCTATGGAGACAGCGATCGAAGCTGGTAATACCACTTTATGATAAGATTCAGTAAAGGAAAATCCAAATGTATTGTGAAAATGGTGATAACAAAAAATTACCAGACTGAGTTTGTTGCGGGCTTTTCTCAGTGCAGGGCGGGAGGAATCAAACAAGCTTAGCTTTTAAGTCGTAAATTTTATCACCAAATCGTTAAATGATTAAAAAAAAATAACATTATACATATGACATTCATATGTGCTTATAAAAAAGTCTATATGACTTGACTTTCACTTGACTTGATTTGACTGGAATAGAATAGAATACATTTTTAAATGGCAATTTTAAAAATAACCTTGTTAATTATAAAAGTAAAAGAAAAGGAATATAAATTAATATAACAGTTAAAATGATATCTGTATTCGAGACTTGGGCATCAATACATATAAATAAGAATACGGCTCTATATTGTTTCGCTCCATCTTGCAAACCGGTTTTCTTTTAGGCATTGAACTTAATGTTACCACCAGAACAGCAACGTTCTTCACATGGTTCCATTTATATGAATGGGAAAATTGTGAAACCACAATTTTTGTACAAGAATCTTCCGTCTGCCGCCACCGAAAGCGCAAATCCATCCAGAGACTGTGGACAAAGAAAAGACAATTGATTAATTCCTGGTATTACTTATTCCAGATCCAGCTGGTAGAAATACGGCCAGAATTCTGTAGGTTTGCGTATTATTATTTAAAATAAAAATAAATAATACTTTCTATAAAAAATTGTCATATTTGACTAACACTAGTCACCAGTACTACTATACTAGTCAGTATAGTATAGTAGTATATACTATAGACTAGTCTTTGACAATCTTATAGTAACAATTAGCTGCGCCCCGCGACTCCGTCCGCGTGGGCCACCCTTATCACTTAGGAGTATGTAAAATAGCTAGTAGCCGATTCTCAGACCTATTGAATATGCGTATAAAATTTCATAAATATCAGTCAAGCCGTTTCGGAGGAGAACGGTAACTAGCATTGTGACACGAAAATTTTATATGTAAGATTATACATGTGTGTGTAAATCGTTTGGCATCTAAACTACTTTGCTTTAATCCGCGAATGAATACGAGGGAAAATCGGTGTAATGCTGCAACCCGAAATCTACACCACCGAATCCGCCACCAAAGCACAGCACTACACTGACTTTCGGACGTGCCTCAATGCACCTTTAGCTTCGACACAGAAGCATCATCAGGAGATAGACTCTACAAAGGTTATTTGTAAAGTCTATCTCCTATCAATATTGAAACAATTCTTAATAGGCAGAGGATGCTGAAACAAATCTGCTTGTATCAATTACTCACTTTACACCTAAAATGTAACTGGTCAGTTTATGATTAAGCATGTGATGTGTTTATCAGAGCAAGTATGAAGTATAAGTAATATATAAATCTACTTCACTAAAAATTGAAGGCTTTTATTGCTATAATTAATACTGCATTTTATTCTTAGTAGCGTTTTACTTATAAGTTATAATCTATATTTTCGACTATTACTTCTTAAGAAAAATCAAATTAGTCAAAACAAGTTATAAATAGATTCAGACATATATTTATTAATTATTTCTAATAATTCTTATAATCTAAATAAATATCAATTGACACTAATTTTCCCTGAATCGGGTACAGGGTAGCCTTTTCAAACGGTTAAGAAATTTTAACAAAACTTGATAGTCTGCTAAGAATTTTAATCAATAATAACGATATAAATATGTATACAATTTAGAAATGTTTGTGGTATTCGAGGTGTTTAGAATTACAATCAATGCGTATATTACTATAGTCTGGTTCTTAAATCGCACAATTGCGATTCATAAGTTATAATGTCGTTTGCCTACAATTTACACTTCATGCATGTTGACTGTTCAAAATCGATTTATCATAAATAAACGAAGTAATCTATAACTTACCAGTTAAAACTGACGAAACCACTAAAAGTATTTTCTCACTAAACCTTAAATCATTCTTTAATCACAGCATTGAATAATATTAACGATATATCAACACAACATACGTCACTTTTAGACTTCCGCCATCTTGTAAATTTATTTCTGTTCTGCTTGTCTTTGAATTTGTACCAGTAACAGAATAGCTGCATTTTAACTTTTAAGGTTTTAAGCCCAGAGTAATAAAATTAGTTTTTCTACAAGTACAATAGTTGATAATTACAATTATTTTACTGTAATGTATATAGAATTGCTGTAAAAATTCAGTTTGAATATTGGTCAAAATATGTTAGTTTACGCCTGAGCCTACTTTAGATTATGATAATTATATCTGAAGGATAATTGCTTCAGGTAAAAATCAAGCATGTACCCATACTCCACCGTCTCAGAGTATTGTTCATCGAGAAAATTATCTGTGTTTAGTTAATCCCTACATATTTAACTAAATAGAGTACGTCGGGTGAAATCGAGTGGAGCAAGAAAAATACTATTTGAATTAATTGGTAGTATTCACTTGTAAATATTTTGGATCAGAAAGGACACTTCTCTGATTTAAATATAAGTTGAAATATAAATAAGAGGAGCAACATTATTATTTTGTAAAGATCATTAAGTAATTGAAAAAGGGAACAAAAGTTGTAGAAATGCGTCGATGCCCTCAGATTACTTACATATTAGTTTTACAGAGAATCTTAATCTGAGTTAAATTAAACCTTATGCCAGAGCCAGACATAGCTTCATTTAAATGATCATTTCAATGAACATATAGTGTGGACTGGGTCTATGTGTAACTCCGCAAAGTTTGGAGTACTTTGTAGCCGTCAAGGTCAAAATGTATAACACAACAGGCATTAGATTAACTAGCTACCTAACCTAAACAATAATTTCTGTTATTCCTACTCTAACCTAAGGTAAATAAATCTGTTAAAACACGACTTTAAAAATCAAATGTCTTTGAATAAAAAGTGTTTTAAGAGAAATAGATTACTAATTATCACAGAAATTCGGTTCATAAGACTACTTAAATAGTTAAATACGATTTTGAAATTATTAATTACTTAATAAAATTATTGTTATTAATATTAAGTAAATTGCAAAAATTAATTAATCGTATTGTGTTGAAGAACATCAATATCATACTTGTAAGGAAGAAATTAATAAAACTGCTTTATAATGACATTATCTCAAAAATCAAATGCAGCAGTAGAATTTTTAAAAAATACTTGGATAACTTATAGCAAAAGAAAGTTTGTAAAATATGGATTACCTTTTTTGTTATTGACTGTTGGAGGATCATTCGGTTTAAAAGAGTGGGCTGAAATAAGGTAAGTAAATTAAGATTTTCGATTAATACTATTCTTATGTAACCATAGATTAAAATATATTTAGTTAAGTGTTTTGTAATTATTTTATTATTTCATTAGAAAATAGGATTAAGCTTATATTCAATTTCAAAGTGTCTATATATTTAATCGATTTAAATCAAACATAATATGTACATTTTAAATTTACAGTTTGCTTTTTTTGTGGTTTATCATATTTCACTATAATGGAGTTTCTACAATATTGTTATCATGATTGGGTTTACAAGAATAATGAGTGTTTATTTCCAAATATCATTTTCCGTTCAGTTTCAGTTTATTCATGACATCTAAATCTATGTCATATAGATTTACACATTTAAAATTTCAGAGAGATCTATTTAATCTAATTCATTGATATCTAAATTGATCTCTATAAGATTAGGTAGAGTGCAGTCAGTTTAAAAAAGCATGCCCTTCTAAACTGCTAAAACTCTGCTAAACCAATCGTGTGATTAGTTGACTTTGCAGTGTGGGGTTGAGTTTGAGTATACAATGGTATTGCTGCACATGCAACCATCAAGCATTGCAATTAATATTTACTTTCACACTTTAACATATTGAATTTTATTACAATTTTAGACTACACACAAATTATTATCAATTCTGATCATAATTCCTGTCAGATATAAATCCTGGTGGTATTTTATCTCTTACCTGTATTTATATCACTAATATTGTATATGAACGATTTAACAACATTTATCTTACAACTCCTACTCCCTGAATATTTTAATAATATTGAGAACATTTTATAACTAAAAATCAAGGAAAAGAAAAGGTGTATATGCTGTATATTTAAGCTTTATTTCTCTGTAATGTGAAACATTACATATTTATAATTTTTAAACAGGTATCAAGTTGTAAGAGTTAAAGGCGTTACTAAGGAAGAAGCTGAAAAAATGGGCCTTCATAAACAAAGGGAAGTTAGTTTAGAAAGTACATATGAGGAAATAAAAACCATAGATATTGACAATTGGGAAAACAAAAGAGGGCCTCGCCCCTGGGAAGATACAGGCACAACATAACATAGGGCTAAATAAAATATTTATTCAGATTTAAAAGAAATAATTTATTTGTTAAATATGTAAATTTATTTAGTTTTTAGAATAAAATTTAAAATAAAATATTTTTCTTTCATTTCCTTATTATTAAAATAAATCTATCCTATATCAATACATAGTTCTATATTTATTCTAATAAAATAATGCTGTGTTTTATACAAAAAATATCCTTTTATACAAATTTTTATTAAAAAACATTTTTAATAGAAATTTGTACCCAATTTACGGTTAATCATAATTATGATGATAGAGTTTTGGAACTCATATGCGAGGCAGTAAGCCTGTCTGTCGCAAAAGCTCAAAAGGGGCTGACTGTAAATAAAAAGCACATCGATTTCGTTAAAGAAGGTTCAAATATGAAATCAAGAGTCAAGCTGGTTTCCATCTTAGATACTGCACCCGATTCCGCTCTTTTGATGTATATGTATAAAAAACATTACAAAATCCCAGAGGATGTTGTTGTCTCGTCATCCGGGCCAGACATATTCCTTTACTCAAAGACACTAAAGCGAGTAGTACTTGTAGAACTTACAGTTCCATGGGAGACTAACATCCCCAAAGACCATCTGTTAAAAACGAACAAGTACCCTCCGGAGTATGAAATTTGGCACAATTGTAGTTCATATAAAGGAAGGCGTGCGATTGCTAATATTTTTATAATATGCAATATTCGTATATTAAATTATTAAAAAAAAAACACACGCACGCCAACGCCAAGTGATTTACACCGTCATGGATGATGTCAAAGCGTAATCGTGACAACCATAGATTATATTAATTGTCAAATTTTATTTCTCTGTGGATAGAACAATATATTTCGTTGTACGCAAAAAGATTTGTGGGCCGTATTCGACCAGCCGGCGATTTCTTCTAGCTTTAAATAAGGATTTATTACGCCAATCCAAAGATTATTGGCCAAATTTCAACCACCAGCCGATTTCTAGTATAAAAAATACGCTAGCGAACTCGCGGGCATCGACTAGGCGTATGAACATAGATGTTGCGAAAAATGTTTTTTATAAATAGAACTGCGTTGAGAGCGGTCCAGTTTAGCGGTGAAGAATTTAATTGATATACATAATTGGCTTTGTAAGGCTATGCATAGCATCTTTCGGGCTACTTAAATCAGCGGAAGCAATATCCCATTTTTCATCTCATCTGAGTGACCGTTATCACGACTGTTTTTTTTTTTTGATTGTGTCGTCATCATAACTTTTTCCTGTTTGTGTTGTCATCATCATTTTTCCTGCTTGGGTCGTCATCATATTTTTTCCTCTTTGTATCATCAGTTTTTTTTTGTTTGTGCCTTCATCGTCATTTTTTTCCTTTTTGTGTCCTCATCCAATTTTTTTTCTGTTTGTGCTTAGGAAAATGGACCAAGAAAGTAACAAAGTTGTATCCCTGGGATGGAAAGCAGGTAACAGCAAAATACATAGAGAAAGGCAGATAAAAGGTGGGGAGATGATCTGCTCAAGCGCTGAAGGAGATTAGCAATGGATCGACAAATGTGAAGGGAGTAAAGGAGGAATAGAGGGGTCTAAAGGAGGTCTTTATCGCAAGGCAGTCTGACCTGGCAGCTGACATAGTATAACATTATCTATATATATATATTAGACATTGGTAATAGACTGGTACTACCAAGAACTCTTATACATATACATGGACTTCAGTAGGCACTTAGCTGTCTGCTGCCTCCTTTTTTTGCCTCTCGTGACATAAAAAAGAAAACTTTAAGAAGAGAGAATCTACATAAAAAAAAAATTGTTACTAGTGGCATATTTCCTATGCCCAAAGCGATATATATACGATAATAATAGCCAAAACGCGAGTTAAAATTTTACTGTCTGACTGCTCATTTTTTGCATGTAATCTTCGTAAAGGGTATAGCGATTTGGATGGGACTTTCACTGTTAGATAGCTAATTTTACAAAAAACAGCATAGGTTACTTTGCTTTACGGCTAGCGTAATATAAATTTGTTTTATGGCATAGCCGAAGTCGCGGGAAACACCTAGTATGGTATAAAGTATACAGAATCTTTCGTAAGGTAAATTAGCATATTTCGTTTAATAATTACATGTAATGTTATCTGGTTACCCGCCCCTGATCGGCGAGTATTTGCAACAGGTGAGCGGTTCATTTTTAATGTAACCAATCTTTTCTGTTCATTTTAAATGTAACCCATATCTTTTATGTTCATTTTGAATGTAACCCATATCTTTTGTTCATTATTTCATTATGAAATCTCTCCAAATTTATTTCTTAGTAATTATTGTTATGTTATTTAAATTATTACCCTATAGCGGACCTCCTTAAGGGCCCTATCGAAAAATCCGTTCTTAGCGGATACCAACTAAGTATAAACTACGTGCTTGCCAAATTTCATCTTTGTACCTTCCCCTACTTTGTACCTTTACTTTTTATATATTTTAGTACCTTTAAGTTAAATAAAGATTTTTGTTTTTTTTTTTCACCCGGTTTTCGATATTTTGCGATAGATGACCTTTCGCTTTTATACATATTAATTATAGTTAATTGTCTGGCTGGCCCGTTGGCGCAGTGGGCAATACCTGGCTTCTGCTCCGGGGGTCGTGGGAGCAAAGCAAATCTAATTCTATTGGTTGTTTTACTGTTTTTATCCTATTTCATAAGATATAGGGTCTCAATTAATATTCATATGCTTATTAGCGTAGCAGTAGTGATTTCTTTTAGAGGTTATATTAATTATAAAATGATTCTTTCATATTTCAGTATAACACAAATTAGTATTATAACCTAACCTGTGTTATATTATAGATATATGTGTAAACGGTTTTTTTTTCTCTCTATAATACACGACAATATATCTAGGATGTTAGAAAAGCGACCCAAATCTTTATTGTTTTTGGTAAAAAAACATATCATGTTATTGCTAAAATTGCTTTTCTTTTTTTAAACTTTAGGGATGAAATAGACTAATTACTGAGCATTGACTTTTCCCTTTGACATCTAATCAGTGAATTTATGACAATAATTAATAATCTACTTATATGTATATACCTAGATTAAATTAAGAAAATACTAGCGAATGCGGCAGACATTGTATTGCCCGATTTTGGAAAACTTTACAATAATATAGTTTATACATCAGAATAACACATAGGCTATAAATTATAAAGATATTGTGTGAATTGTCGGAAATATAAGGATAAACTTCTGCCATCTGCGAGCTATTCGAGAAAAAAACGTTAAGAGTTACACATATATAGTGTATGAAGGAAATGTTTATCTTAAATAGTTCTACAAGAAAGCTCGCGACAGCATAATTATATCTATATTTCAATTTTAAGCAATTAACGCCAAAATAGTGAATGTAGCAAAGCTTTGATTCCCTTTTCGAATGTAGAAATATGTGAAATCCAACATAAATAGCCGTATTTTTTGATTGCGTATGCTTAGTGGTTCGATTTTTACACAGTAACCAGAGGTCCGACACCTCAGTATTTGGTATTAATTTCTACTTTATACCTGTATATGTTTCTGAAAAAAGGACTTGACGGACAGACACTATTGTAACAACAAATTTACAATTTTCGAATTTTTCTCCTTTACTTGTGCTAATCCTCGATTATATTTATATTATATTTTTCAAATCAAACATGTACCTATTGGCACGCATGTGCCGAGCAGCAGCCCCGCAGACTTCTAATGGGCGAGAACCTTAAATCTGCGATGCTAAATAGCCTGATGTCAAAAATTGCAATGTTGCCATTAATTATAACACCATTTTATCCATATAATGACAAAAATATTGAGGACTTGGCCCTGATATTCTGTGTACATTCCAAAGTTTGGGTCTTTCATACACTTTTAAAATCATTGTGGGAAAAAGTTTGTAGTACGGCAAAAATAATAAGAATATTGTATATATTATCGTCTAACTTTGAATATTCACTGTGATATTAAAATTTATAAAATCCAAACTTCTTTTTCTGTTACTGTATAATTTTGCTATTCTTCTTATACATTTCTGAATTAAAAATTGATTGTCTGTAAAGTCGGTTTCTTCAGACGATAATTTAAGGTGGTAAATCCGAACGCTTAGGTCGATCGTGCCTCTCTAGGTTGGTCTACATCGCTGTCCTTTTACATTTTTTAAGCTTTCCCAGCGAAATATCAAAATATCAAAGTATCAAACTTGTCGAATGTCGTAGAATTCGTGCAATTTGTTTTTCGGTTTTATTTAGATCTAGAATAGATTACTATTTTCACTTTTCAGCCAGTATCTACTTAATCCAATGCATACATTTTATATGGAACTTAAGGGGAGACTTTAGACCTCTATGATAAATTTATATGAAAATAAGAAACAGATCATTTTTGAGAAACAGTGCAAAATGAAAATTTATACAACATTTCCCCATTGTTTTGGAAGCAGAAAATACGTTCTTTGTAATCGATTTTGTAGTGAATAACATTACTGCGTAATCTAAAGAAAATTTATTTAGTTTAATCCTTTTCAAAAAACCATTAAGCTTCTGCACACGTAAGTGACGCTTACTCATCCGGTATTCTTGACATTTTTGGTATAACGTGAGCTTTGACTCGCATCAAGGCCAGGTGAGTGTATCTGGTATCACGGGTAGTGATACCACTACCAAGTTTGCCAAACGCAAGTACACTACCTGACTACCTTTTCTCGAAACCCTTCATATATTTTTTGAACATTCATAACTTTGGACGGATAGATAATTGGATTCTCCACTTGCTAAACATATAAGGTTTCAATTGAGTAGTTTTTGTAGTTTAGATTTTATTGATATCTAAAAATCTCTCATTTCGACACTGACTCACTGATGATTATCAAAATGTATAGGGTACTTCCTGAAGTCCTAGAAAGCTAAAATTTGGTATGTAAGCTAGTATAAGTACACAACGTACAAAAATATTGTAAGTTTGGGAACATTCACCCCCCCAAGCCCCATGTTTTTGGTCGGATAAAATATACTTAAAACGATAAAAAACCATTATGGCGTTTTAATTCAAAATGCAGAAAGCAATCTATTAAATCGAAGCGTGTTTAAAACTGAACTAGACAGCAGCTTTACAGCGCGTTTAATATTCTGTTGAGATTGCCGGAACCGAGTGTTATGTGGAATACAACTACAGAGCGGCCATCTACCACCGGGACGTCCATCTCATTGTCGAAATTGCTGTCCCGAAGAAGGATCCGGATTTTGTATAATGGAACTAGTAGATTAATAAACGAAAAGTGAAAGAAAAGAGAGAATATAGCATGACATAATACTTTAAAAATCCCAGGGGCATTTAGCCTGTGGTGAAAATTGAGTAACTAGAAAAAAATATAACGTAGTTATTGCAGGCCACCGCATCCCTATACTGGAATTGAGTTGCGGAGGTCTATTTTCAGTGTTAAATTACCACTATAAATAATGAAGATAGAGTTTTCAGAGATTAAACTTGCTTTTTGAAATATCTAATCATGTATCAAATTCTAATTGTTTATTAAATAATAAAAAAAATATTTCGCATGATTTTTTTTAAAGATTTTGTGTGTTTTGTTAAACATACGTTTCAAAATTTAGATAAAGATTCATTGACAGTCCCTAAAAAAAATAATAAATAAATGACTTGTATGACTGGTCTTTGACCATTCTGTCGTTCCCTGTGCGCTTGCTTCATCGTTTGTGCAATATGTTAACAGATATTACTTAAGAACTGTTTCCCTAATAGTTAATTTAACTTTCAAGTAAAATATTTCTTTCACAATTATTCATATAAACGCGAGTTTTATCAAATTGTGTAAACATTTGTCAACTAAGCTATTTGACTAACATCAAATTATCTTGGATGAACAAAAATATTGAAGTTGATATAACAATAAATGATTTTTAAATTTAAAGAAAAAACCGCCTTCAAAAAACGGAAAGTACTAACTACTAATGGAAACAAAAAATAATTAGTACTTTTATACAATTTCAGTAGACACCTAGTGATGTGTTGAAGTCAGTACCAAGTCAAATAGGTAACCCGCTACACATATGGCATCAAAGATGTATATAAATTTTTGTTTGTTGATTTCTCAGAAATCCTTTACGGGACCACGTCTGAAGTATTGTCTACCGACAAAATCGGTCCACAAATGGCGGAGTAATCGCGTCACATACATACCATAAAATAAAACATAGAGTCCAATTCCGAACCTCGTCTTTTTTTGAAGTCTTATAAAAAAGCAGGAAACATAAAAACTTGCATAGAAAAAATTTATGATTTCTTTTTGTAAAAAATGTTTTTTATTTTTTTTACGTTTCAGATCCACAACTTTTGAATGCCGCTAACATCGCACACGAAAGAGAGTAAGCTTTTAAGTCATTTCATATTTAAACTATTTCATTCATCTTTAATCTATAAAATTGCAATGGGCCATCCATTCTCGCTACAACACTATAGACGCGATTGATAAAAAAAAAAACGTATTCAAACCGCTACTGAAACGCATTACATAGTTTTATATCGCTGACCAACAAAGTTCCAAGTACCAAGCACCTCATGGATTTGTTCAAAGTTGTACCGAGGTTTTTCCTATATGACGTACAATCTGTTACTTTACTTCGAGAAGATTGTATCTAAGGCTTAATCAGTGGCCGACATTTGAGTCGATTGGTACGTTAAGCAGTTGTTACTGCGACAGGGTGGCCGATTCTAACAATCGGGACCCACGTGGGTCCCGATTAATATCTCCGAGTGATATTAGTCGTGAGTTTGTAGAATTTGTGGGGGCTTCCGGGGATGACGTCAGAGTGAAATCGGTCATTTTGACTATTCCCACAGCCACGACCTCTAGCGGATCCTGGTACTAGACTGTGCTATCGCTAGATGGAAGAAAAAAACGGTCTGTTACTTTACAATTTCATGATAATTCACTTTAAAAATAAATTTAGAGTAAATTTAAAACGTTCATACTGCTAAATGGTTAAATTATGAACTTTAATGAAAGCTCGCTTGTTCAATAGAACCGGATATCGCCGGCTGCTCGAAATTCGCCCACAAACCTTTTTGCATACAACAACATATACTGTTCTATTTACAGAAAAAAAAAATTGACAATTAATTTAACATAGGGTTGTCACGATTACGCTTTGACATCATCTAATACATGTGTTTGTATCGTTTGGCATTGGTGTGCGTGTATTTTTTTTAAATAATTTTATATATTAATATTGCATATCATATAACATCATTAGCATTCGCACACATTCGTCTACATGAACTAAAACTGTGCCAAATTCGCTGCACGTATTAATGTATAAATTCTTTTAGCCTTACGAGACGTTTATAAACAATTAATCTCTTTTTCTGCAGGCACATCCAAGAACATATGGATGTTCCGATCGACACCTCAAAGATGTCTGACCAGGAACTCCAGTTCCACTACTTCAAGATGCACGACGCAGACAATAATAACAAATTGGACGGATGTGAACTAATCAAGTCCTTAATACATTGGCATGGTAAGAGTTTTTTTTTCTAGCAAAACTATTTAATTATTAGTTTTTCAGGTGTAATATATAATTTTTTTTAAATAAAATTATTTATTTTTTAACAAAGAAATTGATTAAAGGTTAAAGTTGACTAAATTATGTACAAATCACCTGGCAGAATAATGGCAGTTGATAAATAAAAACAAATGGTTTAAAAATACAGATATATTGGCTTAATTTTGCACCAATGTGGTCGCTTTTTGGTTTTCTTTTATTTGTGTGAATTTGTGTTGTTTTGGGGGGATATGTTAGCCGTATGTTAAACAGGAAGTTAAAATTTTTCATGTTACTTGGGTCGTGTTCAAGGGCTTTGAAGGGACGCTAAAATTTTTAGGCGATTTTGCTTATAGCGATCGTTAGAATAAGTTTTATCGTCCGTTTAGTTGACAGAATTACATAAAATGTAACACTTTATAGACCTCGAGACGCATTAAAGTCCTGTCTTTATCTATATACAATCCATTTTGGCTATAACCCCATATTTCATACATTTTTATGAACATTTTTTTAAGCTGAAGAACCATATACCCTTTATCTTTATAATTCATATAGTATACTAAATATAATGACAATATAGTATACTAAACATTACGATTTAAACCAAATTGTTTATGGTATTTTATTATATACAATAAACAATTTGGTCTTATTTACATATAATCAATAGCATGTAATGAAATGATTAATTTAAATGTCCATGAAATATCGAAAAAATTAATATTAAAGAAATGTAAGACAATAGAAATCCATAAACCTTTAATTACTCAAATAGCTTTTTATTATTAGTGTTGGTTTTTGGCACAGACCAAGTCAATAGTCATAAACCAAGAATAGTATAATGTTGGGTTTGAATGTGATCATTCATTCATCTGTGTTTTTCATTTCTATGTTTCATCGATTGCTATTGGGATCGGATCATTTTGTCATCATAGAACAAGGTCATAAACAACAGCCAGAACCCGGCACTCCACCGGTCGGCGAGAAAATATTCCAAGACGAAGAATTAACCAACTTAATTGACCCTATACTTAACATGGACGACCATAATAGAGACGGCTACATAGATTATCCAGAATTTATAAGGGCGCAACAGAAGAACCAAAAGAAAGAAGGATAACATTCCATATTGATTCCGAGAATTTTTACAACGTAATTATTATTTTCGTAAGTTTTTTTTTTATGTAGCAACACTGTTTAATATAATTTAGAGGGTAACATTTTGTTTAATCTACCACTTTGGTAGTGGGTCCTCTTTTGGGGCAACAAATGACTTATTTCAATACTCTGTAGTTTACAGAAGCTAGATACTCAAAGAATTAAAATGAGATTGTATACATACATTTATTGACATAATATAAGTTAGTACTTAATACAAATACTCTTTTCTCAATCCATTGACAAATGGTAATGCATTGGAAGTTAATGGTAGGGAGCCCAAGAGAGGATTTTACGCAATACTCTAACGCGTCAGAAAACCATATATAACCATATAGGGAAAAGCCTTGCCCCCTGTACTGTAACCCCACCAAATATGAACACTTTATATAGGATTTCGTTATAGGTTTCCAAGTAAAATTCCAGCGCGACAGATTAAAATAAGGTAAGTTAATTACATAGAGATACGTTTAATTTTCCATAATCTGACAAATTAAGCGTTATAAAAGAAAATGAGAGAGTCACAAAGTTGTATATAAAAACATCACCTTGAAATATTTTAACGCGATTATATTATTTTGAAAGAAATCCTTTAAGGATTACGGACAAAATGTAATCAGACAATTTTCTTAAAGCAATGTAGTTAAAACTATCTGAAGCGCATGCTCAAAGCGTTATTGACAACATGACCTTTCCTTAACATAATCATTTTTTTTTCACCTATTCTACATAATCCAATAGATCCCCACAACGCTCTAGTAACTACAAATTTAGCATCACGGGCTCCCTACCATACCTACTTTCACAAAGTATGTTCGTAAATATTACAAAAGTTGCAACTTCGCCGGCTATGCATCCAAACACTTCATATTTAAATTTAGGATATGTAACTCATATGGCGAAGTTTTGGCGCCAAATTAGACGCGTAGCCTCGACTACTACAGGCTACCTCTTTGGCAACCTCAGATATCCATGGTTGCATAGTCAGCGACGTGGCCATGGCGTCTCGCTGAGGTAGGGCTCTTAGAGACAAAAGGATATAATAAAAAACATTTCATCCCGTCACAAAGGGCTCTTAAAATTCCTCCGGAGCGAAGGCCTCCATGGGAGTCACGCCTGTTAGACTTTAATACAGTTTTTCCTTTTGTTACAAATTTATTTCAACTCTACCAATTGTGGATTCTCTTTGTTGCCACGTTTTACGCGAATTCACATTTATAAATAGGCTATTTTTTAAAAGGACCTTACCATTTACTCTGTTTTGAGGACTTCCTCAATAACTCAGTATCAGTCCTGAAAAACTCAATAACTTTACTGTGACCGCCAAATGGGACTGAACCTACTCGCTACAAAATTGAGTGACACGGTTATTGGCTACCTGTTTGCGGGAACAATTTCCTGAGACGCGAAACTCAAACTGAAATGGGCGTGGAATGTTTAATAGAATCAGGCGTTACTTTGCGATTTTTTTAGGGTTGGTTTTAAGACCCTGTAGTATCCCCTGATACTACGTAAATATTCTAAATTAATTCTAAATTAACTAAATTGGTGTATGCACGCAACGTAATCACATTGATCACAATGTACTTAGATAGATGTTACCTAGTCAATGGTCGTAACACAACTCTCTGCATAACCGATTGTCTCTGTATTTATAGTCTTATGAACAACTACCCTCCTCCATGTATACACTACAGACCTTATCACACAAGTTGTAACATCGAAATATAAATAAACTAGTTTCTCTTATCGATTTTATTCACCATTTCATAGTAAAATCAATCTGTACATACTTGCACTAATTAACAAGCAAGGCGACCATAAAATAAATAAATGTAACGACGCAATTTTTGTGAAATGTTACTGAAAATTTTTTGCTGTACGTATTAATACATAGATTCTTGATTATATAGAGACTGTTTTGCACGACCCATAATGTGAATAAGAGAGTGCTTTACGAAAGAAAATTGCCACGGATCAAGAATTTGCGTACCATTTTAAAGTTAACTAAACACTTTTAACTTTCAAAAAATTATATAATTTACCAAGCGCGGAAATTTTATCAAAATAGTCAGAAGAACCTTTCTTGTCAATTGGAGAGGAAAAAAAAAACATTCATTAAGTTACTTTTTTTTAAGATGTTATTGTTAACAAAAAGAATTAAATGTATGTATTTCGAAATAAATTCCGTATGCACCATTCAAAATGGATATGAAAATTTAATTTGCCATAACGGAACACCTTGACGCAGCCATTATCAACTTCTAACTATTACGGGGTTCCATTAGCCATCGCCCAAGATTGATGGGCGGTGGCTTTCACTAGGCCATTTCATTCACTCCCTCTAGTCCCCGTAAACCTATTTTCACTCGAATATCAAAATACTTCCAAAATTTTATAACCTATTATCCTTATATCACCATTTAAAAAAAAAAATTAAGTGTGTCTAAACGTCTATAACTATCGAAATATTTTGTTTGGCTATATGTAATACGATACCTATAGCAAGGGGCGAATTAATATGTTTTTGTTTGTCTGTTCGTTTCGGGTAATCTCCGAAACTGCTAGACCGATTTCGATAGGTCTTTTACTGGCAGATTGTTAATGTCGCTAGGAGTAACATAGGCTCCTTTAGTTTTAGTAAAATAAAAACCCTCAAAGATTTTCTTTAAGTTCTCTAGCTCGAATCGGTCGGCAGTATTTCACCTTGAAAATAAAAATTGTTTATAACGTAGTTTTCCTAAGTCAAGATATTTGAAATTCAAGCAATCAAAAACTACACGGTTTACCCCATTACAAGATTCGATCAGCAAATTATTACAAGCGGAAAATGTCGGTACAGGCATTTTTACGACTGATAGCTATACAAGTAAAAGGGTTACGCGGGAAAAGTTATTGCAGGGGTTAACATTTTCAGCGTGGAAAAATGTTTGAGTTTTCTTGAAAAAATTCTCAATATTGTAGGGAGTATTTTTTTTATATAACAAGGGGCAAACGAGCGTTTTGTATGTGTTAAATAATAAAATGTTTGGTTGTGTGTTGCTTACACAAGAAATTTGCGTAAGTATTTGATTACCTACCCTTAAAAATGCCTCTTACTTACATTCAAATCAATAATTAAAGCGTTGAAAAAATATTTCACTTCTGCACTAACATCTGGGGCATCAATTAATATATAGATTTTCTAAATAAAATTTATAGGTAATTCGGGAAAACTCAGCGGAATAGATAAAATATGCAAAATTAATAAATCGCTGAAAGCATTCTAAGCGGTAATTTCCCGCTTTATTCGTAAATACCTTTCCGAGCGATAAATCATTACAAATTTCAGCCGGAATACGAAGTAATTTATAATATTAAATAAAATAAAAATAATAATAAAAATAAAAAAAGATAATATTCAATTGAGAGGTACCATATATAAAAAAAGTCGTGTTACCTAAACTACCGATAAATAAAGAATGGCTGAATCGATTTGGCTGAAAATTCGCGGGTAGGTAACTTAGAACCAGGAGACGGATACAGGATAAGAATGAAAAAGAAATTATCAATTATCAGGAACGGGACCTGGAACGGAAACAAGGCCGGGAATATTTTTTACGATTTAGTAAATAGTAAATGACCCAACGTTCAGGCAGGACGTCGTCTGCAGAGTCAGCTGGTATCTCTCATGCTATCAAACATTGAATAACTATTGTAATTAATATCTCAACCAGTCACCATGTTGCAGTAATTACTTGAATACGATATAAATGTTTTTATTATAATGCAGTACTGTGTTTAAAGAAACCAGCAGTTTGGTTGCTGGTAGAAATAACTTAGTCTTAAATTCATTAAATAAAAAAACGCACAGCGTACAATTCTCTCATTAAGACAAACTAGGAAACATCGCGAAACTTTCTGCGAAATAACGTTACAGTAAAACTCTTTTTATTAAATTCGTCTAAATTGCCTTTATTATGACTCTTTTGTATTAATTAAATCTAATTTTATCTATTTCAGGTAAAGTACACCCATATAATGCAATAGCACATAATTGAATTGACAAAAAAGAAAAAAAAAAGAATATACAGTAATTAATTAAAAGTTTTCGTCAGAAATGTCAAAGATAAATAAAAAATTTTATGCCATAATGTCAAAAGTAAAACATTTCAAATAACATAAATAATCCATCACAATTATACCTTAATATTTTAAAATTTAAATTAATCTACTTTAATTTATACCTGGTCTATAAGTTATGTAACTAATATTAGGAATTCGAGGTTTATGACATTTTTAGTATCACATCCAGCGGTATTTTACATAAAACTAAATGTGTTAGTGCCCTAAAAAGCAAAGGTATTATGACTTGTTATAAGAGTACTGTGTCATAGGGGGATTACCGTATTTTGTGGCGGGACTACCGACGTCCAGGGAAAATTGCAACACGAGAGGGCTTGCTTTTATTGCTCGCATTTAAGAAAATAATATGTCATTTTCTCTAGTACACTTATACCTGATGTTTCTGTCCCTTTCTTACAATAGCACTTGTCAAATCAAGGTCAAGTGCAATTTAATCACAAGTATTAATACTTTACACATATAAATAAATTCACGTGGCTGTTTGTAATGTTGAAATTATTGTTTTTTGCTAATAACATATGACTATAAAATACAGGCTTTTTTGTCATTTCTTATTTGGGGCACGCTAATTGTCGAAAGTTGTATAGAAATTGTACCCTCTCCCCATCCTTTTTCTTCTTCGTCTTTATCCGTTCCCTCATTATTGACGATCGTGATCACAAAACGCACTTTCTCGGACAATGCTTCATTATCCACTGATTCCGGTCCTAACTTGCCCACATCGCCTCAGATTTGTTTGTTAATACTAGTCTTTAACCCTTGGCTTCCCTGTGGTAATTCGTATGAATAGAGTCTCAATAGCTGAACGGTGGAGGATATGGAATGAAATCCGCTAGGTACACCGTTCAAATCCTGGGGTATTGTCGCTCCCATTTCTGACAGAAGCTTTTAATTTATGCTTAGTTGGAGGGGAAACGGGATACATAAAAACGGGATATATAAAAAATCTTAAAATCCTAAATATTTTTTTAAATCCTTACTAAATCCTAATATATATAAATGTGAAAGTAACTCTGTTAAGTTTTCACGCCTAAACCGTTGAACTAATTTTGATGATTTTTGGTATAAAGATAGATTGGACTTTGGGAATGAAATAGGCTACTTTATGTCGCGAAGATGGAATTTGAATAGGTTTTTGAACGTCCTATTTGAAGCTAGCATTGGCATACTGACTAAAAATGAGTAAATACTTTTTTTAGCGTTTTGGGAATATTCTACCACTATGGGGGCTGACATGTGATTATTAAAATCCATCAAGAAGTTTCTTCCAGCACTAAGCCAGATTCAGAGCTCAACGGTATAAGGTGAGGACTGAAGTCCGCAAGGTACCCGGTTCAAACCCCACCGCCGTTGGAGTATTTTCGCACCCACTCCTAACACAAGCTTTTAATTTAAGCTTAGTAGGAGGGAAAAAAGGGAATATTAGACGTAAAAAGTATTCCTAATATTGTTTTTAATAAAAATAAAAGATTTTATTAAATAAAAGCAATCGTTGTTCCTTAGCCTCGCTAAAACTCGTAAATGGTTTGACCTATATAAATTCCGTTTATTTTCATTCATTCCCTATATTTCAAAGAAGGTTTATAATAGAAAAGAAATGAAATGACGAAAGATTATTTTAAAATACGCATAAATCTCGCATCTAGATTATAGGTCGTTCGTTAGAATAGAAAAGAAATTTTATATCTTTCTAGTTAATTTTCCACGAATAAACTTATCTACTGAATATATAATAATTTTACAGAATTATATTAATACACAATAATTAACTTGAAAATGACAATCACATACACCTGAAGATTGTAAAGGCATCTCGCTCCATCCCAAACTATACCTAGGACCGGCAACGGCTGTTACGATAGGTTTCGTTCGGTTATAAAATCACTTCAGGTACTCTGTTAGAATATATACATATATATAACGAATATAATATTATTATTAGTTATCTTGTCTTCATTTTTAAACCTAATGAATAAAATTTAGAATTATACATATCTAGAGAAACTGCTTCGGTATCATAAATAATGTTAAAATTAAAGTAGATAGTAACGACTGTAAGTACAATGACGTCATTATGTGTTGTATGTATTTCGCCTGATATGGGATATCATCTATGACGTGTCAGAATTTGGATACGACGTAAAAAATTCTCAACACAACTTTCATATGTTTTATACGATAGCCAATGGTCACAGCCACAGATTCTATGATCTGTGGTCACATCATAGTTTAGTCTAAACATAAAAATTGAATTCTTATAGAGATCATTTAGTAATAAAATAATGTTATTCTAAGTAGTTTAGTTAAATAGTTTTTCAGAGACATAAGAGTTTATAATTAAAATTGAATTTTACATATTTATATTTTGTTTTCTTTTTCTCCACAGCATCTATGCTAATATTATAAAGCCGGGTGATATCCGGTTCTACTGATCCGATTTTGAAAATACTTTTCCTGTTAGAAAGATATATTCTGCCTGAGCACTAAAAGCTAATTTTTATTTTGATGAATTATATACTTAAATTGCACCAGTGCGAATCCGGTGCAGTTGGTTAGTAAAAAAAGTAATGAAAATATAACAGTAATAAGGGTAGTTCCATGTTTATTAGCAGTTTAATATAAAGCTCTAGCTTACGCAATATAAATTAAGAAATATTATAATTATATAGCACATTAACATTTTTTTAAATTTTTGTTTTATAAGGCGAAAAGACTGTCATCATAGAAAAAAAAACCTACCGGTAAATGAATATTTTTTTTTATTTCTTACTATCTTGCGCTTCTAGTTAAACGGATTTCAGCAGTAGACTAGATTCTATTTTTAAAAATTACTTTACATTTATTGTAATCAAATATATTTATATTTCACGTCAAGGTTATTATTTTACTTTTTGCTAATTTATTTATATCCCTCCATCAGTAACATACGTATGTATGTAATCTGTTAAATCATTTGTTTGGAAATCTGTATTATATTCAATATTAAATTTTTGTAATGTATATAAATTTTATTTTCTTATTTTAAAAATTTGACACTTGATTATATAATGGCCTACTCGTAGCCTAGAAATACTTATAATGCAAGATATTTTTTCCGAAAACAAACCAATGTGTTTACTCTTAATTTCAGAAAAATATAAATAAAATATCCTGCTATCTGTTCTGCAAACCTTAATATTTAAAAATTTAAACTTCATTATATTCTGAAATACCACTATTACTTTCAATTATCTAAATAATTTAAATGAGCACAAATCGCACTCAACTTTTAATCTTTCACTTGAATTTTTCTTATGAACACTAATAGATTACAAAAGAAAATGTCACATGTCTCTACATCCTAACAAAAAAAAATACAGTTTTATATTCTATTAAAATACTAGTACGGTTTAGATAATACAAATTATCATAGTACAAAATATATTTATACATTATAATAGTATAATACCAATCAAGTTATACATGTATGTAATACCGGTCAATTATAACACAGGCAAAAATGTATACAAAAACACTATGTACGAGTTTTGTCTAACTACAGAATGTGATGTGTGTATACAAGTATCGAATCAATACTGTTATGCAAACATAGACGTGATCTAGCAACACGTATGTCATTATATTAATAAGAATCGAATGCCTTGAACCAGTCAAACCTCTTTTAGTTAAAATATTTCAATATAATCTTTCATCTGTATAAAGTCATTTTGAGGGAAGAGATTTAAGGTAGGCGTCCACATATCCACATCGTATGCATCGCATTAAATGGATCGTAGTATTGTTTGCATTGACAACCATACAAGTGATTCCACTGATCTGCGTCGTACGGATCGGGCGAATCTACTCGTCAGCAATGCTAATGCTGCGGTGCGTGCCGATGACGTCATAGGGACTTTAATATATATAAGAGTGGCGTAGGAAATCCGATCGCAGCTGATACTGCGGACGCGTGGTAAAAAAAATCCGTTTGATATGTTTGAAGATATGTGGACGCGTTCCTTTATTGGGGATATCTCTACGTTAACTAGTTTTTTTAGAATTTTGCGTATAACGAAATATAAATGATAACATATGCGTCCATTACATTTGATATTATCTTATTATTTTTTTTTAATCATTAGCTTATATGTAAATAATTTAATCCTATTAACAGAAGGCTGCTCTATACGTAACATTACAAGGTGTTTGTGAATTTTAAGAACGCAGTTTTTCATGATTATGATAAATCATGAAATAAATATATACTAATTGTGTATACTCTATGTAAAAGTACTCTGTTTATTGCTTTGCGAATTTGCCTATTTGATATAATATACATATGAAAACACGTAACTGTCTATATAGGCATTAACACGATAATTATTAACTTAATATATATTAAATATATGTATGTGTAAATGTTCTATAAAATTCACGTAACTACAGGCGACGTGACTTGCATTTTGAACTCAACTTGTTCATATTTATATGCAGTAAGCAGAGTGACATTTTATACAACTGTGACAGCGTGAAAGGTTTGGTAACTTTTTTTAAGTAAATAATTACGTACACTGATCTTTTCGTTCGTATTACATTATTCCAATCTCAATTTGCTTTCATGATTTTTATTTAAAAGCAAACATCTGAATAAGATTAAACATATATAAAACCGACTTTATACCCATTACCGGCACAAAAAATGGTTTCCCTTGAAATTAAAATGTAATCACTTAAGCCCTCATTCGCACCAGAGTTAAAAAAAAGCGTTGCATTAAATCTCGGCGTTGGCGCTTTATTAGCGTCCTCGATACAAAAATATAGCGTACACCCATATATATATAGTTAAAATTAGAATAGTGCTCGACAAAAATGCGTCGCGTTATAAAAGCGCTGTCGTGTGAACACAAAATCGGGAGTTCATGTTCCATTCGAACGTTTTTTTAACGCGCGGTAAAAAAAGCTCTCGTGTGAATGAGGGTTAAGGGTACGTTCAATAGAAAAATATTCAAACTGACAAAAGATCGTCGGAAACTTTAAAATAAACGATTAAATTATAAGAAGACGTTTACAACATTGCCCGTATTTACGTCATGCGTTAGCGCATCACTTCATATGCGCTACCAACGTGTGAACAAAATGACTCGAGTTATTTCTAGATATATCGAAATCTTCTATTAGAACTACGATTAAAGCATATTTTCCAATAAAGTGAAAAATGTGCCCATCGGCACCAACGGCACAATAGCCCGCAAGGAGAGAAACAAAATCTTCAGGGTCTCTCGTCTTTGCTCGCAGAACACCGTTGCCTATAAAAATAAACGACTTTTTTTAATATAGTGTGTATCTGCAATAATTATGTCGACCGTTGCAAACTTTGTATATTAAAACGTTGATTATTAAATTAATAATTTTATTAAAGCCGAACCGGACGATTCTTTCCGAGCAAAAATTCTGACAAAATAAATGTTTTAATATTTGAATATTATAATGTACTAGCGGACCCGACAGACGTACTGCATGATAATAGATAATTCACTCAAATCGATGCAGCAGTTTAGTTGCAAAATAGAAACAGGTGCAGGGCTGATTTGTGAATGATTTTTGAGGAGGTCGTGGCCTAATCAGTGGTCGGCGTTTGAGTCGATCGCTAAGTTAAGTTGCTCTGGCTGCGACCGGACACCCAGACTCGAGGCGGGAATCGAACCTACAATCCCCGAGGTAGAAGATAGGCTCGCTGCCTACTGCGCCAACGGGCCAGTCAAATTATTAATAAGTATATGAGGGCAATCGAAAATACTTAGTCTGGCAAGACTTTTCATATCCTCGTCACTACAGTTACATCTGCTTAAACTTCAAAGAAATTATAAAAAAAACCTTATTGCGATATGGGTGAATCAGGAGAGATAAATCTTTTATAAGAAATTTGACACTTTCTACTTCATGAAATTCCATATTAAAAGTTTCTGTTTACATTTCGAATCATTTTAATTATCTTAATTTATGACCTTAAATGCGCTAACATAAGCGTAAAAAGAATCTGTCACTGTGACTGTATTATGTAAATAAACTAAAATAAAAAAATGAATTATGTCCTACCTTAAGCACTAAACATTGAGCCGTTGCCGCTGAATTGCTAAAATATGAACCATAGACATCCAAGTAAACGTCACGTTGACAATGGAGCGTATCCATGTTTTGAGTAACACGTTACGCGTGATTTACCATGCTTTTAATAAACCTCTTTATAGATAACTAACAGTTTCCCGCCATTTCTTCCGCGTAAAGTTAAAACCTCGAAAGCCCTTAAAGCTCCTTAACATGGCCTTATCACAAAATCCATTCTTAGCGGACGTTTACTACCTAAATTCTACCTCACTGCCAAACATCTTTGTACGTCTCGTCGTTTTCGAGATTTTGTATTAAGTGACCTTTCACTTTTATATAATACTAGTTGTACCCGGCTACTTCGTCCGCGTGTGCTCTCTTATCACTTAGGGCTTTAAAAATAGTTTTTGGATAGGGATTAATATTATGTTTATAAAAAGACCTTCACAAATAGTGCATTGTTTTAGAACAAATTTGGTTAGCATAAAAAAGGTTATACTCAGCAAACCTTAAAAGATAGACATATATAGTCGCGGACTTTTCTTTAGGACTTTTAAAGGGGAACAATTTTGTAAATATTTAAAATAGTCAAAGTTATTTTAACTTTTTTTCATATAGACTTTTTTAAAAGCAATTTATAAGAAAGTCATATATATAAAATTATTTTAATTTTAACGGAAGACGAATTTGAATCTTATTAAGACTTGATTCTTTTACCCTAATAAAATTAATCATCTTATAATGAGTGCGTTTATCAGCTATATGCCAGTAAAAGTTTCGTCAACATCGTTACAGCCTTTTCGGATATTGCCCGTAACGGACATACATAAATTTAAAAAAAAACAGCTTTTGTAATTATATGTATACTATTAATATACTGAGGACCCGGCAGACGTCGTCTTACCCGAAGTTTGGCACGTCTGCTATTAGCTACTTAACCAATCACCTTTATATTCTGCATTTTTTGTATTTTTAAATAATCGACTATCGAAATATCGTCTTTTCCTTTATTTCTTTTCTTTTTAAACCTTCCCTAAAGGAGACTGAAATAAAACAAACAGAATTTAAATCCGTCCACGCGACAACAATACCATCACTAGACGTGACAGTATAGCCGCCACTTCACGCCGATCTCATGTGCAAAAGAGGTACTGGTACCCGGACGCGCCGGCCCAATTCGGCTACAAGTATGGCGCTAATTTTTAATTAAGTGTCCAGTCATTTGAATACATTAGCATTCTATAGTACATTATTGTAGCAAACTTACTAAAGCTCATTATAGTTAAATTATGTGAACATATCGAAAAAGCAAATGACTTTAAACAAACTTGTGAAGTCCCGAATATACAGATATTGTAAATTGCTAGTTTATAACATAGCATACTGTTTGTGATAATAAATTAATAATACTGAATAAATACTAATATGATTATTTAGTCAAATATCAGGGCTGATACAATATTCGTCATTGATGATAATAATGTCATCACAAAAAAATAATTTTTTTTTTATTATTTCACTTAGGTCACTTTCACACGAAATAAGCGGTATCAAACGCCTACACAAAGGTATATCTGTATCTGGTATTGATATTCATTATTAATCTACTTTAATCTGTTATCCAGAAGGATTATCAAAATCCCTGCTTGTTTGCCCCTTGTAACAAAAAAACATCCTAAAAGTTATGACAAGCCATCTATGACAAGGGAGGTTGAAGAATTTTCTACGTAATATTGAAAAATATCGTAAGATTGGAAAAGTAAAAGGTACTTTTAGGGGACACATTATTAGAAGGACCAAGAGATCAATTAGTTTACATTGTGTTTTAATGTGTTTTTACGAGAACAAATCTGGTACTTTATTTTTACTTTGGAAGAGCAAAGGTAAGTTTCAAGAATTTTGTTAAAAACATACAGTACTTTATTAAAATGCGGAATAGGAAGGAAATATTTATTGAAAAATTTTCCACATATAAAAGTCTACATTTCCATTGAAATATATCGGTATTGCTTATCTCGTCTCATAGGCTTGTAAAGGTCAGATGTCATATCAGATAGATGAGCCAATTCGCAGTAAAGTCACTTTCTATTTCTCGGTTATCCCGGAACGTTTAACGTTAACATACAAATGTTACTTCGTTGCATTCTCTCCTTTTTGTTGGTATTTTTGTGATGATGTATTGAATGTCCTAAAAAAGTGTTTGTGTTTTTGTGTGTGTGTTTGTGTTTGAAACACTCGATGTTAAACATTCATTTAATTAGTTGTAAACTGTCACAAAATGTAAAATTTTGAACTGTTGCTCCGTCGTCACGAAAACAAAAAAAAATGTATTTTCTATATTTAATTTTTTTTCTCATTACACTTTTAATGTAACGTTACAAATTAATATCAAAAAATTGTTATTTTAATTGTTTTTTCATGTTTAATTATTATTTGTTTAAAATTAAAACAATTTTTTATATTCTCCCCTTTCTTTCGGCATATTTTGCCGGTGTGCATCTTTTCAATGACAGTGGTAATATTTAATCATCGATAAGAAATATATGTCTTAAAATGATATTTGAAGAATTAAGAAAGATTTGGCAACTTCGCCGGCTATGCATCCAAACACTTCATATTTAAATTTAGGATATGTAACTCATATGGCGAAGTTTTGGCGCGAAATTAGACGCGTAGCCTCGACTACTACTGGCTACCTCTTTGGCAACCTCAGATATCAATGGCTGCATAGACTGCGACGTCGCCATGGCGTCTCGCTGAGGTAGGGCTCTTAGAGACAAAGGGATATAATAAAAAACATTTCATCCGGTCACAAAGGGCTCTTAAAATTCCACCGGAGCGAAGGCCACCATGGGAGTCACGCCTGTTAGACATTAATATACTTTTTCCTTTTGTTACAAATTTATTTCAACTCGACCAATTGTGGATTCTCTTTGTTGCCACGTTTTACGCGAATTCACATTTGTAAATAGGCTATTTTTTAAAAGGACCTTACCATTTACTCTGTATTGAGGACTTCCTCAATAACTCAGTATCAGTCCTGAAAAACTCAATAACTTTACTGTGACCGCCAAATGGGACTGAATTCGAAGCGAAATGTGCGTTGAGGCAGATCGGAAAGCCAGTGTCGTGCTCTGCTTTGGTGGCGGATTCGGTGGTGTAGCTGTCGGGTTGCAGCATTGCACCGATTTTCCCTCGGATTCATTTGCGGATTTAAGCAAAGTAGTGTAATATTTCATGTATGTCATGGATTTCCGCAAAATAATGCCCGATTCTATCAGTTATTTTCATCCTTTGTAAAGTCGATTGGTTGTGTTACTTCGGTTCGAAAAGAGCTACTCAGCCAGTACTTCGAATCAGCTTTATGTAGCCCCAAAGTGAGGGTGGTCTAATAATCACAAATACTAAAAATAAGGGTACTTTTATACTGGAGCCAGACATAGTTCAAAGTGTTTGGACATTTTTGTCCTTGAAGTCCACAAAGTACTACAAAACAGTTACACAAGATCCCCGGCCACGCTACATGATCATTGAAATGATTATTCAAATGAAGCTATATCTGGCTCCGGCTTTATGAAAGACGAAGGTACCTTGCCTGTACTGAAGATCTTTCTTTGCGGTGGTTGAGCATAACGACCTACGCTCCTACTTTTCATTCATCGATGCCGAACACGTGTGCCTTTCCATATATTCTTTATTATCCTAAATTTGTACATTATAGTCTACCTATTCTATTACTTCCACTCTATGTCGTGTATTGTAAGCTGTAAACTTTTTTTGATAGTTTCCCAAGGTCCAAAACTGTCCGTTAATTTTATTACACATTGCACTCAGAACATGAATTCCATCACGCCATTTTGATGTCCTATATATAGCAACCGTACGATTAGGAAGGAATTACCTGCCTCGCACAACATCTCGATACCTACCACGTAATTTGTTGTAACCCCAAATTGTCTGCTTTACAGTAGAGCGCTAAAAACATCTATATTGTAATGTAATAGTCACTTTTTATACAATTATTATTCTTGTATACAAATTATTATTATTATTTTATACAAATATTATTCATTATTGAATGTATAATTGTCAAGTCTTTTTCAGATCTGAACTGAATGAGGTACACAGAGACGTCGTAGTGTGGCCAGTGTTGTAAATAACATCTTATTAAGGGAGTTTTGACTTTAACTCTCTTAAACTAGTGCTAATGGTGAGGGCTGGACAAGTGAGACTATGACCTATGTTACATTCCTATATTTTACTAATCTAGAGGACTAAGCACTAAGTATAATAATGGCATTTAACTTCTGTTTTTATGATGCATAATTTGTATATTAATCCGTGAACCGAAAAGTGGAGGTACGATTATAAGAAAATTGCGCGGACGAAGGAGTATGAAATTTGGCACAACTATAGCTTGCATAGGGTATACGCCTGCCAATGTTTTTATACAAAATTTATTAATACATGAAATTATTAAAGTAAATCGTCTTACACAGTCATGTATACATTTCGGCTGGCCCGTTGGCGCAGTGGACAGTGACCCTGCCTACTGCACCGGGGGTCGTGGGTTCGATTCCCACCTCGAGTCATGAAACTAATGAGGCGTATGAGTCCGTACACGTGACAGCACTTTCAAATTATAATAAAGGGCTAACATTTTACATGAATAGTAAATAGTAAATCTTCATTTACTTTTATTTAAAGGATTTCCAGGGATTGCGGCAGAATATCACCGATGCAGTTTTTATGGGCTTTAGATTATAGTCCATTTTTTTACCGCTGAGCTACAGACTCTCCAAATCTGAGAAAACATGTTTATGTAATTTCTTTCTTAATTGCTTCAAGTCAGCAGCTGGCAGCAAATGTCCCGCGAGTCACGTGTGGCCCGTGAGCCCTATGTTTGTGGCCCGCGGCTGTTTTATAAATGGCTATCCATTTCTTAATAATAAACGTTAGTTAATTACATTACGCGACTGTAAAGTTTTGTCGTATTGTACTAATATTAAGCATTTTTAATATTGCTTATGTTTAACTACATAAATAGATAAATAGACACCTGTTTCCATTTCGTTATTTTACGAGTGTGGCCCGCCAACGTCTAATTTCTTGAAAATGCGGCCCGCCGGCATCTAATTTTTTAACGATGTGGCCCATGCCTGCCAAAAGGTTGTCAACCCCTGCTTTAAGTGTTCAGATTTAATTATTAGCTAAATGTAAGCTAATTATAAGCTTACGACAATTATACAACAGCTTAAAAAGACTTTATATACATTTTATCGGTGACGAATCATGATTCCGTGCTATTTCTTCCAACAACGAACAATGGCTCGGGCACAATGGTGAATAAGGAATGAACAAAATCGTTACAGACCTTTGTGCTCACTTTGCGGACAATCTCAACTCGGGAGAAACATTTTAAACTGTTTCAATGATTGCAATTTAAGGGAAACTAAGTTTTACAGCAAACAAAGCGATACAATGTAAACAAAACCATTATCTGATTGCGGACTTTACTAGACAATTACTTCGTTCTAAATATTCAATACTAGACCTTCATTATTTGCTATTATTTTATATAACAAAGAACAAATGGGCAGGCAGTTTACTTAATTCACTATCAATGGCCAGATGGACATCTACCAGAAAGCTAGTAATTGAGGTCGATTTTTAAAGTCCCAAAGTCATATTATAAGTAAGAGGATAATATAGTCTTCTCCCGTTAACTGTTTTAGCGTTATATGATATATATTATTATTTTGTAATCTCAAAAGTATCACAAAATTCCGATGTTATTACAACATCAATTTCTATCGCATACTTTACAAAACATTTTGATTTCAACATTTTCACACGGTGATTATAATATTCGGTAATCTTCGGAATCAGGTGAAATTTTCACTGGAAGAGGAAAAAGTTGTGTATGTTAATATTTTAAAAAAAATTGAGTTGCTAATATAAAAAATATAAGATTCTTAATAACAAAGGCAATGTCGTGTGCATAAAATGAAATTACAGTCTGAATTCTCCAAAAAAAAAACGTCTTTTATTTTGCCCGTTATCTGCTACAGTCGCAATAGTAACTTATTCTCTCAAGTTTACATATAACGTCAAGGCAGGATCAACAAAACCATTCCAGGTCTTTGTGCTCGCTTCATGGATCGTTTTTAACCTGAGGACGTTTCAAATTGCTCTGACGTATTTACTTTAGGATTGAAATGGCATAAACTGCTTCAGAAGATACAGTACTCTCGTTGAGAGATTAAGTTATGTCTGCTGCATTTTATATAGAATTATCGAACAATCGATGCATGTATACCTTATTCAAATCAATTAAGGCGTAAACACATTTTTTACCAAGGACCCTTAAATTTCGTTCAGTCCATCCGTCCGTCTGGCGGCCCGTAAGGTGGTCCCCTAGTATTTCCACACTATTAGACGTGAGAGACTTGAAATTTTTCATGTTGATAAAACATGCTAAAAATTCATTAGATAAATAAATATATACAGGACTATATGACACACGGACGACTGGTCCTAAGGTAGGCAACTTAATGCCTGCGTTATAGGTAACAACCGCCTGTTATTCACAAATACATATATTTTTTGAAATATATAGATACATATAGATATAATACACCCAGACTCGAAGTACCAATCGAATCCACTACCCCCGGAGCAGTAGGCAGGGTCACTGCCCACTGCGCCAACGGGTCAGCCAAATTAGCAAAAAAAAGCCAATTAGGAAAATTATTTTGAACGTAATCGGACAACAACTTTTGAAGTTAAGAATAATAAAAAAAAAAAAAAAAAAAAAAAAAAAAAGTTATTTACAAATACGTTTATAGCGTATCAGATACGGAACCCTTCTATATAAGCGTGTTTTGACGCGCTCTTAGCCATTTTTATTTTCTAATAAATCTTTCTCAGTATTCATTTGAAATAAAGCTATTTCAAAGATATAGGCATTAGTAAAGATAGCCCACACGACGAACTACGAAAACTAAAAAGCTTTTTAACGTGATTTACAAAATGTCCGCGTAAATAAACGAAACACAGTCGTAGCATATTCTTTAGATAGAACTCTGTGTGAACAAGTTTAAAATAAAATTATATTCAACAGTCTTGTAGAAAATCTCGCTTAATTCGCTGGTTATATCAGCGATGCACTCGCGACACTAACTTACTCGCTCAAGCAGCGTACAATAGCCCGGACACAATGCCGAGGCAGGATCAAACAAAACCATCGCAGCTCATTGTGCTCACTTTGTGGATTGTCTCAACTGGTGGGGGAACATTTTAAATTGTTCGGACATTATCATTGTGTGGCTAAATAAAATTAACTTTATTTTATTCAGAATGTTTTTTAAGTTTTATAAAAACAAAATTGAAGAAGTCCAACCGTCTTGTTGAATATAAGCTTTGTGTCGGTAAAGAAAATAACTTCAACAATCTCCATGTCGAAAAACAGCTTTACAATAAACTTCCTATACATATAAGACGCATGCATTCACTCAATACATTCAAAATTTTATTCGCAAAACATTTAACCACAAAACTATGAATGTATTGGGTGAATTATAAACGAACGAGATGGATTAATTATAAATTAACCATATTCTTAAGTAAGTGACTGTATTGTCTTATTAAGAATAAATATATTTAAACCTAAACACGCTTAATTCGCTGGTTATATTAGCGATGCACTCGCGACACTAACTTACTCGCTCAAGCAGCGTACAATTATAGCCCGGACACACTCTCGAAACAGGATCAAAGAAAACCATCACAGTTCAACAGCATACTGCAATTTTCTTAATAACTTTTTTAAAGAAAGAAAGTTTGTGCTCACTCTGCACGTTGTCTCAACCGGTAGGGGGATCATGTTAAACTGTTCAGTCAGTGTTGTGGAAAGGCACCAAGGCGGAAGATGTACGGCGGGGGATGAGTAGATGTGACCGCCACAAAGGAACATATTCAGTCCGGGCAAGTTGGAGTCGCCCGGGGCGTTCGCCCCTGGCCGACAGTTTTTCTCCGGAAGGTCTATATATAGCGATCGTATATAGAAACTTCGCTAGCGTGTGATAAATCGTATGCTGCGTTTCAGCGTTTATACCCCGTCTGTACAGCGCCATCTCGTATAGCTTTGGCTAATTAAAATCAACTTTTTTTTAATCAGTATTTTCTTCATATGTCAATTGTCAAATGGATAGGTACTTCAGCAAACAACCAAATGTGTTGCCACTCTTTTCAAAATAAGCATATTTTCCTGAATGTATAACTCATATAAGATTGGAGAACGTTAGTGACACATTGGCGTTGTGATAGAAAGAACTTTTTACTATTTTACTACTCGCATACAGTCGAAATTCGGACATCAAAACAGTGGATACAAATTCATGTTATATACTCTACTTTCTAGCGTTATCCCGGTTAGCTACCAGGGTCCGCTTAGATTGCAGAGGATTTGGCTGTGAGGCGAGTTAAGATGACCGATTGCCATCTGACGTCATCCTAAGTTTTTTATATTGCAGTAATAATGCACGTAATGAATTTAATTCGTGGCTGAACGGGGAGAAAGACGGATGAATTCTTTGAGGTTAGGCTATCGTTGCACCTACTCTTAGTGCTTCATTTATGCTAAGTTAGATATAAGTAGATTATTCATACACTGATAATTCCATAATTCCAAATGCTGAGTGGGAGAGCAGTCGAGATTACAAAAGATATGTGTTATTACTAGCATTTTTTTGTGTGTGTATTTGTATCTTTAATTATTATGTTATTGTGACACTATGAACAGTGTTTTTTGTGTCAAACGAAAATATTTCTTTCCTTCTCTTAACAAAAAGATATTTCATATGATTTCTAATGCATTCATCTATTTCTATATGATAATTACCAATTTAGTTAAGTATATCATAACTGTAATACATTTTTGGTCTTTGCAGTAAAGTTAAATAGACATAATGTATTCAAAACTTCTTAATATGCAAAAACAATTACGCAACTCACGCCTATATCGTCATTAAAAGTCGGCAAAGCATCTGCTTGCTTCCTGCTCATGCAGATGTCCATGGGCGTCAATAGGTACTTAGCTACCTGCTGCCTGCTCGTTTGCCTCTTGTAACATAAAAAAATTAAAAAAAAGGTAGACTGGAAGAAATTGCTTTTGCACCTTTTGTGCATCATTAATTTTTTTAGCTGTGCAATGAAGTTTATAAAAAAAAATAATATGATGTATGGTCGACGAAGAAATTGATTTGCCACGCTAAGGTCGAATTTCGTTTGCACGTGAATTAGTTGAAAGGCTTATTTTTGCTTGTTATGCTTTACATTAATTTCTTTCTAACAATAATCCTTAGGAAAATTTTCTTTAATTAGGAACTGTCGTCCAAAATGGTAAAGCACTTTATTAGTCGACTATACATAAGTCACAAAAAACACTCATAGCCTAGCCAGATATAGAAACAAAAAACGGGAACACACCAACAAATGCAGAATACAGTATTCCAAACACACTAATATTTAAATATTGTTCTAATATTAACTCTAAAAATATTTTATGTTTGTTCGATTGAACATGCCTTCAATTTGATTGTTAAACATAGTCGCGGACATTGCAAGCATTGTTTTGTCCGTATATAGACCAAAAATTTTAATACACTCGTTTGTAGCGCCGTCTGCCAAATCAACTTGATCATACACACAAAATAGCATTAAAATCATTCCAGCCGTTTAGGAGGACGCTCGCGAGATTCGATGTGTGACGTGCGATTGTTCTCACTCAGGACATACCTCTAAAAGAATCTCAAATTGATCGATATAGAGAATATTGCTCTTACTTAGTAACTAGTTGTTTCCTACGACTTCGCCCGTATAAAATTTAAGTTGCCAGAGTCCTTAGACCTCTTTAATATAGTTCTAACTATAAACTACCACCTTAACAAATTTCATCATAGTTCGTCTCACGGCTTTCGAGATTTTATAACCGTTTGGCAACCTTGTTTCTCTGTTCTTATATTATGAACGTCATAAATTATTTAAAGCAATTTCATTTGAAGTTGGCGTATGCGTAAGATACGATGAGCGAAGGTGGCTTCAGCTTTTTTGTTAAGGTGTCACTTTTAATAATTTTGACTTTGTTTTCATTCCAGGTGGCTGTCTGATCATGGCAGTGAATTCGCTGATATACCTGAACCAGTCTGTCCCACCGTACGGAGTTTCCCTGAACAGTGTTGCAACGCACACCACTAATTTTCCACTACGTAAGTCTTTGATCCATTTGCATTGGTCCATCGCTATATCTTTGATGTTACATATGATGAACAACTAATAAATAGATATAAACGGCCAACAGGTAGTCTAACTCCTAATACAGCAAGCATTAGATTGTTCTTCTACTTAGTTGTGTACTTCTAATGGAGTGATTGTGGTCATGGATTGTTTTTTTTAAAAAGAATATTAGGAATACTTTTTAGGTATGTCTAATATTCCCTTTTTCCCGTCCTACTAAGCTTAAAAATCTCACAAACCGAACGAAACGCCACAACAATACTATCACTTGCATAACAACATTGCGCCGACTTTACGCCGATCTTATGCGCGAGAGAGGTACTAGTATTCGATCGCACCGGCGCAATTCAGCTGCAGACCAAAAGGACTGCAAGTTGGCGCTACCTCTAATTAGATAGACAGAAGTAAAGGAAAGGGATGTAAAACGAAATAAATTTAGATGGAGAGAACAGAAAAGATGTGGATACTACTGTCACAGACAATGCAGCTGGAACTTTCTTATTGTTAGTTATTTAACTTTAAATATATTATACATATAGAATTACAATTGTACAGGAGAACAATATTTGACTCAAACACCATAAATAATTTTTTACATCACAATCATATGTTTTTGATAAATATGTAAACATAATTCTTATAAATAATAGTTTCATAAAAAATAAATCACTCACCACATCTTCAATATAGTCTAAGACTTGTATGTTATAGGTGGCCGTTCCATGCAGAACCGATTGCCGTCTGACGTCATCCTCGGAACCCCCAGGATCTCTGCAACCTCACGACTAATATCACTCAGTGACATTAACCGGGTTCCGCTGTTTTACGCGGTTTCCGTAAAACGAAGGTCGGATGTCAAATATAAACCAGTGTTAGAATGGGTCACCCATCTATTACCCGGTCGCAGCAAGGCCTACTAAACCTGGCGATCGGCTGAAATGCCGACCACTAATTAGGCCACGACCTCCTCTAAGAAAAGATAGAAACTTAAAAATCAAAATTTCTTTATTTACTTTATAGCCTATTTAATACGTCTTCAGACAAAAGGTAAACAAACATACTAGTGTTTCCCAACCTTTTTGTCATAATTTTCAATCACACAGTGAAGACCTTTAGAGACCTTTAGAGCCTCATTAGCTCAACCGTATAAGGTATGGACTGAAACCCGCAAGGTACCCGGTTCATATCCCACCGCCGCTGGGGTATTATCGCACCCACTCCTAATACAAGCGACGTCTTTCTTGTGGTTATCTATATGCAGGTATTTATATATTTCTACAAAAAAATATTTGCGTTTAACAGACATCTGTTACCTATAACACAGACATTAAGTTGTCTAACTTAGGAACAGACGTCCGTGTGTCATATACAAAAAGAAATGGAGGTCAACAGGCTCACTAAGTATACATGTATGTGCTTTTAAGCAATCGAAGCATTCAGCTTGTATAACCTAACAGTAAACTCTTCATATCTCAAAGGACGGACTGAAAACGGTAAAAGCTTTCGGCTAAAACCTCTTTGTACATTCATTGAGATCATTTCTAACACTTGTTAAAAATATAGGGCATTTCAGTTTAAAAGAAATTAGGGGCCCGCACAAAAAATAAAAACCCTCAAAATTGAACAAAATCACTGAAATCACGCGGACCAAGTCGCGAAATACAGCTAGGTGATAATAGAAATGTTACCATAGACAAAGGTTGGTTGTGTATAATTGTTGTGTCAGTAACCATCTAAATTTAATCAAAACCGGTTTGTGCAGTCTCTGCCAAAAGCTAATTATTTCGTTTGGAAAATGTTTTGCTCAGAGAGATGAAAGTTTATTTAATTCATAAAAAATGAAATATATAACCGCTGTAACGGTATAACATATAAAAAATAGGTCAGTAGATTTATTTATATTCACTAGCGTATGATATATGGGTCGTCTAAATAAAGTGTAAATATTTAATTTGCTCTGGATCGTAGTAGCAAAATATCATTCGCTAGAATGATTTGTCTCTGAGAATGCAATACTTAATTTTTATAAAATTTTAATAATTAATTTTATATTTTATTCTATACCGGTGACTATTTTAAATTAAACCAGATTTTATTGTCACCCGTAACTCATATAGATAATTTACAGCGCCCCATTTTTATATCAGGACAATTGTCGTCCCTTTAAACATCGCTTAATAAAGTTTTTTTTTTTTCTGGCATCTCACGTCATTGACTAAATGCTATAAGTATAATTAAATTTACTTTAGATACTAAACTGGCATACGAACACCTGCGTGCGTGCGTGCGTGCGTGCGTGTGTGTGTAATGTTAACAATAACGCCGTTATACTCCAAATTTCATTTCAGCATTCCAGCATTCATAGTTCAAAAAAATGTCAACCGCCCCTTTCAGAATTTCACTTATTCGAGCTCAAACAACAACTAGGAGAAGGAAAAAAATATGCATTTTTGGCAAAAGTAACCAAACTGTATTACCGTGTTTTTTGCTGACATACTTAAACATCACTTTAGAATTTTTAGTTTTAAGCTTTTGAAAAATTATAGTGACCGTACGAAATACTTATATTAAGGTTATATATTGTGATAACTTGGTCAATGAAAACGACTTATTTGTTTACTGAACCCTGAATTAGTACTCTCTAGGCCTAACAGTAACATGTCATTAAGGGCCGGCAGCGCATCTGCTGGCCTTCTGGTCGTGCAGATGTCCATGGGCGCCGGTAGGCACTACGGTGTATAGCGACCGAGTCACGCGTAAGGCCGGTGGCACGGCGTCACGCTTCTGTTGCCTTAAAGCCCAATGCACGCGTGATAGCGTGCGTTCGGTTTTAAGGCAGCAGAGAAAAATGATCCTATAGCGACCGAGTCACGCGTAAGGCCGGTGGCACGGCGTCACGCTTCTGTTGCCTTAAAGCCCAATGCACGCGTGAAAGCGTGCGTTCGGCTTTAAGGCCCAGGGAAAGGGCCAAGTACGACGCTGGGCGTGAATGACCAGACTATAACCCGCTGTACCTTATTTGTACAGGCACCGGCAAATACCTTGACCCAAAATAAAGTTGACCCATGCGCAGTATAATGTTTTTAGATCTCAATCGAGGTGCAGGCGTCGTCCCGCACTGCCTTGCAGTATACCCGCGCGTACTAGTTTTTTTTATTTTTTTCGCAGTTGTTAGTTATTTCCCTCGCTGTTGTACCAGCGTGGACGGCCGCTATTTTTGGGTCAAGTAATTGTAACATTGCCGGCGACTACACATTGCATTCTACTTAAATAGGGTAAGCTTAGAAATGGGCGGATAGATATCAATCGCCATTATGTCCTTCATAAGTGACATTAAGATAAACAAAATTATTTAATGATCTATGAAAGAAAACGAAGTTTTTGTTCCCGGTGCATTCACAGCAAATAACTGGACTTATTTGAAATTGTAAAAATTCGAAAGTCATACTTTTTATTATTATTTTTTTCTGTGATGGACATATTGGACTTTGTTATTTCTCAAGGTAAATATAAGTATATTGTTAGGCCTCATTAGCTTAGTGGTTGAAAATTCTTAAGAGCTTGGCTTAATCCTTCCACCCAATAACGTTATTGGGTTGAAGAATTAAGTTTCCACTAAGAGAAATCCTAATAATTTTTTGTTCCGGAGAGTTGACAGAGTGATCGGTGCTACTTGAATGATATGTATGTTGAAAACGCCAAAGAGTTTTGTATGTATTTTAGGTTTATTTTACTGTTTTCATTGAAACAAATTTATGATCGTATTTTACTACCTATATAAGAGACGACAAAGAAGTTACTTGTGATAAAATTCCTAACGAATATATCGTATGGATTTAATAAAATTAAGGCATAAGTTTATAAGGGTATTCGTCCAAAGCAATAAAACCCGACCAGTAGAAGGTATCCTACTGGCCGTATATGAATCATAAAGAAAGTCAAAGAAGTTGCTTGTGATAAAAATATATTTTGACGATTTAATAAAATTAAGCTTTAACTTTATAGATATTTATCCAAAGCATTGAAATACGGCCAATAGAAGGTATTTTATTGGCCGTATAAGAGACTTGCCAGTAGAAGGTATTCTATTGGCCGTACATGAGACATAAAGAAAGACCAAGAAGTTGCTTGTGATAAAAATATATTTTAACTATTTAATAAAATTAAGCTTTTACTTTATAGATATTTATCCAAAGCATTAAATACGGCCAATAGAAGGTATTTTACTGGCCGTATAATAGTCTTGCCAGTAGAAGGTATTCTATTGGCCGTATAAGAGACAGATAGAAAGTCAAAGAATTTTATTGTGATAAAAATATATATTAAGGCTTTAATAAAATTAAGGGATAACTTTAAAGATATTCATAACAAGCAGGGAGCGATTTGATGAGTTATTGTGAATAAGTCTGCGATTTAATTTTTATGTTCTAAACTATGTAGTAATATCTGCTTAATAACTTAAAGGTACCTAGGTGTTGTATATCTAGGTGTGTATCTTCGATGTGATTTAGTTTTAAATTGACAATCGATAAGATCAGGGATGTGCAATGATGTAACTCTAATGCATATCATAGAACCAAAGAGTAAAATACAGCACTGGACTGACTTTAGACTTTACTTTCAGAATTATCAGCAGATAGATTCTACATTTGTTTTTATATTATACTTTTTTAATTTTTTTTAGGTACAATGTGCCATAGGTATATATATCCTTTTTGCACTTAATCACCAGTTTAAAATTGTGTAAAAAGTTTTTAGGCATGACAATTTACTTTTCAACAATCAGTGCCATTTTGTTTTTATTAGCCTACGGGGCTACGCCGGTCATATTGTAACATGCCTTCAAATATTTCACTGGATTTGTTGCCATTAATTGAAATCGCTGTGTCACGCCCCACAACGTTAAGCGACTGGGTTATGTTCTACTCTCCCTTAAACTCTTCACTATTACGTTCCCTAAAAATCACTATGACAGTTATTAATACATATAACTACTATACTATACTATACATATAACATACAAATGAAGTTGAAAGTCGTGGTTAAGACTTTTGCTACTTCGGAAAGATATTTATTTTCATTAGTGGAAGAAAAAAGTGATTGAAAATATTTCCTACGGCGTCCAGACACGTGCGTGTGGATCTGACATGATCACGGTCGATAATGTCAACATAATATCACCTCAACGTTTTTTATTAGGTTCAGAATTAAAGCGTGCTGTTTTACTACAATAGTTTTTGGTAGTATTGAGCGCTTGCCAACAGATGGCGCTTAGCGCCAAAATATAATAAACATATTTACTCTTCATTACTTTTCAGTTATAGAATAGTTTATTTGCCTAATAATATAATATTTATACAATAGTTTTTTTTTACTTTTCTATAAGAAAAGGTGTAACAAAATCTGAACGCCGGTTACCTAATTATTAGCGTTGTGGGGCGTGCAATTTCGTTTTCCAAACAATTTTGTTTTTAATTTTACTAAGGAATAACTTAATGAAAGACCAAGCGATACAAAGGATAGTTTTCATTCATATGTTCTATTTGAACGCTTTTTTAACGCGCGATAAAAAAGCTCTCATGCCAATGAGGGCTGAAAACGTGTATTTTTTTACAAATTTTTGATCGTAAGGAATTTATACTTTTTTACATGAACATTTTTTAATTTTTATACGTTATTGCATTTATAAAGTTTATATTGAAAAAAACTGTATTTTTATTTTATAATCTTTTGACCGAATCCTATTTCAAGGTATGAACTTTATTTATATATAGAAATAAAAATAATTGAAGTGTTTGTTTATATTTTCTTTGTAATATTCAAACAACGGCCCAGCTAAAGTACGATGCGGCATATCTGCCGCATGTCAGACGATCTTTGGGCCAAAATCTCCACTTGATAGACCCCAGATCGGAAAAGACATCGCGGCAGACCAAGAACGAGATGCAGGAATGACTTGGATCGTTATGATAAAAATTGGCAACGTATAACCTTGGAAAGAACCTTATGGAAAGAGGGTAGGGAGGCCTTTGACTTCCATAAGAAAAAATAGGCTCTAAATAACATACACAATAATAATAATGTCCAAACAAAATTATTTTACTAATTGCACATGAGTATACCGGAAACTATAACAAAAACCGTCCGATTGTCAGGATTTTCGCGATTAGGAGTCTAAAGGTATGAACCCACAAACATTTAAGCCCTTGAAATTGTACAAAATCCTTTAAAACAACAACGCGGGCGTAGTCGCGGGGAACAGCCAGTAATAAACAATAATCTCTGCGGAACCTGAGTTTTTCGTATTATTTTACAAAAAAACTTGGACAATGGGCAGACGGTTCACCTGTATAACTCCTGACCTCCATGGACAGTTGTCAGTTGTGTGCAGTTGCACTATTAGAAGGCTCGCAGATGCGTTGGCGGCTTTTAACACGTGAGTATGTTTTGTAGTCCGAATAAATCCTTAATACATTCTCCATCATAATAATAGTTGTACTATAAGGGATACAAAGTAATCAGAAGGTTCCAGCAGAAGGATCTAGTTCATCCGATAAAGCTGTAGTTGTTTTTTGTTTAAGAATTATTTTAATCAGGTTTTACCACGTAAACAGCCAGCAAAGTAAATAAGTTTCCTTTTACAAGAACCTGTGATTAAGGTTTTTATAATTAAGTTAAAAAACATAACTTTTCATTTTGCACTTAATAATTAAGTTTCCATACACATAATATTTTTTTCAAATTCCCAATTATGTCAAATTTCATACTCCTCCGTTCGCGCAATTTTCCTAACATCGTACCGAAAGTTTTTGCTTCACGTATTCATATTTAGATTCCTGTATTATAACAGAATAATTTAATGTATTTCACTTGAAAATTTGTATCTGTTCCACACTACATTCAGCGCTATCAGTGTATGAAATCCGATGAGATTTACGAACACACGTTGCTTCATCATATCTATTGTTTAAACACAATACCCTATTCCTACGCATAATGTTTATGTATGACTTTATTATGGTTTTTCGACCATTGTAGTCATTTTCGTGGGTTTTTGTCATTGTTAGTTTTTACAACCTTTCCTTCCCTTTATCAAACTGTAATACTATTTAATATGTTGAACAAAATATATTGTGATTTGCAAGTTTAAAAATTAAAAGAATTTTTCACGTGAATAGGACATGCTAAAAACTAATTAGGAAAATTATTTTAAGCGAAATCGGACAACAACTTTTGAATTTATTTAACAAATAGGTTTATCGCGTATCAGATACGGAACCCTTTTATATAAGCGTATCGTGACACGCTGTGGGCCACTTTATTTATTCTCAAACGACACACCAGAATATAATATTGCATAAAAATCGACGACCAACAGTAACGTCGTCACTTGAAAAAAAAAATGAACACTTTTTCGTAAATTCCCTGCAATAGAAACACGAAAACATTAAAGTAAGACAGTAGTAGTTTTTCTCTTGTAAATAATAAAATACAATAATTACCAGTACTTAGTTTTTCTATAACAGAAAACGCGGAAACGTTGTATTTAATTACACTAACGAGCGCGCAACTACGATACTTAAACAATTACAAAGAATGATTCTTACAAAAAAAAATCAGTATAATAACAAAACGACCGTTCTTAACTTATAACCTTTAAACTTTCTTGCACGAACTTTCGAGCTTAGTAGACGGGGTAAGGGATATATAAGCATTTCCAAAATTATTCCTCCTTAAAAAAACTAGTATACAATAAAGTTCCTTATCGTGTCACGACCATACAGTTAAGTCTCGACTGTTATTATAATATAACGTCCTTATGTTCAAGAAATTATACAGGAACTAAAGAAAGCTTCAATGTCAAAATTAAATGTCGGAAATTTAAGAGGGATAACGTAATAAGGGTCATATTTATAACGTCATTTAACGAGGGGTTGATGACTTCAGAAGAGTGGCGAAAGATAGTTGGATACGAGTCGCCAGGGATGAGTTCTTTATCGTGTCACGATCATACATTTAAGACTTGACTTTTATTAGAATCTTTAACGTCCTTATGTTCAAGAAGTTATACAGGAACTAAAGCAAGCTTAAATGTCGAAAATTTAAGAGGGATAACGTAATAAGGGTCATATTTATAAGGTCATTTAACGAGGGGTTGATGACTTCACACTTGTAACTCAATGACAGTCAATAACGTTCAACGAAATGAAAAACTTATAAGCTTACAATTTCGTAACATCCTTCATTCCAAATCTTTTATACGCAATAATATTATGTAAGATGAAAATCTGTTGCCATTATGTTCGGATATCTTTATTAGATTCCTCGTACTCTCGATCCTAGGAAGCTAATGAATGCCTTTGTTATATTTTGCATGACGATGTCGAGTGTAAGTATTTATGTTCAATGTGTAGTGATCTGAGTAGGTCGTCGCATAATCAGTGTTCGACATTTGAATCAATCGCTGGGTTAAGTAGCTTCTGCTGCGACCGGGTGATAGATGGATGATCCATTATAACACTGATTTATATTTGAAAGCTGCTACGTGTTTCGGAAGGCACGTAAAACAGTGGGACCCGATTAATGTAACTGAGCGTTATTTGTCGTGAGATTGTAGAAATCGTGGGGGTTCCGAGGATGGCGTCTGATGGCAATCGATCATTTGAACTTTAGTTGTCCCTACTGTATTTTTCCCGCGTTTTTGATATTTTTTTTTGAAAAAAAAAAAAAAAAAAAAAAACAAATGTAACTATTAATACACTCCAAAACACTCGAAGTTGTCATGACGTCACTTTATGTTAACAGTGCTTTACCACTAGGCGTATCACCTCGACGTTTACGCCGGAATCGTAACGATCGCAGTCGTCAAATATCGAACATCTGAATGAGCACTTCAAAACGTTGCGATCGCTTATTGGAACGCACTTATAATATACGGTAACGTCATACGCTCTGTTGGGTGTTTTAGCTGTCATGGCGGATTGTCGTATGTTGTAGTTTCCTTTTTTTTTGTTAATCCCTAGTAATTTCGCGCGCATTATAAAAATAAATACGTTTGTTAAACTTATTTTATCAGATAAAGGCATAATTTAAATGGTTTCTGATCAATATCATCATGCGTATTTTATCTATATTGTACGCTTTCAACAAAAGTATCTCTTTCTTGAATATGATTGTGAATTAATGTATAGGCCGATATTTTAAAGTTTATTATTAAGCTTAATGAAATATAGGTTTTGGTCAGATTTAAAGCTTCTTGATTCAATCCTTTTATATAGATATGAACAGAGCATACTCATTCCCCAAAGACCGGCAACGTATCTGCGAACTTTCTCGTGTTGTAGTTGTTCATGGGCGTCGTTTTTTACTGAGGTGAACCGCCTGCCTGCATGCCTAAAAAAAATTAAACATGAAATGAAATAAAATACATTTATTTGAATTAGCCACCACTTTACAACTGGTACAAATGAATGTAAATGGTACAGACAAATAATTTAAAACATTAAACATAATTACAGCAAAAAATGAAGATAAATCGCATAACAAAAAACACTTTAAAAAGAATTCAGTGTCAAAAAAGTATAGAGTATCACATAATTTATGTAACTTCTTATATCTTTAATACATAATAAATAAAGCTGAAGAGAGCGCTTTATATACATAAATAAAGCTGTTAGGACAAGCTAGCAGTGATTAATTTCAGTACTATTTTAGTAGCTATGAACATTATTTAACGTTTCGTTTCAATACAAATTCCCCATGACACGATAGCAGTTACTAAGTAGACGTTCCGTTACAATATAAATTCACTAACACTTGCATGTATGAAAGAAAGTCGCGTTAGATATATTTATAACTCAAGAACGGCTAAACCGATTTAGCTGAAAATTGTTGGGGAGCTTGTTAGCTTAGAACCAGGAGACGGACATAAGATAAAAAAATAATTTAACAGGTAAAACATCAGAAACAGAAACGGGAACAGGAACGGGAACGGAAACGGAAATAATATTATAGGATGTAATAACCAACAATACCAACAAACCAACCAACCAACCAACTAACAAAACCAATAATGGAGGAGGTCGTGGCCTAATTAGCGGTCGGCATTTGAGTCGATCGCTAAGTTAAGTAGCTCTGGCTGCGACCGGGTGATAGATGGGTGACCCATTCTAGCAAATAATTCTTATAATATCAAAGAATTCAGTATGTACCTATACCAAAAATAAAATCTTACAAAATAAGATGTTTTTTTATTAACTTTAACGTAATTCGGTAGTAATTATTTCTTTATTATTAAAATTAATTTGCTGTAAAAGACACAATGATATTGGTTGGAATTTATAGAACTTTGACTCTTTAAACTCTACATTCTTATAGTAATCATGTTCTTATTTAACTATTACGGTTTTGAGTTTATTCTTAACACTTAACACTGAAAATTGATAATTCCATTAAGTCGTATAATTGTAATTAATTTGTGGTGAGACTCTAGGAAGCATTGTAAATTGTTCAAGACGATTTGCCGATGGTAGCAATAATAATAATAACATATGATTAGTGTAGCGTACAAACGCCAACCTTAATAACAATATTGAGGCGGGTGGCTGGAGTGCTTTGCCCGACCGGCCGAGAAGCCCGCGAGGTGTTGGTCGCAGTGCGCAGGGCGGGCGGCGCGGGGTCATAAACTGGCTGACTAAGTTTTAGATCTAAAGTGAGTTAGTGATACAGGCAGTTTCGTTTCAACGCCCTCTATCGGCCATTCAAAGAATTACTTCAATATCTCAATCCAATACTAAGGATACAGCTAGTAGCAAAAAAAAAACATGTTTTGCTTAAAAGGACAAACAAATAATAAAATATCATCAAAATAACATTTCAATATTATTCATCACTTCCTTAATTAAAATTAAAATACATACTTTTTTACTATAATGCCATTTTTATCGAATAATAAGCGGAATAAGTCGTTAATGACAAAACGTTTTTTCGCGATTTCCCAAAAATCTACTTTTTTGAGTTAGGTCAGTTTATGACTAAGCACGCGAATTATTATGCGAATGTATTTAGATATTTTGCATTCTTTATGCAAAATATTCGCACGCAAGTTCATGAAAAAGACGGATTTATGGATAGAATCTGTTCGATATTGATAAGATTTAATACAAAGGTTAAGAATCGTTATGATCGGCATAACCTCCATCCTAATCGATTTGTGACATCACACATGAGGATATATATCCTATAGGTTTTTTTCGATAAATGTACTATCTAATACTGAAAAAAATTTTCAAATCGGACAAGTAATTCCTGAGATTGGCGCGTTCAAGCAAACAAACAAACTCTTCAGCTTTATATATTAGTATAGAGTATGAATATGCACGTTCTTAGGCCAACTCGCATTTGGCTGAGAATATCAGAAAAAAACAATTAAGTGGCTGTGCCCACAACTTTGTTTGAAGAATCCTCTCCTGCAGTAACTTAGGTTTACCGTTAGTAATTTCTAGAAAAAAAAACATTCAATTACTGAAAAGCCAACACAACCTCACCTTAGTTTCTTGCTGAACCAGGACTGTCGCGTCGATCGTAGTACACGCTGCGTCAGTTTGTACCACTCCAGCATCAAACCTACTAAAATTTTATAAGCCTGAATTATAAGCGGGTTAAACTTACTTAAGATTGACGGAGGTGTGCGAATACTAATATTTTTTTATAATATGCAATATTAATATATTAAATTATTAAAATAAAGCCACACGCACACCAATGCTACACAATTTACACACACATGTATTGGATGATCTCAAAGCGTAATCGTGACAACCGTATGTCATACTGTCAAATTTTATTTTTCCTCGAACTGAACAATATATGTCATTGTAACCAAAAAGGTTTGTGGGCCAATTGGAACTAGCCGGTGATCTCTTGTTTATATAATAACCCAATTTCCACTTAAGTAAACTTTTTATAGTTGACTGTTTACATGTACTGTTTAACGTGAAGACCTTACTATTGAAATGATCCCATGAAGTAAAGTCTTTATTTATAGTATTGTATAAAACACCGTCATTACAACACCACTCTCCGATTCAAAATTTTTCAAAAATAGATCTAGGCAGAATGTCGTGCAGCAGTTAGTTAAAGAAGAAACCCGCAAAATAAATTAGGGCTGTAGAAGAATAATGAAATCGAAGAAGGTAATAAAATAACAATGGCATTCTGCGCGTGGAGTATAAATGACACAAAAAAGTACTGTTTATTTGACTGTTTACAAGTACTCTTATCTTTGTTTGTCCATAGATTTTTGCAAAGTAACGTTTGAACAAAATAAACACAAAAAGTGTAAACTGCGATTAGTAGAAATTGGGTTATTATATGAATGCTTCCGGGGTATATTGCTATATTACTCGCAGTTTACACTTTTGGAATAAATGAAATTTGAACCCAATTTCTACTTAATTGAACTTCTTTATATATTTTTGACTGTTTACAAGTACTGTTATCCTTATTTGCCATAGATACTTGCAAAGAAACGCCCGATTTCATCAAAATAATCACAAAAAGTGTAAACTGCCAGTACTATAGCAATATACCCCGGAAGCATTCATATAATAACCCAATTTCTACTTAAGTGAACTTCTTTATATAGTTGACTGTTTACAAGTACTGTTTATTCTTATCTTTGTTTGTCATAGGTCTTTGCAAAGTAACGTCCAATTTCATCAAAATAAACACAAAAAGTGTAAACTGCCAGTAGTATAGCAACATACCCCGAATGCATTCATATAATAACCAATTTCTACTTAAGTGAACCTCTTTATATAGTTGACTGTTTACAAGTACTGTTTATTCTTATCTTTGTTTGTCATAGGTCTTTGCAAAGTAACGTCCAATTTCATCAAAATAAACACAAAAAGTGTAAACTGCCAGTAGTATAGCAACATACCCCGAATGCATTCATATAATAACCAATTTCTACTTAAGTGAACCTCTTTATATAGTTGACTGTTTACAATTGCTGTTTATTCTTATCTTTGTTTGTCATAGGCCTTTGCAAAGTGACGTCCGATTTCATCAAAATAAACACAAAAAGTTTAAACTGCGAGCAGTACAGCAATATACTCCGAAAGCATTTATATAATAACCCAATTTCCACTTAAGTGAACTTCTTTATATAGTTGACTGTTTACAAGTAAGTTTATCTTTGTTTGTCATAGGTCTTTGCAAAGTAACGTTCGATTTCATCAAAATAAACACAAAAAGTGTAAACTGCGAGCAGTACAGCAATATACTCCGGAAGCATTTATATAATAACCCAATTTCCACTTAAGTGAACTTCTTTATATAGTTGACTGTTTACAAGTAAGTTTATCTTTGTTTGTCATAGGTCTTTGCAAAGTAACGTTCGATTTCATCAAAATAAACACAAAAAGTGTAAACTGCGAGCAGTACAGCAATATACTCCGGAAGCATTTATATAATAACCCAATTTCCACTTAAGTGAACTTCTTTATATAGTCCGAACACTTTTTCTGATTGAGGAAGCCGCTAGTAAATCATAGCGCACCCTAAAATGAGCGGTGGGTTGGACGGTAGCCTTTTATGATGGAATACAAAGTTTCCTCACATTTAATACAGGTTTTTCGCGCCTACGTGTGTCAATATCTTTTATACTTCCTTTTTACTGTTATGAAATAGTAAAAAGTTTTCTATTATATTTCTTTTAATACAGGCTTGCGCCTGTGTCATATATATATTTCTGGTGTACGTGTGTATGTCACTGAATTTCTCCTAAACGGCAGGACCGAGTTGAATGAATTACTTTGTATGCGCTTGGATGACGCCCTGTATGGTTTAGATCCACAAATCAGCTCGGCAGATGGCGCTGCAGTTGGTATAAAAGTTATTTATCTTTACTAATATACTGAAAGGGAAAGGAATAGAGAAAGGGAATGGGAACGGGTATAATAAATAATAATATAGGATAATAGAATGTAGCAGATAGTAGGCAACCGAATCGAGCAGGACAACGTCTGCCGGGTCCGCTAGTCTTTATATATAAAAAATCGTCTCTACAAGCCTTTGTCACCCTACTTCTCCTAAACCGGTGTACCGATTTAGTTGAAATTGTATGTGTATATTCCAAAAGCTTCGTAGATGGCTTGAAAAGACAATTGGATACGTTAGTTGGCGCTGCTGTATGTAGTCTAAGTTAGGTAATTTTTTCTCTGCAACTCAAAAAGCAATGGGCCTATTTGAAAGGAAAACTGAAGAGTAATGTTTAAAGAATACTAAAAGATGTAGAGCCACATCTTCGGAATACTTTCATAGATGGTGTCAGTACTGGACCTTTGTTCTGACCGTAAATTGGACATGACAATGTCTGCCAAGTAGCTAGTTTTATACATAAAATCTAAGAAATGGACAGACGCTATCCTGCCGAAATGCTGCCTTGCTTACTATTTAAAAAGTTTTTGAACGTTTATATTTACTTCCATAGACTTACACAACATGTATATGACTAGCTGTACACCGCGATATCGTCCACATGGATCACCCTTATCATTTAGGGGTGTAAAATAAAGTTTATGACCGAATCTCAGACTTACCAAATATGCAGAAAAATGTTCATAATGCCAGAGCCAGACGTAGCTTCATCTGAATGATCATTTCAATGATCATGTAGTGTGAACGGGGAATTTGTGTAGCTTCACAAAGTTTTGTAGAACTTTGTAGACTTCAAGGACAAAAGTGTACAGACATTTTGAGCAATGTCTGCCTCCGGCATAAAAATATGTGAAGACGTCTCGAATGGACTTTGGCACTAAACATCGTGACACGAGAATTTCTTACATTACATTTATTTTTTATTATTTTATATTACATTTTTTTCATACTATAAAATATCATAGAGTCACAGTTTCCAAAAAAAAACGGGGCAAGTAAATACGTAATTTTTTTTATGATGTTACTACAAATTTATGGACTTTGGATATTTTCTTTTAACTAGGCCCGTATGCCCTTTATTATGTTATAAGATATTGTTTCTTGCTAAATTTCATAGTTCCAAGGCAACGGAACGCACCATACAGGTTTTGAGTCCATTTTCATCCATTTTACTGGTATGAGAAATGCGACATATACAGCCATATCTTTCAATTACGTATATTTAGAGGGTTAATATTCTCGATCAGTTTCAAGGGAGCGTAACCCTCAGTATTTGGTACTAATTTAAATTTTATATATTTACACATTCCTGAGAAAAAGGTTCTTGACAGACAGATAGACGGACAACGAAGTGATCCTATAAGGGTTCCTTTTTTCCTTTTGAGGTACGGAACCCTAAAAATATTTGCCACTATACCAGAGTCCACAGCGTTGTGGGCAATGTCATTGAAAGACGTATTGGAGTCGAAAATAACATTGTATTGAATCTTTTCAGCACACGTAAAAAGTCTTTGGAATGGAATAGATGTAAACGGAAATCTTTTATCTGAGGCAAGAAAAGGGCAACGGGATCGAATCCGGGACGAGGGCTCGGTCAATTTGCTTAGGATCTCGGAATTCACCCACTTCACAGAATGTATCTTATTAAAATTTTAGGAACCTATGAGCGTGTATCTTTATGGAGGCAGTAAATTTGGTAGCATGATATGTTACGCTTTATTTAGTGGAGTGCAATTCGTTCGCGGAATAACTTCTCGCTCCGCAATCCTTTTCGAGAGCTCTCGTATCCGTTGAATCGAAACTCCTTACGAAAAAAACCGACAAAGATTTCATTAATCGCTTATGGAGTACGTATCCCTTTTTGCGTCGCCCGCAGTTGATAGGGGTCTATATTTCTCTGGTACGGATACCGCTTGTTTGTACGGATGTTCATTTTAGATTAGTTCGTTATTTTGTAATTATCAAATTTAGATTCCTTTGATAGTAAATAACCTTGCAATGAAAAGTTTAAGGTACTGGCGAATGTCTTGCAATATATCCGTGCCTCTCACGTATTTCCACTTATTTCTGTACTTTATTATTAATATTTTTTTAGGGATCCCTAATACTACAAGGAACCCTCATAGTTTCGCTTGTTCCGTTCATTCGTCTGTCTACCCGGAAAATAGTATAATAACAAAATAATAATGCAATTCATAGAGAATACAATGCCTTTTAAATATTTGTTATGATATTAAACATTACATAAATAAAAATGAATCCATATCAATGAATTGCTGGACCGATTTCGCTAATTCTTTTTTTGTTGTGTTTGTTATTGAAGAAGGTTCAAGCATCTACGTAAATAAAAATGAGTTTTTGAAATACATGTTCATTTCGGAAACTCATTTTTACTCACTTCTTTCATAACTTCGGAACTACTGCAACAAAGTAGATATTACATTTTGGTTGTGTTCGTTATTGAAAGAGTGGATGTGACAATATACTACCGAGGTTTGAACCGCTTACCAATTTCAGTATATCCTATCCACTATTGAGCTATAGAGACTTTGGGTCCGTGAAAATATCAGTGCATTCTTTGACTTTACATCCATATGTATGTAATTATATATTTCTAAAAAAATATATATTTGTGTGTAACAGGCGGCTGTTACCTATAACACAGAATGTTTGTAGCGGCTGCTACATAACAAGATGGCAAGTGGAAAAGGTTACACCAAAGCAAACTAGATGGCGCTGTACTGTTGACGACGACCGCAGCACAAACACTGAAAATCTCCATACAAACTAACTCACGCTAGCGAAGTTTCTACTTATGATTACTTTATATAGACCTTCCGACGAACTGTCGGCGAGGCGCGGCCGCCCCGGGGAACTCCAACTAATCTGGACACGAAGATCTTCCTTTGCGGCGGTTGAGCATATCGACCTTCGCTCCCACCATTCATTCTTCGCCGAAACTTTCCACCTCGGTGTGCCCTCCCACAAGTTAGAAGTAGCCATTAGCTCTTGAAATAAAGTTACTTTTAGTTCGGGATCCAAGGAATCATGATTGTTGGGGATCGGTGCCTTGACTGGGTTATATTGGCAGGGCAATAAAACACCGACCTTTTCTTATCTTCACGGACTGTATTTACAAGCACAATATAACATCTGGATCAAGTAGCCTGGTGTTGCAGTTGTCCATGGGCGTCGGTAGTCACTTAGGTGAACCGCCTGCTCGTTTGCCCCCTGTTATATATATAAAAAAAAAATCATAGATTGCATCATTCGTATTACTCAGGTGTGATTGCAGTCAGGCGATACCCTGCACATGAAACATATCTTTATTAATACATAATTATTTGATGTTTCTTTAGTTAGGGTTAGGAGGGTTGAGAGTCATATCGCAATGCTCAGCTCAGCTCCGCTCTATTTTCAGTTTGTTTAGCTTTTGTAATTTATTAATCCCTTCTTCTTCTTCGATGCACTCTTGGTAGAGCGGTCGTGATCACCACGTAGTCACGTTGTCAAAAGAACCTGTTATTTTCTTAACGATAGATCGCCGTCCATCAAAATTGATTCAGCGGTTTGTATACGTATTAACCTAATGATAAAAAACTTGAAGTCAAAGATGTCGGCTATTAATATTATAATAGCTGTGAACATCTACTACGTAGTTATCTCTAAAGTATTGAGGCTGGTTGTACTGAGGTTTCTGCGATGTTGGCTAAAATAAATAAAATGTGATAAAAAAAAGTCGGACCCCAAGCGTCATCCTAGAAATTATTCACTAAATATGGAACTAAAATTACCAATAGTTAACTTACATTATGTTATAAGTATATTAATAAGATAGATATATTTAGTGACGGTAGACAATATTTGTATTGAAATTTAAAATGGTAGTTTGTGCAAACAAAACAATAATAAGTATTGCAAAATTGTTAATATTTAAGTTAAAACATTTCTCTATCACGTAATAAATGGTTAAGATCTATTATTTGGGCAATTAGCGACTGAGATAGTATCGTCGTTACTTTTTTAGTATAGATTAGATATATACAACAACTTTTATATAAAATTAAGAAGAGCCCTAAATAGAAGAAAGGCAAAGAATCAAGACTACAAGTAAAAATAATGTAACTATTTATACAAAAATCTGTAAGTTGAAGAAATCTACTGAAATATAGTGGTGGTATGAAAATTGCGAGTCAGTTCAGTTTAGGTCGTCAAATGAATCGCAATAGACGGTGATGGTAGGCCTCCAGTACCTCTTTCTCACTTAAGACCGGCGTGAAGTGGCGGCAACGCTATCACGTCAAGTGATAGTATTATTGTTGCGTTTCCTTCGCTTTGTGAGTGTTCCCGGTGGCCTAAAGCCCTATTTAATGCCCGGCAACGCATCTGCGACCCTTCTGGCAGAGGGGATGTCCATGGGCATCAGTAATCACTTACATTTAAATTACTTTAAAAACATGACAGGTTGGAACAGATTTTACGACACGGCCGGTTTAAGGAAACATAACCGCTTTCTTATCCATGTGTATCACCTTTGATTATTCAGTACTGTAGTACATTACATCATATTATAACTTATAGTGAATTGAACCTGGTACTGTCATATCACCACATCAAATGTCAAATTCCAGACAATAACATGAGTTTTTTTTTTTTTTTTATGTTACAAGGGGGGTCACAGCCTACTGCGCCAAGGGGCCAGTCAAATGATATCGAAGATGACAATAAAATAAAATGAAGAAAATAAGAACAACCAATAAACTATCACTCTATCTATTACTCCGTTTGCTAACCTGCTAAGTAAACCTTTACATAGTCTTATCTACTGACGATGGTTCGCTATAACATTTTTTTTCTTAAAAGAATGTTAGGAATACTTGTTCAGACATACCTGCACAACATCGGGGGTCGGCTCGTTCTTTATCAGCACTATCTTCTTATCAAGACTGTTCGGCAGCACGTAGAAGTTCTTCATGGCGTGCTTCACGTCCGTCTCCACTAGGGACACGAGCCGCGCCTGAAGGGGGGCCGGCTTCACTATACGCTTGTTGTCTTCCACCAGGCGAGCCTCGGACAGCTCTACGGGCCGGTCCGTGTGCATTTCCATATATTTTTACAAGTACTAGCCATTTAAATTTATCATTAACATTATCTTTAACCTTATGATTAAGATTCACCTGAAAAACGTTCTATTTTATTTAATATTCGCACCTCTATAACTAAAATAATCTGTATTCTGACTCTTTTAATGGCTAGGCCTCCTCCATCAGTTTCCACGAATGGCGGTGTTGCGCCGCTTGTATCCAACGGCTTCCTGCGACCCGCACCAAATCGTCAGTCCACCGTGTAGGAGGCCGTCCTGTCATGTCTGAATATAATATTTAATTCAATGCCGTAATAATACAGTTATTTCATTAAGTTCAATCGCATACAATATTTCATGTAAACATGTATTGTAAAGTCGCAGGTATATCCAGTAATTATGTTAATATCAACATCGCTGCAACGGTGGAAACAATGATGTTTTTCATTTATTTGTATCTTTATAATAAACAACCTCCTTTTCCCCGTATATTTGATAATTACTTATACAATTGAACGTAATGATTATGATTATGATGATGATGACGACGATCGTGATGATCATCAACTACACGAGTAGCCAAGAAGAAAGTGTTGTTAGAAATTAACGTAATGCATAACAAGCGAAAATAAGCCTTTTAACTAATTGACGTGCAAACGACATTCGACCTTGTGGCAAACCAAATTCTTGGTCGACTATACATTAGTACAGACTTCATCCGCATTAACTGGCGATACCTCATAAACTTTGTTAATCTGACCCTAACGAAGAATCCGTTCTTTGTAGATGTTTACTAGGTGAAACTAAACTCACTCCAGACTAAATTTTATCTTTATAAGTGACAGGCAGAGGTTATCCTTTCCGAAAATTGGGTTACTTACTATTTACTATATTATATTGTCCTATAACGTCATTCCCGTCATCGTCCCCACTTCTGTTTCCGTCCCCTTTTCCGTTACGTTAGAAATATTTAATTTGTAAAGTATGCTTAAAACTTCTAATTCTCCGCACAATTTTCTTAATTATTTCTTTGATAAGAACCTACTCCTGACAATAACAATCACAACAAAAAAAGGTATAAGAAGAAGAAACAATAGTACCTCTCTCTCACATAAGATCGGCGTGAAGTGGCGGCAATGCTGTCACGTTAAGTGCTGGTATTGTTGTCGTGTTTCGTTCGGTTTGCGACAGTTCACGATGGTCTAAACCCAACCCAACCCTAAAGGCAGTGTATCTCTAAGCCTTCTAGCTGTGCAGATGTCCACGGTTCACCTAAGTGACTATTTAGGTTGTATAGCCTGCTTGTTTGCCCCTTGTATTTAAAAAAAAAACTATAATCACCTACCTAAACCCACCTTGTGTTTAAAAAAAAACTATAAAAACCTATCCTATATTCAGCCAGTTAGGTAATATCTTATCAGCGATACAAGGCTGAAGCTCTATTTATCACGAAGCACTCGATTGTGAACAACCGATTGCTCGTAGTCACTGGCACTGTTGCCAATTCTCACGTTTTATCTGTTTTTATGTTACAAGGGGCAAACGAGCAGGCAGCAGGCACCTAAGTGCCTACCGACGCCCATGGACATCTGCACGACACATTTCTTGTTAGGTGATCTCAAAGGCCGGCAATGCATCTGCAAGCCCTCTGGTGTTGTAGTCGTTGGCAGTCACTCAGGTGATCAGGTTGCCTGCCTGCCTTTGCCCCTGGTTACATAAAAAACCGTACCAACTGTTATTCAAATAAAGTGCCCAAGATCATGTAAAGACACGCTCATAAAGAAGGGTTCCGTATCTGATACGAGCTAAAAGTATTCGTTAAATAGCTTAAAAGTTGATGTTCGATTTTGTTCAAAATAATTTTCCTAATGAGTAATAGAGCATGTCCTCTCAACTTCTTTTTTTAAGAATATTAGGAATACTTAGATATGTCTAATATTCCTTTTTTCCCTTCTACTAAGCTTAAATTAAAAGCTTGTATGAAGAGTGGGTGCGACATAACCCCAACGGCGGTGGGGCTTGAATCGGGTACCTTGCGGATTTCAATCCATACCTTATACCGTTGAGCTATTGAGACTCTAAAAAGCTTGAAAAATTCCAAGTCTCTAAATATAATGGTTTGTAAATCCTTCACCTTGTGGATAGACAGACGGACAGGGCGAAACTATACGACTTCCTTTCAGGACTACGGAACCCTAAAAAGCATTTACCATAGCGAATAAGTAATAAATTGACGAAAATGTTCAACCAAAAATGCACTCGCTCGAATCACCCAATTCGGCCAAATAACGACAATGCAATGAACAATTAAACCACTTTATATAGCTTTTCGGTTAAACCCGGATGTTTATCGTTTAACGCGGTACGGCCTCTCACGTAATGTGAATTTACAACTATAAATTATTAATTAATTAATAAATGTATACAGGACTCTGTGACACACGAACGTCTGTTCGTAAGATAGACAACTTAATGCCTGTGTTATAGGTAACAGACGCCTGTTATACACAAACATTTTTTTTAGAAATATATAAATGCATACATATAGTAATACACCCCGACTCGAGGCGAGATCGAACCCACGATCCCCGGAGCGGAAGGCAGGGTTACTGCCAACTGCGCCGATGGGCCATTCAATAATTAATTCATATCTGTGAACTTACAACTACAAATTATTAATTAATCAATTAATAACTGTGTAGTTTCAACTACAAATCATTAATTAATTAATTAATTAATAATTTTTTTCCAATTTTTAAAAGTAAAATTGCCTTTATACGTCCTTATTCTAGCCCTAACAAAACATCCTTTCTTAGCGGATGTTTACTAACCATAGACTACTTAGATGCCAAATTTCATTTATATACGCCCAGCGGTTTTCGAGATTTCATCAGAAGTGACCTTTCATTTTTATATATTACTAGCTGTTTCCAGCGACTCGGTCCGCGTGAATTTTAGAAGCTCTCAAAAGGGAAAAAAACCCCTGATTTTCAAATATTTTTCATTGGTCCTACGCTCATATTGGTCGTGCATAGCGTGATGATATATAGCCTATAACCTTCCTCGATGAATGAGCTATCTAACACTGTAAGAATTTTTCAAATTGGACAAGTAGTTCGTGAGATTAGCGCGTTCATGCCAACAAACAAACAAACTCTTCAGCTTTATATATTAAGAATAGATAATATAGATTGATTGAGATATAATAATGTAATAGATCAACGGTAAAAGAGGGTTATTACCCTCTTTTGGATGGATTGAAACCCGCTAGGTACCCGGTTCAAACCTCATCGCCGCTGGGATATTGACCAACCCACTCCTAATACAAGATTTTAATTTAAGCTTAGTAGGATGGAAAACAGTAATATTAGACATACGTAAAAGGTAGAGCTAAAGTTCTTTAAAAAAATAATCTGAATTCCAATTCAAAAAATGCTTTATTCGAATAGACTTTTATAAGCTTTTTAGAAACTTCGCTTCCGTGAGTCAATTGGTTTCGTTTCGTTTTGTTCCATTTCGTCTCGTCTCGTCTAATATGTGTATCTCTCCTATCTCTCTCTAATATCTCACCTAATCGCATCTAATCTCACCTAATCTCATGTCATCTAACCTTCTCGAGGGTAGTACTACATATTTTCTATACAAATACCAAAAACACAGCCAGTTCTCTTATCGTAATTAAATTTAATATGCCATGCAGATCGTTACGAATAACGCGAAACATAATATTTGTGTAACCCGCCCCGATTCAAAGAGCGTGCCATTAAACCAGCCAAGTTTGTCTGAAACTCCTCGTGTAATGGAACCCTTCATTAAACTGCCACTAATTGGCGTCAATACACGTGTAGGGCTCGTGCGTCTACCCTCAATTGCTGACGTAACTCCTAAGTTACCCTTAACATGTCGTATTAAACTGTTACTCAGTTTTCAAACATTTACTCACGCTTTAAACGAGGAAAGTACTAGAAAAGTACTAGTAGAAACTAGAAGGTTGTAGAAATATGGCTGCTTCTTTACAATGAGACGAGACTAGACTAGACCAGACTACACCAGACCAGACTAGAATAGACGAGATGATATGAGATGGGACGAAGTGAGACGAGGTGAGATGAAGCGAAACCAGATGAGATGAGTTAAGGTGAGGTGAGATGGGATGAGGTGAGGTCAGATGAAACGATACAAGACAAGATGAGATGAGACGAGAGGAGACGAAATGAGATGAGGTGAGGTGAGATAAGATGAAACGAGACAAGACGGGATGAGATGAAGCGAGATGACACGAGATGAAATGATATGAGGTGCCATGAGATAAAACGAGACAAGGCGAGATGAGATGAAACGAGATGAGACGTGATGAGGTGAGGTGAGATGAAGCGAGACAAGACGAGATGAGATGAGAAGAAACCAAACAAATGATGATTGAGAAGAAATAAAAAAATGACATCCTACATAAAAATATATCTTCTTTAATATATTTCATTCAAGTCATAGATGACCTCTTAGTAGAGGGTGATCTGTAATTGAAACAAGCAATTGAAATTTTTTTTAAACCCAATTACGATGCTGTTACTAATTGCAATTATTATTTAATGAGAGTAAAAATCCTTGTCAAATATTATTTATAACAGATATTGTATAAATAAATTTTATTAAGTAACGACTACAATGTTTGCTAACCAGAGAAGACATAAGAGGGCGACAATATTGAGTGGAAAATAAACAGTGCTAGACGCAATTGAGTCACGACAGCGAAGTTTCTAAAGAGCTTATAAAAGTCTGTTCAAGCTTTTTTCTCTTTATAATAAAGCATCTTTTGAATTTGAATTGAGATGACATATTTTTTAATTTTTAAAGAATATTTAGGAATAGTCTTTAGGTATGTCTAATGTGGTGGTGGTGACGGTCCCATAAAAGAAGGGAGCCCTATGCCCAGCAGTGGGCTGTTACGGGCTGATCATCATGATGATGAAGATGATGTTGATGATGTCTTATATCAGTTTCACCTATTACTAACCTCAAATTAGAAGCTTGCGTCAGGAGTGTTGGCGACAATACCCCAGCGGTGTAGGGGTTTGAACTGGGTACCTTGTAGATATCATCCCTTCTATCTGGTGTGAGCTATTGTTGCATTAAATGGTAGGGGAGCCCAAAGGATAATTTGCGCAATACCAGATTGAGTCATATAGGGAGCAATCTTTGCACCCTTTAATTTACCCACACCAAATATTAATATAGTGTGCGTTCGTTAAAGGACCCTTAGAAGAACTAGTGCTTCAGAATAAGGAAGTTAATTACATCGATATACGTTTATTGTTCAATAAACGTACTTAATTAAATGTAACAAGAAAGGGAGAGTTATAAAGTACTAGTGAAAACAAACGTTACCATGAAATATTAGAATGCAATTAAATTCTTTTTATTTCAAGTTGACTAGTTTTTTGACACTTACCTCCATGTAATTAACTTACCTTACTAGGACGCATTCAAGTCCTCCCCCCCCTTCCATATTAAAAGTCCATATTGCCTTCCGAAACACGGAGGAGGTTGGATATGAAATATAAACCAGTTCTATAATTGGTCCCCCGTCTATCACCCAGTCGCAGCAAGAGCAACTTAACCTAGCGATCGACTCAAATGCTGACCACTGATTAGGCCACGACCTCCTCACCATCAGTTTTTATCTTAATCTTTTTTTTTATCTAAATAAAAAAAATGTAATTAAAAAAAAATTTAAGCGTGTAGAAACCATCACTTTCTACACACCTAATAATATTTTTTTTAAATTACACTTTTTCATCTTCCTTTAAGAATTGATTCCGTTTCGTTTGTCATTAGACCTAGTTGTTTGTGCACAACATACAGTATACTTTCTAGTATTATCACATACAGGATTTGTTCAACAATTAGAGGAAAATATATAATACAATTCCCAAAAAAATAAAGATGATTTTTTTACGTTTATTAGGAATACTTTTTAGGTATGTCTAATATTCCCTTTTCCCCTCCAACTAAGCTTAAATTAAAGTACATTGATCAACAATATGACCACAACATCGGCTCTGTGCCTTTAAGTGTATTATATAATTTTTAAATATGAAATATTTTGTGTAAACAAACAAAGACAAAACTACATATTAAGTATTATTAGATAGTTTATGTCGAATACTTGCAACGAAATTTCCCGTAACACGTGCTTCTTACGAGTTTTCCCCTAACTACGGAAGGTTAGGTTATAATTCACTATCTTAATAGCGTATACGTCTCACAAAATCTGCCTGTCGCCTACATATTTTACGCCTCAATAGGTCAACCTTTGAAGTTTGACTCATAACTGCTCAGTTTGATCAGAGGCTTAACTTATTATTGATAATAATTCGTTTAATTTTTAGAGACTTAACGCCTCAACATATCAACCGTGACGTGCATGAAAAACTAAACTACTTTGCTTCAATCCGCGAATGAATACGAGGGAAAATCGGTGTAATGCTGCAACCCGAAAGCTAAACCACCGAATCCGCCACCAAAGCCACCTTTTTTTCTTAATTACCTCTGTCACAAAAAAGAATCATATCCTCGAATCTGATATTATGTTTGTTAGGAAAAATATATATCTTTATAAAAAAAATTGTGAAATGCATGATAGGCAAACTAGAGGCAGGAATAAACTTGTGACTCCATTCCTGCGTCTGGGTAGGGTACAGAAATCGTTTGTGGGCGCGAGTATACGATTTTTTAACAAAATTCCAGATGCAATTTTAAATTTGTCTCTAGTTAAATTTACAGTTCCCGTTAAAAACACGCGTATTCGTAAAGCGTATTATACTGTCAAAGACTATATTAAAGATAAAATTGCTTGGAGTTAAGATCTCCAGCTTTGTACTTGATACTTAACATGCAATAATGTGAAAAACTCATTTCTGTAAGAACTATTTTTAAAAGAGTGGCTATAGAGTTTCTTGCTGACTCTTCTGGTGACTCTACTCTTCCGACTCAGTGGTAGCTATTAAAATATTTGACAATTCAAAAGTCCTTCCTATGAGAATTATTCTATATTTGTATAATTAAGGTCATTAACGTTACAAATTTAGAAACTATAGCTAAAAGTGATCAATTATATAACAATACATATATACTTAGAACAGTTAAACAATTAATAAATACAGAAAAAATTGTCGGTACAGAAAGGATCAATGACCATTTTAACTGTTTTCTGATGTGAAAGTATTACATGCAGGTTGGCAATTACTCGAACAAGGCCGGAGAGCACACGGCCGACAGCGCGTTGAAGGAACTGCTTAGAAACGACGCGGATACGGACCTCATAGCTGACCGCCGCAAGCCACCACCCTCACGACTTATCAAGTGAGTGTTATCGAAGAGTATCTTTAGAGAAGAGTGGTATAAAGATGGGGAGGCCTTTGCCCAGCAGTGGGACATTATACGCTAATTAGATAATAATTAGAGGTAGCGCCATGCTTGTAGCCGAATTGGTCCGGCGCGTCCGGGTACCAGTACCTCTTTCTCACATGATGACAGAGAGAACGACAGCTGTAGATATGAGAAACCTTACGAAAATTATAGATTTTGTCGTCGTAAGTAAAAAACCTAAATGGAGTTGGGTAGTCCATATAATCAGAGATATAATAATTATACAAAAGACATACTAAACTGGACTCCTAGGTTTTAAACAGAGAGGAAACGAAAAAGGCTAATATAACAACATATTGGTATGATGATATAAAAAAGTATGCGGGTCCACTGTGAACGATGCACAGAATAACACAAACCTGAGTAGAATTAAGAGTTGGAGGGCAATACTTCGGGCGTGGCTTAAAAAAAACATTCATAACCCTCATTTGACACTATGGAATAAAATTCAGGTCGTAAAAGCGCGAGATATTTATAGCAATGGGAAGGTGAAAGCCATTTTCCCCTTAAGAGTGACACTCCATCAAATAATGGGTGGTAAATTGAGAGGAAGTATATTTGTTAGCTTTATGGGCGTCATTTATTTTCGTTTTTCCTAGAAATGTACGTTGCTGGCATTTGAATTGAACACAAAGTAAAAAAATTCTATACATTATACGCAGATCTATTAGAATTATAGAAGTTTCTCATACATAACTAAGTATTTTTTTGTGCCTAAACTTCATTTTTATTTAAATTCTATACAAAGCAATAATTTTTTTATGGAACATATTTCATCTCTCCGAACCTTCTATAGAAAACTTATATAAGTTCATCTACATTGGTTGAACACTTTATCTTGCGAACTATATAATCTAACGAATCGTGACTTCTAACGAGATATCTTGGTTTTAATTAAACGTAATGGATATCCAATTACGTTATGGCCCCTCTTTAGTTTATAGTCTTGAGGGAGGGAAGGGTTTATATCCGTTTGATTAGAAAACCACTTTTCCTTGAAATGCTTTTGATAAGTATAATAGACTGAGGGCCCGCATTCAAGGACGTTAAGAAGAAAAAGTGGTTCGAAGAGGTGATAGACAATTATCTAAAACTTTGGGAGAGTAACAAATGGAATAAACATAAACGGATGCTCATAAGAGCGATGAAGAATTAAATGTATTCCACAAAAATTACCAACACGAACCTTCGCAGATATAACATGTAAAAAAATAGATAAAACTATAATTTTTATAAAACACAAATAACGCGCCTTAATAGACCTGATTTTTTTCAAACATTTGTTATAAATACTGTATAACTAGATTTTTCCCGCGACTAAGTAAGCGAAAATATTAACCTTACAAGAACGTTTAGACCTTCCTAATCTGACCGTATGGAAAAATCGGTTCTTAGCTGATTTCTGCTAACTATAAACGACCTCCTTGCCAAATTTCATCTTTGTAGGTCCCGCGGCTTTTGAGATTTCGTGGTAAGTAGGTTTTATATATATATCTATAACTTCCCAAACACGTTTTAGCCTTATAAGATCTTCTTATAGTTCCACATATATGTAAAAAGCTATGCTTATAAGCATGTATAAAACAATCAAATATTATAAATTTAACGCTGAAAATGTTTGTACATTTTTGTCCTTGAAGTCCACAAAGTACTACAAAACTTTGTATAGTTTCACAAATTCCCCGGCCACACTATATGATCATTGAAATGATCATTCAAATGAAGCTATGTCTGACTCCGGCATTCGACTGTATGTTGTAAAGGCGAGAATTTATGTATACACAGAAATATTAAACCGTTTTTACGCAAAAATGTGCAAATAACCTTTCAACTTTAATTCAACTGTAAGTTAAACTATAGCAAGTCTTGAATTTAAATTTGATTTGAAATTATTCGAAAAAAAAGAAATAATATTTTTTGTTTTCGAATAATGTCACAGAGTAAATTAAAGTACACAGATGCAATGTTTGCACTGTTGCTAAGAAAGAAAACAATTATAAATAATGTTTGTATGACATATGTATGCTGGCACGTTGGCGCAGTGGGCAGTGACCCTGCCTTCTGCTCCGGGGTTCGTGGGTTCGATTCCCACCTCGAGTCTGGGTGTATTTCACTGAATGATATTTGTGGAATTGTGGGGATTCCGGGGATGACGTCAGATGGCAGTCGATCATCCTAGCTCGCCCCACAGCCATATGCTTTGCAATTTAAGTGGACCCTGGTATTAGACCTGGAAAACGGTAGGTAGAAGAAGAACCTTTGTAGAAGTCTATTTCTCAATCACTCAATCAATTTATTTATTTTGCAAGACGTGTAGGTTTACAAGATGTTAAGTAAAAAAATGCCCCAAAGACATAATGCTGTTGACAGCGTGCAAAAATAAGAAAAACACGTGACACCGTTGTAGGCCATTTATTATAGAAAAATCCTCAATATAATATAATCTTATATATATAATATATATAAGATTATATTATATTGAGGATTTTTCTATAATATATCCTCAATATAATATAATCTCAAATATAATCTTTTTATATCAAAATAACTTGCGCAATAATATATTCCCGTAATGACTTCACTAACAAAGGTATGACATTTGTCGTAACATTATTTCGACCCGCTCCAAAGATTCCTCGTACGAGTGTCAAAATATTGTAAAGCAGCGTCGATGGTCCCAAAGCTATTAGAGAAATGTCCGCAGCGTGGGTTCGGTCCACCGTTCAAAATAAAATATACACGTGGAGGTCGACGACCCGCGGCGAGTCTGCTATAATATACGAGTTATATTTTACGAGGGAAATTTAAATAAAACACCTCCACATTAGCATTGGATTATGAGGCCGCGGCGCTGCAGGTAACTGTACCGCGCCTGGGCGACGCGGCCTCAGTCTGCGCAACACCTCACACTCCAGTGCTCGCAGCAACAGATGTTGCCAAGTCCTGGTTTGGGGCTCACCTTTTTTCCGTCCTTCTCCTTTCCCTTTTTTGGAGTCAACTCTCATCACTATCCTGCCTACCTATTTACATTGTCGTTTCGAGCAATCGGTCTTGTTTAAGGTCTCTTTTTAAATTTGACAATCATGTGGTTGTGGTCGTAGAGGATCGTCGTCCTGATAGTATAAAGGTTGTCCACGCAGTTCAGGAGAAAATCATTGATATGGGAAAAACAGATGACATATAAAAAGATACGGCATAGTTTAATTTACTGACGTTTAATTTACTTCTCGTTTAAATTTCCTGAGTCATTGTTTAATTAAAAGGAAAGAACGAATCTAAAGTTTTGATGAATATTAATAATGAAGAATGAATGTATTCCATTTAAAAATTGATTTTAATGAAAGAAACATGTTGTAAATTAGACATAAATGTGCCAATTTCTATTTACATTTCATCTGTTTTGCAATCGGGAAGGGTTTACTTGTAAATATAAATTATTGTAATTTGTAAATAGCCATTTATGTTTCGCCGACTTATTGTTAAGTTGTGAGTCTGACTGAGACGAATGAGATTAGGCTACGTTAAATTATAAATAAAAAGAGAATATTTTTATCTAGATTGTTTTCTTTTCCCTTTAACTATACTGTTAGATATGATACATTAGAAAAACTCGCTTCAAGGCTGCATTAAAGCAATACGCTAGTTAACTATTTCTCAGAAACCAGTTAATATTATTGCAGTCAACCAAACCTAAAACGTAAATATTTCAGCAAAACACTACAAACAGACTTACCTGGTTAATTATGCATTTTTGTAAAGGTTAATTTTTCAATTTTATAATTCCATTTAAATTTTAGGACCAAAACGTCACGTCTGAACTATCACGGCGTCTTTTTGATATAACTTCTTGCCAACCAAACTGCTGTACTTGAGCGCGATTGGAGCGCGTTATAATTGTTGAACAATTTGTTTGGCAAAGTTTCGTTCCAAAATTTACTGAAATAACGCTGGTGTTGAATGAATTGACCAATAGACTTCCAGATTGGTACGATGTGGTATGAATGAAGCAATGAATTGACCAATAATAACCTTTAAAATTCTTCCTCATTCTAATGTGGCGCCCCCCTTATTGGCGGATTTCGACGGACTATAAGGTACGATAATATAAGGAGAACATCTCAATGTATTAAAGATACATTGAGATGTTCTCCTTATATTATAATCTCCCAGACACTTATTAAAGTGTCCAGGAGTCGTCGACTGTCGAATCAAGGAGGACTGTCCTAAGACCAATACAATACACAGATTACATAAGAAATAGTTTATTTTTAGCCTTTTCCTAATAATGTAAAAAAACCATAATTAATTTTGGAGAAACTATATAAAGTAACCTAAAAAATAATCTACGGAAAATAAAAATATTAAGGATTACATTTTTTTAACTCTTTGATACATAATCTAATAGAAAACTAGATGGCGTTACTGTAATTAGAAGTTCAGAAATAAAAGGGTTCCAATATAATCTGTGGTGATATGATATTACAGAAAGCCGTCAGATGACGTTACTGTACAAGCCAGAAGGTATACAACTTAAACGCTATACAAATAATATAAAATTATTAAAAATGAAATAAAACGAACTCTTAAAAATAAATTACTTTAATTTCTGAACTTTCCGCATGAGTATAATAATATATTTTTTACAAATTTATATAAATTTAAAGTTAAGTAGATATATTTTATAAATTTTGTCATACATATATGTATATACATTAATTTGAAGCATAATTTTATCCACATATACACATAGAGAAGTGATATATTAAAATAGATTTGAAATGGCTTTCCTCGGTAATTAAAATTAAAAAAAATTGAAAACGTGTAGGTACACAATTGTTATGAATTAGAATTGACAAAGTATGTGATAAAACGTTATCTGATCCATCACTCTATTCTAATTTCTTTAGGTTAGTATTTGGCAAAAAGAAGCTGGCTAGTCCACACACTGAAACAAAGAGAAAAATATAAACTTAAAAAAAAAAAAAACAAACTCATGGCGGGAACTCGAAATGTCAAGACATGCTTTCACTACTCTTTGACCTTTGTACCATAAAGTCGAAGTTAAAAATTTTATATTCCATTTGTCTGGCATGCACTTATACGCGACAATTGTTTATTACATTTTAAAATGATTGTATGATAAGATGAATCCTCTTCATCCTAGCGTTATCCCGGTTTAGTATCAGAGTCCGCTTAAATCGCAAAAGATATGGCTGTGAGGCGAGTTAAGACGACTGCCATCCGACTTTATGGCCGAAACCCCCACAATATTTTTAATCTCACGGAGTTAAACTCGGTGACATTACACGGAGGACGTCGGAAATTTGAAAAGCAGCGTTAGAATGAGTCAACCGTCTATCACCCGACCGCAATAAGAACTGCTTAACCTAGCGATCGACTCAAATTCCGACTCCTGATTAAGCTACGACCTCCTCATCTTATGCACATTATGATAATATGATGAATGGAAGCGACAAAATAGGCAGAACTTACGAGCTAAGACACCGGCTATGGTCAAGAACGGCGGTAGACAACCGAACTCTATGAGCGCGGGAAAGATCACAGTTCCCATGATGGTACCGAGGCGACCGCTCATGAGAAATGTGGCCATCGCTGTTACCCTGAAAAGAAAACGCCAAAAAATAAGTCGTTACTTTGCGCAAATCTATGACAAGCAAGAAAATTACTTTCTTCTTGCCGTGTGGCAGCGGCAAAGAATATCTTTCACTCCATCTGTTTCCGTGATTGTCTTAAGACTAAGGGACATTTCTAAACAGGGGATGGGCAGCATCCATTTGTATAAATGCAACACCTACTGTGATCACCAACCCGCCTGCCAAGCGTGGTAGCAAGGCGCCTGCGAGAATAATATACAGTAATTAAGAATGCTCACAAAAAGTTATAATTGTCGACTGTTTAACGAGATTGATTAGCGACATCTATTGGTAATACAACGCGTCTAAAATAAAAATGTACTTTTAAATAAAGATTTAAAGTGTCCCAAAGAAAGAATAATTAATTAATAAATGTAAAAGAGACGTAAAGTTTTACAGTTCTGTAAAGACGTAGGGATGCATTTTTGTATATAATAGATATATGGAAGTTAAGGCTAAATTGAAGATCGATTTACCTTAGGGAAGTTGGGAAGAGATCAACTGCTACGCTGGAAAGAGTAGCGGAGCAGAGAGACGTCAGAGCGAGCGCTGCTGTGAAGATCCCCACAAGAAACGTGGGGTCGCTTCCCGTGAATGGCAAGATGACCACGAATATAGCACTGCCAATACTGCACACTCCAGCCACCATCTTCTTACCGCAACTGAAAAAGGATTGCTTGTTTAAATTCGGCATTGCAATTAATTATCACTTCAATTGATTATCATTATTGTCTCTGCTAAATATTTTGCTAGCACCGCAAATCTTTCGAGCACCTAATTTTTAAACTCAGCACCTAGTTAACACCTGAGGGTCTAGCACGAACTTTCTCGATAGTTTTACTTACTTTTACGGTGAAACCGAACGTCAAATGAAACATTATTGTAACTGTTTTACACAACTTCGTTGCTTAATATTGTTAGCAGAACTAGCACGTATCGGATCCTCGACGTTAGGGCCATCGAGGTCCTGTGAAAGGGCAGCGTGAACACTCATTTGACGTTTGTTTCTAACATAAAAGCAAGTAAAACTCTCGAGAATGTTCGTGCTAGGTCCTCTGGAAAGCTCCTAAATTTGGTATTTTATAAGTGTAAATAGAAGATTTTGCACAGCTTATTATAAGCTCTTGAGAGTCTTGTGACTATATTTTTGTCAGGTTCTAAAGGTTTTGGACTCTAAAATATTTTAAAACCTCAAATTTTGCCTTAAATTTAAAGTAGTTGCATAAACTGAGACACTTGAAAGCCTTCGTATTCTCTAGATCGTCCGAGGAGACTCTACCTAATACGAACACATTGCGGGAAACAGCTAGTTTATTATATTATAAAGGAAACGAGGATGCAGTACTTGCCTGTTAATAAAAGCACCACCAATGCTGTACGTGAGTTTTTAGACAATTTGGTGTTTAAAGGTATTATACGTTACCTTAATATAATCACTTAAAAGTTAAATCGCTGAGTTCAAGAATTTTGGAAGTTGACTCGGTTGGACGTTCAGTACGAGATTATTTATTTGTATTTATACATTTTTTGTTTGCATTAAACTTGGAGATCGAGGCGGGAGAGAAATTTAGAGTTAAGAAAAATTGATAGATGTTCTATATGATTATTAAATTCTATAAATTAAATTTTTAAATTAATATTTTCCTATTCATTTTAATATAAAAATATATTTTCTTGCTTTAAATGAGTTTGAACTCTTTTCCCTTATGTCAAATGAATAACGTATGTATCACTCATCTATATATATACTTTTTTCAATATAATGTAATAAATGTTCATATTGACTACCAAAATGCTATTTGGTATAATGATATAAATTAAGTTTTTATTTCAGTTTACACAGCCCAATCTTTGTTTAGTGGTCCAAAAGCGTGACATTGGCGAAATCTACTTAATCCAATAGATCCTTACAACGCTTTAGTGACTACAAATTTATCATCGTTCCTCAGGAGGCTAGCTTTTATTCGCAATTTTATAATCCCCTTATGATGAGATTTACATTTCCCAAAAAAAGGGACGATCTTTTATATTGGTAGTTAAATAAAGTTTCGTCCGGGTCCTTACCACATAGCAGTTATAACCGAGACCGACGCTGTAACCGATCTCTTTATATTGGTTTTGACTGTATTGATATAGGAGTGTCTATTTGTTAGTGATAATTTTGTCCGCGTGTCCGCAGCAAGCCGCCGTTCCAAGTGTCAAGACGCGGCTGGGGCGAGTTCCAGGCGCGCGTTACCCTCAATTTCGCGATGCCGGACTGCAACCGTCCAGCCACACTGTCTCACACCATCAAGCTGGATCGAAACTACACGGGACTACAGACGTTAGGTAATGTCAAAATTTAAAAATGTCCTATGACTAATAGTGGGTCCTAGTTGTAGTATCCACGATCTCATGTGAGAAAGAGGTACTGGTACCCGGACGCGAAGGCCCAATTCGGCTACAAGCGTTGCCCTACCCCTAACTATCGTTGGTAATGTTTACTTAAATTTGTATGGAGATTGATCAGCGCCGCCTAGCGGTAACTTTGTAGCACTGATCAATCTCCATACAAATTGGAGTAAACTTTACCAACGCGTAAAAGTTAGAAAAACTCGGCACTACGCACTCTGTTTCCCGTTTAGCCCAAACTGGAATCGCGATGCCGGATCAAGCGGCCTTGGCGGGCAAGTTTCGTGCTAATGATTTTGTATTCGGAATTGTTCAAATAGAAAGTGCCTATAAAAACTTATGCAATTATTGGTCATTTACTACGCGCTAAAAATATTTAATCTTAATCTTATAATTAAGCAAAACAAAAAACGTAGACTCTACTAATCTTTGATACGACGCGAACGGATTTGTATGAAATTTTGTGTACGTGTGAGTTGGTTTAAAGCATATGGTGAGGGGAAGGGGGGTTTGGAGGCGGAGGGAGAAGGAGGGGGACTAAACTCCAGTCGTGTGTTGTAGCTGACACCTACAATTTTTTTGTTTTTCTATTGTACGCATTATCAATTACATTAATTGTAGGTTTAATAGAAAAACATTACTAACAGGTGTAAAAAAAACATCATTTAAAATCTCTTTCAACGTTCTGATATAGCCTCTTTAGGTTAGGTTATATGAGGCATGTAGTATTGACAGAGCATAAATGGAGCTCCCGTGGTCATAAAGACATAAGCATACACCGTATCATATGGACAAAAACTATTACTAACATATTGAAAAATCATTTAAAGTCCCTTTCAACGTTCTGATATAGCATCCTAAAGTTAGGTTATATGAGGCATGAAGTATTGATAAAAGTTCCATTGAGCTCCCATGTTGATATATACATAAGTCTGCACCGTATCACATAGAGAAAAACATTACAAACATGTTGAAAATACATCATTTAAAATCCCTTTCAAGCCACCTGTACGCGAGAGGACCTGATGCGAGCCACAGAGGATGCTGTTCGCGTGGCTGAGTTCTGGAACGGAACTGTATAATGCGCCATCGACACGACAAGAAGAAGAAGAGGAACTAATTTAATTATCAATATTTCTAGAATTGATGGCAGCCCCTCAGTATATGTAAGAAGGTTAGCAGCACTCAGTTATCAACTGTCTCTATACATGTTGTATTATTTAATTGTGTTATCCGTAGCCAAAACATACTAAAAACATGTCCCAAAATTAATCTCTTTTTAAAATTTAGCAAAAAAAGTTGGTCGAAACAATCAGGTTTGATTTCTATCAGACAGCCGGATGTATAATATAGATAGTTACAATAAAAAATATGTGATGCTAAAAACATCACAATCTTCAGTTGTTTTTTTATTTCATTACTATTCAATTGCACAGCACACTTTAAACAACCTATTACTATAGAGCAATTTAGGACTTAACCTTTTTAAATAAATAATATATTCCATTCTCACCTGTCTCTTGCAAGTAGTACACAAAGAATGCGTTATTTTAGAACAACTTTGGTTAATATAAAAAAGGTTACAGTGAGTCAACTTTGACAGATAGACATATGCTCTCGTGGACTTATATTTAGAACTTTTGAAGAGGAACAATTCTGTCATACATGATTTTTCCGAAACTTCGACCATTTTCGTTGCGCACGCCGTGGAAACTCTGAATTGGGAAAAAGAACCTACAACTTCGAAACATTCTTCATTGCTGCTCCGCTCCTATTGGTGTTAGCGTGATGATTTATAGCCTATAGTCTTCCTCTAAAAAGGGGCTATTTAACACTGAAATAATTTTTCAAATCGGACCTGTAGTTCCTGAGATATTAGCGCGTTCAAGCAAATCAACAAACTTTTCAGCTTTATATTATATATACACTATAAGGATATAATTATCTCATCACGTAACACTTGCATAACATTTGGAAGGCAAAAGTAACCTGATTAACTTTTGAAAATGTGTTTGAAATAAATTATAACAATTGATTGAATTGGTCGCATGTAAAATAAACTTACATGCGTATTAAAATTATTAAGCAGTAAGTATTCTCTGATTCTTAGTATATTTTGACTATATCCAATTAATAGGGCGTTTACTAATTACATTTTAATATCAGGGGCTCATTCCAGGAAACATGTTTATTTATTTAACTTCTAGGTATTTAATAGAAGAATCTCTATTTATAAAGTCGTACTCAACTATCGTCCTAGTGGTTTACATTTTTTAATTTTCCGTGTATGATCGGTTTTCGGTTTATTTCTGCTGCTAATACTAAAGAATATATAATTTGTCTTTATATAATTAGGATAATAAGATAAAACTTAACTATGTATATACTTTAGTTTTGGCTGGCCCGTTGGCGCAGTGGGCAGTGACCCTCCCTTCTGCTCCGGGGGTCGTGGGTTCGATTCCCACCTCGAGTCTGGGTGTATTATCCATATGTATGTAATTATATATATACATAGCGTATAGCCTTCCTCGATAAATGGGCTATCTAACACTGAAAGAACTTTTACAAATCGGTCCAGTACTTCATGGAATATTATCACGCTAAGACTAATAGGAGCGGAGCACCAATGAAGAATGTTTCAAAATTGGCGGTTTATTTCCCTTTTGATAGCTTTCGAAGCGCGCGCTGCGTAAACGGCCACAGTATTGCATAAATCACGTATGACGGAATTGTTCCCCTTTAAAAGTTCTAAATAAAAGTTCGCGACAGCATATGTCTATCTTTTAAGGTTGGCTCCCTATACCTTTTTTTATGCTAACCAAATTTGTTCTAAAATAATGCATTATATGCGAAGGTGTGTTTATAAACATGATATCCAAAACCAATTTTTTTTTACCCCCAAGTGATAAAAGTGGTCCAGGCGGACGAGGTCGCGGGATATAGTTAGTCATAAAATATGTATCTCCATATCACTGATACTTTCAGCCCTATTTTATTAGCGTTACCACTGTCGCAATATTTGCCCACCTTTGTGGGTCCAATCGAGCCACATGCCCAGCCCGTTCCCACTTTAACTTTGCTGACTTCTCTACCTCCACTACCCCAGTAACGGCATTTTTATTTATTTATTATTATTGTACACCATTTACTTTTTTCTGTTTTTTTCCATACACAAAACTAGGTTATATGGAAGAGATCGCTAATTAGCGATAAGAACGCTTAATTGTACCATACTTCTCTGTTTCTTTATATTGTTGCTATTGTATTTATGTCCACTTGTGTGCAATAAAAGTGTATTCTATGTATCTATATGTCATTTCAAGTAGTGGTGAGAAATCGCGAAAAGTATTGTACTGTATAATCGATTTAATAACCTCTAATCTGTTTGTCAAACTTTGAAGAATACAATATCCGTACATACTTATATGTATATGTACAAACACAGTTATGTTTTATACACAATACACATATTAATATGGTGTACACACAACTATGACCGAAACAAGTCAATTTGACTGGCCGGTTGGCAATGACCCTGCCACCTATTCCGGCGGTCATGGGTTCGATTCCCGCCTCGATTTATGGAGTGAACTGTGAGTGGATACATAAGTATATACTTATCTATTTACAAATATGTATTTATTTATATACATATATATACATTTGTGTTTACCAGACGTCTGTTACCTATAAGACAGGCATTACATTGTATACATTAGGAACAGACGTCATTGTGACACATAGTCATATATATATTTATATCATGACTAGCAGTGCCCACAACTTCGTCCGTTTAAAATTAGGCAAAAAATAGATTCAATTTTGGCATAACAATATATAGAATATAGCCTTCTTCGATAAATGGGCTGTCTAACAATGAAAGAATTTATCAAATCGGATCAGCAGTTCCTGAGATTACCGTGTTCACACAAACAAAGGAACTCTCCGGCTTTATATGTTGGCTGGCCCGTTGGCGCAGTGGGCAGTGACTCTGCTTTCTGCTCCGGGGGTCGATTTAATGTATCAAGTTAGCTCTGGATAGAGGAGAGTGTTCTAAGATAGGGCAGGCCTTTGCCTAACAGTAGAACATATATATATGTATCTTGATTGTTGACTTCAACATCAAAAGAAGAGATATGTAAATGGATCCCAAGTTCAGATCTGATATTATTTGATAACAATATGAAATATTTTAAAATAACCTTAACTAACATTTCGTCTTATAACTGAGAGTAATATATTGAAGCCTAAGGTCTGACTTGGCTAGTTCTTATATGTATATATTTTTATAAGTGATAAAAATAACGATTTACTATTTCGGGCGTTAATATCTAAATAACTGCTTGAGGTATACTTATGAAATTTAGAAGACATATTTCGCAAGTCTCAAAATATGAGCCAAATTTGAAATGTTTATTTGAAATAGTTTTTGAGTTATGATTGGGTCAAGTGTTGCAGTTCCGTTAGCTAGAATTTGACTTGGCTTGACTCGCTACCGCGTATCTAGATAAATAATAGTCATTGATCTCTATATAAAAATGAATATTGCTAAGCTCAAAGCTTAAGAACAGCTCGACCATTTCGGCTAATGCCTTTTTCCGTAATTATTTTAAGGTACACGGAAAATTTTAATAAAGAAAACGAATGTAAAAATTTTCTTTTCACAGAAATAAGTCTATCCGGGTAGCTAGTAATGAATATGAAAAGTTCTGTGTAGGTATTATCTTCACCTGCAGAATTAAGGGATTATTTGGAAAGGCAATTTCGTGGATTCCGATAATAGCAGTGAAATATTGTACATTGGAACCCATTAACGGTTTTCTTACTTAACTTTGAAGCGGGATTGCTGATGTAACATACATATTATGGTACTATTTCTGACAGGTGTACCTTCTGTATATATGAACGAAATATATCATTGACCAGTAATATCTATATGTTAATACGAAGAGAAAACTTTTGGTACCATTTTACGGAAATGGCGCCAACAGAGTATGAAATTTGGCACAATAATAGTATTATATAAAAGAGGGTGTGCGAATGGTAATATTTTTATAAAAAGTGCGTTATTAATGTATTATTTTATTAAAATAAAACTACACGCACCCCAATGCTAAATAATACATACCTATAGACCCATTCTATTACCACCACGATAGCTTAGTCGGGGTTTGAACCTAGCATCTTATAGACTTTAGTATTTCCTTTTACTGCTGAGCTATTAAAGTACAGTATATTTTTTTTATTACGGTTAAGCTAGTCAGCTAACTATACCTTTGTATACTTAAATGTAACAAAAGCTTTTTACATAGATAAATCCTGATAAATAATATTTATGAAAGTAGTGTTGATAATGCGAGTATTGAAATTTAATCGTTTTCTGATATAGCAAGAGGAAAAGCGTTATTATAATAAGATAAAGTTTAATTGGAAAATAATAATTAGTTATTAACTTGAACGCTATTCAGAATTAAATAGAAAATTTCCATATTTCTCACACTCAATTATTTATCATCCACTCGATGCATTTTTTATCATGAAATTGGCTATTATAATGTAGCTTAGAATTTATTAATCGGAAGCTGCGATTCATACATTATTATCGGGCTTCGTGCACGAGAAGATGATCTCTATTATTGTAATAATTAGATCGAAAATTGTATGCCATTGAGTTAAAGGGCTTTAACTTAAACAGATATTTAGCATTCGCACTACGTTTAACCACCCTCGCTGTGATATTTGATTATTGCTTGTCAATTTGTCTAGTAATATCTGCCGTAGGACATTGACAGTGTCAAGTGACGTCGCGATAATCCATCAATGTGATTTCGGACGGATTTGATAATTGCAACTTGGATATGTTCATTAATTCCTATCAGAGCTAGTTCTTTTTCTACCAAGCGTTATCCCGATCTAGTATCATGGTCCGCTTAAATTCCAGAGGATGTGACTGGGGCGAGTTAATATAACCGAGTGCCGTTTTACGTCATCCTCGGAATTCCCACAATCTACAATCTCACGACTAATATCACTCACTGAAACTAGTCGGATCTCACGTGCCTTCCGAAACACGGAGGTGGATATTTGAAAAACCAGTTTTAAAATTGGTCACCTAATTATCACCTGGCCGCGATATGAATTGCTTAACCTAGCGATCGACTCAAATGCCGGCAACTGATTAAGCTACCATCTCCTCTTCCTATCACAGTTAGATAAAGGCTACATATTTGAAGAGGAAAAGACGGGTGATAAAATTTTACCCAGCTCTTACTTACAGATAACCCAAATGCTCTGCCAGAAGTTTTGTTGATAAATTACGGCCTTCTATATACTCTATTATCGAAGGTCTATTACTCATAATAAGGTAAGATATCCTGTGAAAATTGTGAGGTTGTGGATTTTTACAGACCGAGGTGTGCGTAGACTTTCGAGGCCGGTCGCGGTGTTCGGTGGAGAAATTCTAGTTTGAATCTTAAAATATTATGTGCAGACACGAGTTGTTATGAATCGGTATACAATATTCGACGGTGCATTTGGTGGTGTGCCTCTGAATGCGTAGGAAGAACCGTTTGGAGCGTGTATGTACTGGCGCATAATGAATCAGAATTGCAAAGCGCCGCCCGTTGTTTGCGTATCTCCACACGATACTTCCTATGTCCGATTGTTTCGAACGGTGCAGGGGACCGCAATGGCGGATGCCTCGCGACTATCTGCATTACGCAAATTTCGGATATCAAAATACCCTTTCACACCCCGTACCACCTACGTATATATTATCAAATAGTTGGAATCAAAGAGAACACAAACGTGTATAACTTCTATGCGACAACGCCAGAAGTTTGATGCTTTAATGTGAATCATATAGTGTTGGTCCGACAGAACTCGGACATACGGTCTAACTGGCTTGTGTCGCCACGCTACGTGATAGTTATGTATATTATTTAACATCTGATACAGATTAACGCGTCGCCACGCGCAACCGACTCTACTACTCTCCTCAAAATCACTTTCACTCTGAAGTTCCCATGCCTATTGTGTATTTATATTGTTTTCTTAAGTACGATAGCTTAACATTTATTGTACCTGCATTACAAAAGTTATAACAAGGTTAAATTGCGTATCATGCAATGCAACGGGTCAAGACGTCTTCTTTTCTCAGTTGGTTAAAAAAGCCTAAACCAAATAAAGACTCACAATAAAATTCAAAGGAGCATACAAAAAAAATTGCTTTTGTTAATGTCATTGAAGGATAAGGATGCTGCGGCTGAATTTTAATAGATATTACACGTGCAATGAGAACAAATTTATACCACGTGGAACAGTTAATATGTAACAAATATAATACGGTGACGTCTTTTACTGGAGGACACGTGTAAATTTATTCTCTTTATAAATAAAAATGTTTTTGGCTATTTGCATATTTTTTCTTCGTGACCGCAAATCTCTCAGGTATTTCTCATATCGTGCGACAAATAGTTTTGTGGTTTGTTACAAGTTTTAGGTAAATGTTTCTTTTGTCTGATTTTCTAACCGCAAAGTATTATACACAGAACCAACTGTCATTTTTGTTGTTACCCAAACGACAGGTCCAATAATAAGAGGTTGTATTCATTTTTTCTCAACGCCTTCTGGTTGTCCAATACCATTGATGATTACCCATAAAGAAAGTGGTCTTGGCAGACGCTGGTAAGAATCTCTGGAAGAGATTCGGCTGCCTCTTTAAAATCAAAGGCGAGACGTGGCTGGATGCGGGTTGCGAAAGATGGGAAACCTTGGTATAAAGAAAGGGCTACGCCCAGCAGTGGGCGATTAAAAACTAATAGATAGATATAATATGGAACCCGTCTGACCCTTGTCTTGTAAAAAAACATGTCAGACATACGACAATCATATCAAGAAAAAAGCTTCAAAAGTAGCTGTTAAAGACAGAAGCTTAGCGGCTGTTACCTATAACACAGGCATTAAGTTGTCTACCATAGGAACAGACGTCCGTGTGTCATATAGTCCTGTATATTTATTTATTTTATTATTTATTTACTTATTACACTAGATAACATAAACAATAACAACGGAGTATTTGAAAAGAGAAAAAGGTAACAAATTTCTCAAATGAAGGGGCACGCTCACCTGGGGAACCGCAGCGAGATGCCCCTGTCGGGGTCGACGCAGCCGATGGCGGCGCGGTGCGCGGGCGACAGCGACAGGTCGGCGCAGCGCACCTCCCACACGCACGCCGCGCCGAACCACGCGTCCGGCGCGTGCGACGCGTCGAACCTGCACACAAACATGTATACAAACAAACTAAAATTAATAAACTGTGGGGAAAGGCACACCAAGGTGGAAAGTTTCGGCGAGGAATGAGAGGTGGGAGCGAAGGTCGATATGCTCAAACACCGCAAAGGAAGATCTTCGAGTCCGGGCTTGTTGGAGTCGCCCGGGCTGCAGCCGTATTTAGCATTTTCATTCCGCTATTATTTTTTATGTAAACAACCGGAACGTTGGTACATGATTGACCCCCTTTAAACGATTAATATCACTCACCGGCAGAATTAGCGGAACACAAAAAAGGGATAATGTAAAATAGTCATATATAATAATAAAACATGAAACAACAATGAAATTAACATTGTTTGACATTAATTTGCAACACTCTACTTAAAGATTCCTTTTTCATTAAACTTTAAGTGTAAAGTTGCAAATTAACGTCAAAACATGTTACTGTAATTGTTGTGTCATGTTTAATTATTATTTGTTTAAAAATTAAACTAACTATTTTATATTCCCCTTTTTACTCTTCTTCTTCCTAGCGTTACCCCGGCTAAATACCAGGGTACGCTTAGATTGTGGATGCTGTGGCTGGATGCCTTACAAAATATTAATAAATCTATTTTGTTTTAATTTATAAAAACATACTTATAGTCAGCATATCCAGTCTCGAGGCTCATATATATAAATTTTTTAAGAGCCCTACCTCACCAAGACGCCATAGCGACGTCACCAGGTACGTATCCAAACAATTAATATTAAAATTTAGGACAAGTAACTCACCTGGCGACGGTTTGGCGAAGTCATCAAATTAGAAGCGTAGCCACGACTACTACTAACTACTCCATTGGCGACCGCTGGTATCCATGGCAACGGAACCGGCGTCGTCGCCATGGCACCTCGGTGAGGTAGGGCTCTTTTTGTGAACAAATTTTTTTGGTAGTGTAAACATTGCAATGATTACATTTCATTTTTTTTTTTTTTGCGGATTATTGCCTAATAATATAGCGTTCCTGTCTGTCTTCTATGTCAAAACATGGATTTTTGCATATCAACGCCTGATTGTTTCAGTTATTCCATATCCATTTTTTTCAATGTGAACATTATATAGCTACTACAGTTATCTGTTTTCTTGTACTTGTAATTGATTTTTTTTCTAAGAAAAGTACCCGGTCATACGGACATCTGTTCCTAAGGTAAACTTAATGCCTGTGTTACAGGTAACAGCCGAATGTTTTTAAATATTTTTTTATTGAAATACATAAATACATACATATAGATAATACACTTAAACTCGTAGCAAGAATCGAACCCACAAACTCCGGAGCGGAAGACAGTGACCCTGTCAACTGCACCAACGGGGCAGAAAAATGTTACTACGCTTGCACTGACTTAATAAAATCTTATATACTGAAATATCTGAAACTTTTTTATTTTTATTTATTTATTTATTTTAAAATTAACAATATATTTTTTACATTAAAAAAGAGCCGCACACATAAAGGTTTGTCTCGGCACTTCGGACATTCACAAAGATGCATATTAAAATTAATCTAGCAGAGTGAATTAGGAACACGAAATTTGGTAGAACAGGTCCAGCAGCTGTTTGAGTGGAGTCCGTTTTCTTAAAAATCTATTGGCGTTTGACACTACGCAAAAAGCAATATCGCACTGAAACCTACCCGGTCGCAACCAGAGCAACTTAACTTAGCGATCGACTCAAATGCCGACCACTGATTAGGCCACGACCTCCTCAAAAGTATTCCTAATATTCTTAAAAAATAAACCTGATTTAAAAAGTATTTCTAATATTACTTTATAAGAAAAAGAAAGGAAAAAACCTACGGCCTCTGCTTTGAGTCGCGCGTGCAGTGAGCGGCGGTCAGCACGTGTCTCTTGTCCACGAGAGTGCCTCCGCACCAGAACTCTCGGCGCTTGCTGCCGTGCAAGTAGATGGCCGCCATCCACGGCCAGGCGCCAGGTTTGGTCTCCGTGCCGCCCACGATTCGACCGCCTTCATCCTCTCGCTGACCACAATCTGCAGGAATTGGTTAATATTTCTGACGTCATTATTCTTTTTCGGGTTCTTTAGTACTACAAGGAATCTTTATAGTTTCGCTCTGTCTGTCCGTCCGTTTGTCCGCCCGCAAGGTGCCTCCCCCCCCCCCCCCGCCTCCCCACCGGCAGCAGGCACCTAAGTGTCTACCAACGCCCATGGACATCTGCACGACCAGAAGGCTAACAGATGCGTTGCCGGCCTTTAATGACGAAATGACGAGTTTAGGCCACCGGGAAGTCTAACATACTGAACGAAACGCGACCATCACTTGACGTGACAGCATTACCGCCACTTAACGCCGATCTCGTGTGAGAAAGAGGTACTGGTACCCAGACGCGCCGGCCCATTTCGGCTACAAGCATGGCGCTGCCTATATTTGATTATGATATTATTAAAGAATGAAATGTTTTGATATTATTAAAACTCACAATCCACTTCTGCAGGAAGAAGAGTACAGAAGAAACCCCTCGACTCAGGTCGTGGAAGCACTTATTCATATTAACAATAAGTTGCAACAGAAGGAGTCTGCAAATGGGTTAATTGATAAAATGACATAACTTTACAATAAAAGCTGAGATAATTTTCTATATCCCGAGTACTTCATACACTAAAGGTGTTTCGAATAAACAACTTGAAAAAACAATAGGGCAGAACTTCTTTGAACTATGCACTTTCAATAGATATGTAGGTATGAATATATTTCCTTTCTGCTTTTTATTACGTCATACGTACACTAAATATGGCGATGCTACAAGTTTATAACTTTATTGTGTTTATGCTTAAGGCAATGCGAAATACAATAAAATTTTTAAGCGACTTGGGAATTATCCAATATCGAATATTGTTTCATACGCCAATTTTTTTGTAAACTTATAGACTACAACTAACAGTCTTTCCTTTCGGCAATCCTTTTTAACTCTCTTGTGGCAAAGGCAACCTAGTAAATGGCGAATTTATTCCGTTCAAAAAACTCCATTGTAAAGAAATATACATCGGAAAGGACGATAATGTCTGAGTTTTGCTAATATAATACAATGGACAGCCAATTATACTATACTGTATTTAAAAAGTGTTACACGTGCATTAAGGTCTTATATTAGGAACTGTTTAAGTAATTCACAGCTGCGATCATAATCATAATCATAATCATAATCATAATCATAATCATAATCATAATCATAATCATAATCATAATCATAATCATCATCATCATCATCATCATCATCATCATCATCATCATCATCATGATCATCATCATCACCACCATCATCATCATCATGTCATGTACTTGTAATGCTGTAGGATTAGTAATAAATCAATCAATTAAATTAAATTAAAAATAGGGTAACAAGAAGATAAATCACTATCAAAAAATCTTGAAATATATTTTAATGATTGCACACATTTTTTCTCAAATCGACTGCATTTTTTATGTGGACACCCAGTCGAAAGTTCTAAGATTAAATCTCAGAACTTTCGACTGAGTGTCTCGATTTTGAGGACTTATTTGAAATTGATTTTTTATTTGGAATTTCTGACAACTTAATGAGGGTTTTTTTTTTGAAAGAAAGAAAGATTGTTACTTAAACACAGTAACTTAACGAGAACAAAGTTACAGTTAACAATAAAGGAGCCAGGCATAGCTTCATTTGAATGATCATTTCAATAATCATGTAGTACTTGGGAACTTTGTGTAACTTCACAAATTTTTGTAGTACTATGTAGACTTCAAGATCAAAAATATACAAACACTTTGAGCTGTGTATGGCTCTTATTTTTAAAAATTCTTATGACATATTCTATACACCAATTAAGTTTCTACTTTTAAATATAACACAAAGTACACAGAGTAGAGTACAGATTAAAAAATAAAAAGAGTTAAATGCAGCGGTATATGGATTTAAAGAAAGTTAAAAAAAAAATTGCAAATACAGAATAATCTGTATGAAATGTACAAAATAATTAATAATATGTTAATTTGGCTCAGATTTGCTTCCTAAATGTCGAGAAAATGCAGTTAAAATATCAAGACTCAAATAAATTAGATTGTAGGCCTTACAGGATTGGCATTGTTACATATTGCAATAAAACACTTCATTCGATTTAAAGCAGAGGTTGGCAACATTTTTGCACGTGTGTAGCGGGCCTTATACTTCATTATCATTAAATATCTGAGAGGTTTTTGCATGTGTAATATAATTCAGTGTTGTTAGTATAATAGCGAAGCACTAAATGTCTTGAATTTCATATAAGTTAATTTAAAAAAAAAAACTATCTGTTTCGAAAAAAGATAATTCTATATCAAGAGCTTTAAAACATAGGGCGTTCAATATAAGAAAAAACTACTGAATAAAGAGAAAATGCCTTTAGATATTTTTTGAGTGTTGCATTGTATAGGTATAACTTGCTTAGGCATAACTGTATAAATTGCCTAAGAAAAAAACGGCTGTATATTTAATCAGTATATACATATGTATGCAGGCTGTTTTATGAGGACATACTGATATTTGAAAGGTGTAACTCTATAATTTTTTGTATTATGATAATTTTGTAAATAAATTTTAAAAAGAAGTGAAACTTCAACTGAGTGGAAGGGGGTCTACGGGAACATTTATTTTTGAATTCTTTCGTTTTTGAAAGCTTGCGGTTTCTCTAGGGTTGAGAGTATTCGAGCTGTAATATCACGTTACATTATAGCCGTTGTAAAATGATTTTTATATAATTCTAAATAGAGTTCGTACTGCTTTACACTTACACATATAAAAATTTATATAAATCTCTACATTTATAGGTAATTATTAAACTACCCATAATATAAATTTTGTGTTTAAGCATCAAGAATGATGAAGGATAAAATTTTATTTATTTCAATTAGTAGCCCTGTAGAGGAGGTCGTGGCCTAATCAGTGGTCGGCATTCGAGTCGATCGCTAGGTTAAGTTGCTCTTGCTGCGACCGGGTGATAAATGGGTGACCCATTCTATCACTGGTCAGTATTTGTATCCAACCTCCTCCATTTCGGATGGCACATAAAATAATGGAACCCGATTAAGGTCACTTTGTGATATTAGTCGTAAGGTTGTAGAGATAGTGGGGGTTCCGAGGATGGCGTCAGATAGCAATCGCTCATCTTAACTCGCCCCACAGCTACATCTTCTGCAATCTAAGCGGACCCTGGCACTAGATCGGGATAACGCTAGGAAGAAGAAGAAGAAAGAAAGGAAAAGGTAATATTAGATATATCTAAAAAGCATTACGAGTATTCTTTTATAAAATTCTTATAACAATAAGTCATATAAGAATTGGTATTCATTGAGTATACAGTAAATCCTCATATAATCATCAACAGTTGAAGGAAGCTATTGTCAATAATTGGTCCATAATTCCATTGTGGGCGTATTAGGTTCGTGACCCGAGAGGCCCAAGTTTCAATTTGCGCTCGAAGCCTTGCATGTGGAGTGGCATATCAAAGAGTGTAGTCTATAGTTTAAGTGACAAGCGATTATTGTTTTATTAATATTTTTATTTACATTTTGCAACAACTTTTTTAGGTTCTGTAATACTTACTTACTTACTGCGATGGCGCATAGACCCAAGCTGGATCTTAGCCTCGGAGACCAAGTGACGCCACTTCTTGCGGTCCTGTGTCTGTAATACTACAAGGAACGTACTACAAGGTTTCACTTTGTCCGTCCGTCCGTCATCTAAAGTCGTATGTCTAACTTCTACAATTATGATTAGAAATAGATGAAATTTGGTACAGCTTTTCTTTTTGCGATCTTAAAATAACAATTATTTTACATTTTGGGAGTGAATTTAGAGGAATATCTTAACAAAAGAGTCTAAAGCTCTTTTACATTAAGCCTCGTAAAGTATACAATCTGCGAAAATCCCTGGATTTAATAAATATATTTTGTACATATAGTATATGCAGATAAATAAATGTATGTTTAATAAGTCCAGTATTATTATCATTTCTAGAAGCACTCCGATAAAAGATAGTGCTCACTTCCTTTTTTTTTAGCCTTTAGGCCCTTCTTAGAAGATTCTTTCCCATGCTTAGGCCGAATTAGGGCCTGTTTATGAGCACGCCATGTACTTCTGCTGTTTGCCAAGAGTATCCATTTCTTGTCAGCTGTCTTTACTATGTCGTCGCGCCAGTATTAGGGACTCTATAGATATATTTATATATCTAAGGAAATATCATTAAATATTATTAGAAAAAAATGTATATGATAACATGTTTATTAAATAACTTAGGCTCGTGGTTCCTTCTGTATTGGGACTGTTTTTACCAGAAGTATGACGTAAAAAATACAAAAGTCTTTAAATCACTCCATACCCTAAGCCCACATCGAAGGGTTTGCCCGGGGTGGAAAGGGTTGCTTTATATTAACAAAGTTTATCATTCCCAAAAGCTTATCCTATTTTGGTTTCGTCGATTATTTTAACCCATATCTGACTCCATTGACGATTATGGGCTGAGTTTCATTAGTTCTTTGCAGAGACAACAAAAATAAAAAGAATATACTGCGAAGTGATTACTACAAAACTGCAGTTTCCTTGTAATGATATCTCATATTAGTTAATTACAAAATTCATAGATCTTTTGTTCACTTCACCACCTTGATGTCCTATTTTTAAGATTTTTAAGAAAATTCTTACCTCGCACAATTCCACTGTGGAATCAATTACCAGCCTCTGTATTTCCGAACGGACACGACTTAGGGACCTTCTAGAAAAGAGCATACTCATTTCTCAAAAGCCGGCAACGCATCTGCGAAAAATAGAAACTTACTTCGCTGGCTCAGTACCCAAAGAGGACATTGCCCTCTACAGAAGAAGCTACCACTCATGCCTGTCCAGTGTTGATTTTCGCCAATCAACGCTACCGATTACCTAGAAGTGAGACCTAGAGAGAGACCGAGACCTAGATCTAGGCCGTACTATATTTAAAAGGTTTATTTTTTTATTATAACGCGCCGATCTAGAACAAGCAAATTCGTGCTACATAGTTTTACACCTGATGACAGAGACCCAAAGAGAAGATGTATAGTATATAATAGTGTGTGTGAGAGAGAGAGAGAGAGATAATAGTGAGAGACATAGAAGCTGTATTGCAATACCAAATTTTACAGGGTTTATTTTTCTTCTTATTATGTGTCAAACTAAAACAAGTATTAATACTCTATTTAATTACTATGACCAGACCACATCAAAAGATCCCACAACGACAAGAAGAACGCCCTCTGAGCTATCATACCAATCCAGGATCAAAAAATCTTCACTCCGAAGTGACGATAGCAGAGACCGCTTAAACATACAGAGGCACGGCTGAAGACGTGCGAAGCGAAGGCATCTGTTTACACATCTGGTGCAAGAGACGCGAGTTTAAGGGTTAACTCAATTTCGCAATGCACAATGCGTACATTTTTTTGTAACTTTCACTTTAAAAAAATTCTATAAGGTTAAACTAGTTCACATCCTTTGTTCCGTTCCTCATACCTCCACAAGCCTATTAAATGTAATGTTATGTTTGTATCGTAAAAGTGTAATATTGGACACCTGGCGGCCGTAAACATTAATTTTATCCAACGACAACGCTTCCGCATTACGATAGCAGTTTTGTTTTTATAGGAACACGCTGAGCCTCTTCCGAGTCGTTAAAGAAAGATGTATTTATTTTAAAAAACAAACGGACACGACAGACTTTGTCTTGTCCAAATTTTGATTCATCTACTACCAGGGGGGGGTCGTCCTTTATCTGTCCAATACAACGATCTCTACAGCCTTACGACTAGTATCACAAAGTGCCATTAACCGGGTCCCATTGTTTTACTTGCCTTCCGAAACATGGAGGAAGTGGAATATCAAATATTAACTAGTGCTAGAATTGATCACCCATCTATCACCCAATCGCAGCAACTCAACTTAACTAGCGATCGACTCAAATGCCGGGGAAACCCTGAAAACAGCCCTTTTCTTTTTCCAATATAAACGTTTTCTAACTAAAATGTAGAGTCAATTTGATCTTTATTGCTATTAGATAAAGGTCATATTTAATTACAAGCACCCACTGTTGTCTAAGCAATGCAGGTGTGTTCCTAACGTCAAAGAGTCAATTTGCATTTTATTGTCGCTGCACAAAGCAGAAACTATAGGTAGTCATTCGTTATTTCTATCAAAACGGGAACGGGAATGGAGATGATACAGGATAATAGAAGTAAATAGTAAGTAGCCCGACGTTCGGGCAGGACATTGTCTGCCTGGTCCGCTAGTATATACATATATATGAATTAATCAAGCAACCCGACTTTATAATTTGCTAATTAGAACATATTCTAAAAAACATATTTTTAAATTAAACGATTTCAATTTAAAAAAAATTACTAAATGACTGGTTAAACGATTTTGATTATGAAATGACTGAAAATCTATTTGTTAACATAAATTTGTACTGAGAATTAAAAAATAAATAAATATAAATCTCTTCATACACATCCATACACACATAGATAAACACACACAAACAAATACAACCGCACACACAATAACACAGTAACTTTTCTAAATTGACCTCAATATAGGTGTTGCGGCGCCATTTTATGACATGAAGTTCACAACTGTCCAATTAGGTACACAATTCCTAGCTGGCAAATCATCTATATTAAAAGTCAGCTCCATGAAAACAGTATATACATAACTCAAAGCTCGGCAATGCATCTGCAGGACAATATTGGAGTACAGTAGTTGTTTATGGGTGTCGGTTGTGAGTTAGGTGAGCTTTTAGTAATCTTTCAAAACAAGGAATATAATCTACAAATCTCTAAGAGTTTCTCTTTCGTGGGAGTAGGTTGACATTAGGGTTGAAATTTGAGCCTGCGTTTCTACTCAATAAGCTGAAAAAGGCTTAAATATAAAAATATATTAAAGTCTCTATATGTATATTTATATATACAGCTGAAGAGTTTGATTGTTTCCTCGAACGCGTTAATCTCAGGAACTACTGGTCCGATTTGAAAAATTCTTTCAGTGTTAGATAGCCCATTTATCGAGGAAGACCTGTTCTGCTTTTTATATCTTAATATATCAAATAAACATGTAAAAAGGTCCAATCTAAGTTATTTTTAAATCTGATGGTGATATTCCGTCGGGGGACTATATTTTTTAGGAAATTTTACAAAAAAAAAGAACGTCATCCTTCTCCGACGGAATAGTACTTAGTAGAGTGTAAGCAACAACTTCTAGAAAAAAATATATATGCTTTTTTAGGAAAAGTACCAAAACTGCCTAATTACCAAACAATCTTTTCAGATTTTATTAAATTACTAAGTAATGACCTGAAACCTACAGATGATTCGCAACTTTACCAACAATTAGCCTACCAAATAAACTGAAATGAACGTTTAAATTAGACCACAAGTATAGATAAAGGCTACCGTTAAATAGCGAAGATTATAATTATAAAACGAACGCCATAAGAACTAGGAACCATGACTCAAATGATTTCGTAAGAAATGTTACGAAAATCTATTAGGAAACCGGTCTTATTGAAGTAAGTCGCAGACAGACAGACAGGTAGAAAAACAATTTCTTTTAAATTTGTGTTTTTGTTATGCGTATCCTATATATTCATACGCAGTTAATAGAGTATTTTTTTCTTACGAATAGAGACAGACAATTTCTTTATGCGTACAGATTTATTTATAGTATATTAGGAATTGTTGATGTATATCTCATAATGGAGTTCTTTAGCCATTGTAAGGTTTATAATGTCTGCAGGCTAAGTTATTAGCTGAAGTTCTTACTGTATGCAGTAAAAACAGGTCCCATTGACCCAACGTCGGACAAAATCACCCTAAATAATCTTTACGCTCCATAAATATATAGTAAGAAAATTTTGAAATAAATTCAAAAACTCCTGTAAAATAGCTCTACGAATAACTAGCCTATAGCTTGTCACAAATTAAATTAAAAAGTTAAATGAACGCCTCCTTATCCGATAATGTATTCAAAAATGCAATTTCATCACTTCACTAGAATATTGAGCAGAGCCTCCATTGGAACACAGAAAAGCAATACGGATTGTGTTTTTACAAGTTTTTATTTAGGTTCACCGATGTCGGTAATCAAAACTGGCATGCTAAATTAGACCCCCTTCCCGATATGCTATTAAGCTGAAGTTTTGCACACGTATGTATATTTTATATTCCAAAGAGCAAAAGCCTCGCCAGCTATTAGCCTACGGGGGTGAAGCCCACAATTGATGATGGAAAAGTGTTTATTTTAAATACAGCTTAGACAACTATACAACACGAACGAAGTGCTTGAATTATGCCGGAGCCAGACATAGCTTCATTTGAATGATTATTTCAATGACCATGTAGTGTGGCCGGGGACTTTGTGTATTTGTGCAAAGATTTGTAATACTTTGTCTTTAAGTACAAAAATGTACAAACGCTTTGAGCTATGTCTGGCTTGTAAAGAGGCCCTTTAAATTTAAATATTATTAAAATAATTAAAAATTAACACTAAAATTTATATGTAAAATAAATTTATAATAAATGTGGGACCCGATTAATGTCACTTTCTGATATTCGTCGTAAGGTTGTAGAGTTCTTACTGATTCCGAGGGTGAAGAAGGTTAGATGTACAACACCAGCGTAAGAATGGTTCACCCATCTATCACCCGGCCAACTGCTTAACCTTGCGATCTACTTACATGCCGGCCACTGATAAACTACGACCTCCTCATCGCGCCCACTAAGGTAATACTAGACCTTGATAATACCAAGGGAGTTTAATTTCTAGTACTCTAGATTGTGGTCGTTAGACCTAAACAAATCAGTTCTGAGACAAAGAAACAATTTCCCTTAAGACTTGTTCACTTTACAGACAATTGGAATTTCAATTAGTGCTAGTGAATACGGAATGAACACTTTGAGTGGAAACTTCCAGCTTAGTTTGCTCTTGAGCACATTGTCGCTCTTTCTCAGCGATTCTGCGATAGCTGGACGACTTTTACGGTAACTTCATTTTTTTCTTCCTAGCTTTGTCCCTGTCCAGTATGTAACCTGATAAAGTATATTAACACATACGCGCTATCAGCAATATATATTAGTTTTTTACAATTCCTGAAGGTATCCAATGAAATATTATACGTTTTATCTTTATTATATTTTTATATCTTTATTACCTTTGTCTGCATATATAATGGTCATAATGTAAGGAATCAATATGACAATTGTTAAGATCACTTAATTTGTGATTTACAATGATAATTTACAGCGATTAATTCCGTAGTTTCACGTAGATTAGCTCGAAAATATTGGCTGTTATTTAATTTCTTCGACATTAAAATTGAATTTCAATATGGAAGAAATTCAAAATTATACATTACGTCTCATGTTAAATGAGGGGTAGGATTAGGGCCGACCCTACTGCTGAGCGTACGGAGCAGACGCTCCAGGCGTCAAGTCCCAGTCTTAGCTAAGGCCGTCTCAATTCAATTTTAGCGTGATGATATATAGCCTTCCTCGATAAATGGGTTATCTAACAAAGAAAGAATTTGAAAGGAGATTTTAAAAGAAAATTTTATAATTATATTAATATTATTATTAGGTGTTTGCCTTGTTCAGGAGTCTACAACCTTTTGAGTCGGAAGAGCCAAATATAAAAATTTAATTAAAATAATTTAAAATTTGCAAAATTTCAAAGTTTTTAAAGAGCCACAAAATTTTTTCATTCCAACAGTAAATAGTAGTCGTATACATAGATTTGATTAAAAAAAAAACTAATCTGATAATTAATAAGAAAAATATTTACGTATTCATACATAAGTAGTGTTTGTTCTAATCAAATTAGACAATATGGTATTATTAATCAATCACATATTTTCGTATGGATTATGGAACTAAAGAGTCGAAGATATCAGAAGAGAAAAGCTTCACACGGAAAAAGCCGCATGTGGCTCGCGATAATGAATAAAAATAAAAAATGTAATCATTTTTTGGGGTTCCGTAGGAAAGAACAAGGAACCCTTATAATTTCGCTTTATCCGTCCGTGTGTCCGAGTAGTGTATCGAAAGTACAACGGTTGTAACGGATCATACAACTTGTAGCAAAACTAGCAGACGATCTCAAATTAAGGCGTATATTTACTAGTATACAAGCCCACGTTTGGGCAGGACATCGTCTGCCTGGTCTGCTAATTGTTATTTAATTTGCATTTACTACACACATGTTATTATTATTATTAATTTTTTTACGGTGCAAAGAAGAAGAAAAAAGTAGAAAAAACTGTTATTCGGTATAAAAAACACTGTACATAAATATACTTATATAATAATACACAATTTACAATTTAAAGAAAAAAAAAACCCTTAGAAATTATACGTATATCTATATACAGTGAGATGTCCAAAAAGGTAAACCTCTCAGCTTATTTATTGGAAGAGGGACAAAGGGTGAAGGAGCACACGGTAAGTCACTACCGACGCCCATGGATATCTGCGCCACCAGAAGACTCTCAGATGCGTTGCCGGCCTTTAACGACGAGATTGGGCCACCGGGAATATAGAGAAAGTAAGCGTAGTGGTTTTGGACAAGTGATGTCAGACTAGCGGAATTCTTACTCATTTTTTAATAAATTAACATTAAAAGCGTATAAAGTGTAACTGTGAATACGTTTTTACATCTCGCTCGCGACTTTTGAAGAGATTTTTTTTTTGTTGAAAAATCAAGACTCAAGAGAAAAAAATACAGTTTGACAATTCAATAGGCACTTAAAAAAATAAAGTTTCACTGTTTTTAATGCCCTAAATGCCTATGATTACGAAAATCATGTCATTATTTTCATGTAGATGATGATTTTTATAAGTGCACGTCTACTTGGTACTTTGTATTTAATATAATTCCAAATATGATAGAGACTTTTCAAAAATAGGATTAGAAGCAGCAATTTATAGAAATTACTATTGACTGGCCCGTTGGCGCAGTGGGCAGGGACCCTGCCTTCCGCTCCGGGGGTCGTGGGTTCGATACCCACCTCGAGTCTGGGTGTATTATCTATATGTACTGGTCTCCAGCCTTACTAAAATTCTACCTTAATGCTTTCCAAATGGTAGCCACCTATCCCGGGACGTCGCCATGGCGTTTTGCGTCGCCATAGAGCCTTTGCAAAACGCCATGCTCAGATTATTTAGTACATTGTAACCTACTAAAAGACCTTGGCTTATCAAGAACTATCATAAGTTCTTGACTAGAAAGGACATCTAAAGCAGCACTAGTATGATAATACCAGATTTGGTTAGGCAGGGGAGGAAACACTGGTAGAGAAGGTGAGTGTTAATAATGTAATTAACTCAACACCCGCATGGTGAATCCATGTAATGATATGAAATTTTTGATTGACTTGTGTAATGTATTTAATTATCAATCTATAAGAATGAGATTATCCATTACAAAACAGTTGTGGGCTACAAATTGAGGGGTCCTGGGCCCAAGCACCCCGTGGGACAATCGTCGCCGACCGCTGGATTAGACTAATAGCTTATTTATTTATTTAAAACTTATTTACTTCCCCTTATAATCCGATAAAAACGACACTATAGCAACAAATTATGTATTTTAACAATAATAAACGAAGCGATTAATGATATTTTATTATTTGTTTGTCGTTTAAACTCAAAATTTATTTTAGTTAAAAAGACAAAAATAGCTATATCTCAGTTTTGGATGGAGATATTGAAATAATTGTTAGATTGGCTGATAGAACACGTTGAAACGAAACTGCGTGTATCATAAACTCACTCTAGACTTAAAACGTAATCGGTTAGTTTAGGACTAAGTGTGGGACATATATACTCACCGTCAGCGAATATGGCTCCAACTTAAAAAGCCGACAAGTGGCGGTTTAGGAATTGCCTATGAAAATTTTAATACCTATATTTTTGTTTATTTGAAAAGAAAAATAAGACCAAAAAAAAAACATACATCATTAACTCACTTTGGACCTAAAACGTAATCGATCACTTTATGACTAAGCGTGCGATATGTAGATAATAAAATCTATATTAAATTCGGAATAGTTACGTAATGTGATTATGTAACGTTATATTTCCAGATGCGCCTAGTCTGCGAAGAACGAACCGAGCTGACAGCCATAGTCCAATCCCAGCAGAGAGATATCGCCGCACTGCAGCAGTCTGATGCAAATAACCAGGTAATATTGCGGGGCCGCCGAATCAAAGCAAAATTTGGTTTTATTCAAATAGAATTTTACAAGCTCGCTTTGAATGGTCAAATATATTAAAAGTTACTTCTGATTCTGAAAAGTCGAGCCGCGAGACTAGAACAGCAAGAAACTCGTTAGTCTCTCTTTAAAAACAGTTCTTACAATTTTCGTCTTAATCAAAATTGTCGGGGGATTTTGTAGATAGCATCTAAAAATGGCATACTGGTAGTGAAATATTTTTGTCCTCCTGGTGTTGTTATATAGTCGAAAAAAAAACTCCCCATTTACTCTCCAAAGTTGTTAGGCTATATCAGAGGAAATTCTAAGAACTCTTAAAACAATGATGGTATTTTATTTGACTGGCCCGTTGGCGCAGTGGCTAGGTTCCCTGCCTTCCGCTCTGGTGGTCGTGGGTTCGATTCCCACCTCGAGTCTGGGTTTATTATCTATATGTATATTTTGTGTATAACAGGCGTCTGTTACCTATAACACAGGCATTAAGTTGTCTACCTTAGTTACAGACGTCCGCGTGTCATATAGTTCTGTATATATTTATATTTATCTATTTTAACTGAAGGTTAATGTATCTAAATCTTTTGGATTAAAATCTTTACGATCCTTACGTCAAGTTTGGCTTTGACACAATTTTATAGTAAAAGGTATACATGTGTGCGTAAATCACTTCAATCGCTTGTCATTGGGGTGTGTTAGCTTTTATTTTAATAATTTAATATATTTGTAATGCAAATTTGATAAAAATATTAGCATCGTACACCCCCCTCTATATAAACTGTAATTGTGCCAAATTTCATACTGTTCCATCGGCGCAATTTTCGTAAAATTCGGTCGAACATATCTTAGAAGGATATGTGGAGTCAGTTCGTAAAAACTAGTAGCAACTAACATACGTGACTTGACATTATTTATTCTAATAAATTTAGAGCAATTAATATATAATCGTATATTAGGTATACACAAAAGCCGTTCATCGGAATATTTATAGTCCTTTGTAGATAACGAACGCTGTGCGCAAGACATGATGTATTGGCTTTTCTCTGAATATTTGCTCTAGAAATTATCTCGCGTTTTATCTTCGTAGGATACGTTCTGTCTATGTTATGTCAACAGTGTCCTCTGATTGACAAGGAAACATTAGATTGCATTATAACGCTATTTTAAAAAGGATATATAAATACACTTTAATTAATGCTTTATGCTCTCGTTTTCTCCTAATTGTAGGAAAATTACTTTTGAAAATTACCCAAGGGTCGAAAATTGTGTTCATGAATTATCAATATTTCAATAACTGAAGCGAAAACCATTCAGTACCATTTTACGAAAATCGCATCCACGGAAGAATATAAAATTTGGCACAATTATAGTTTCAATTAGAAAACGGCGTGTGCTAATATTTTTATGAAATATACATTATTAAATTATATATAATTATTAAAATAAAACCTCACGCACACCCATGCCAAACGATTTACAAACACATGTACATGTACATGTTACTATAAGATTGAGTCAAAGCGTGGTCATGACGACGTCAAATTGAACAATTTCGTTGTACAAATAATTAAATTTTTGTGTATAGCTTTAAGTAAAGACTAATAGTACACATTGTTTAGAGGCAAGCTCTAAACAATAAGACCGCTCATGCGCACTACGTAATAGTTTATTCTTTGGCCATTGTCGATTTCTGACTGCAAATAAGTTTAATAAAAAAAACTAACGTGCGCGTTTCGGGACGCCCGCAGAAGTGATAATTTAAACGAATCTAAGTTGAACGGCTGTGCACGTTAGAGTGAGAGAGGACGAGTCTGCATGCTGCCGGACAGACTGACGCCGTTATGCATTACATAACCTCCCATAAGAGATAACCTCTATATATACTCCACATAAAGTTAAAATTGACATCTAATCGGACGCCTTTCAAAGTTGGAAACGTTTTTAGAAATGCACATCATGTGGTGTGGCGATACCCGATGGGGGAGACGACGAGGACCAATCGTCCAAGCCGACGTTTAGCGTGCGCGAGTTGCGCGCCATACTGCACGAGCGGAACGAGCTGAAGCTAAAACTGAATCGCGCTGAGGAACAACTTCAGGCGCTACAAGCTGAACCGCTGCCGGATAGGTAAGATTAAAAAAAATAATTATTTATTTATTGACTGACCCGTTGGCGCTGTATGCATTGAGCCTGCGATTCCCACCTCGAGTCTGGGTGTATATATAGCAGCATATTTTAGAAAATATATGTATGTTTTTGAGTCCGCTCTTACCTATATACACAAGTATTAATTTATCTACCTTAGGAACAGAGGATTGTGTGTTTATGTATGTATATATTTAACAAAAAATACCAATTTGAAAAAACTGATTTGCTATTGGTTTAAATCACTTGTGAATTAGCAACATAATTGCATGTTAACGTGAACACTAGAATGCTTTGAAGTGATCGTTCCGGGAAGCGAGAGTGTCTGAGCACATAAGAACGGTCTAGAAAAAAAAAAACAAAAAACATTTATTTCTAACGAGAAATTACACACAGCTTAAGATAATAATCATAGTAGATTATAAAATACTAATAACTCAACTTACACTACTAACTTAAAACGAAACTGTCTGCACTTCTTCGAGAAAAGAGAAAAGAGAGTACAGCTCAGCTATAGTCGTGCTGAGTTTGTGTGAGACACAAAATCTCTAATCATCTCTAATGCCGGACATCCAGGTTACGGTGTACCGGACGGAATTTTGTTCAGATTTGCCTGCGCAGTCCAATGGCACCCCGGTAACTATTATGGGGACGTTCCGGTGTACCGTAAAAATATATTGAAAATTGATATTCGATTTTATTCCGGTCGCCTACACAGGTTCAAATGTAGTCCCACACACGCTCCGGTTTACCTGCACAGGTTGGCCTTTCGGTAGACCGTAACGTGGATAGTTGGCATAAGCAATTGTTGGAAAGCTCTAGTGCCGCTTACATGAAAGGGGGAGCATTCTCAGATTATTCCAACAATCTTTTTAAACACAGACATAACACGTTTGTTTAAATTAAAAGAATTTGATAGCGTACCGGTAGAATGAGCATTCGCCCGTCTGATGTATATCGGCCTTAACCTAACGGATTCGATACTATTACTAGAAACAGTTATGTCTAGATAGCTAGTCGGTCTTAGGAATGCCATACATTATAAGCAAAATGTTAATAAAATACCTATGACAAGAGCGTTAAGGTACCAACAATATCAATATAATAAATTATATTATGCGTCCCGCGACTTCGTCCGCGTGGGTTTAGCGATTTTGTTAGATTTTGAGGGTTTTTACGTTTTTGTGGGGAACTCTCGTAATTTTTTCTAAAAGTAGCCTATGCTATTCCGAGTACCATCAGCTATCTGCCGGTGGAAGTCGCGGCGAAATCGATCCAGCCGTTGCGGTATTATAATCTATCGGTGTTTTTTTTTTGCGATTAGTACACGTTGAAATGTAGCATGTAGCATGTAATCTATCGGTGTTTTTTGTTTAAACGTATTGAAATCGCATTATACCATAACAAATCTTCACGTTTCGTACACGGTTATAAGATAAATAGTTGATTTTGCTATTTGTCTGTTATCAAGATAATAATTAAATAGTTAAAAGGTGAAAAATCGCATTTGTTTTTTTTTTTTAATTTTTGCAACGTTTGAGTATGACTCATTCGATTGCTATCACTGCCACATCAATTGTCTTTATACTTCTGTTTTTAAATCATAAACCGTGTGGTAGGGGTTTTAATATGACATAAAATCAAGTGGATTTACTAAACTACGTCAGGCTGTTTGATATTTTAAAGATATATTTAATTAAATTATAGACAAAAATCATGTGACGCCGGACAGCAATCAAAGTGCATGACGTCACACCTTGCTAAACAAATTGTCGTTGCTAACGTACCTAATCCAATCACACTCGAGTACAGCTGTTTCTTTGGCAAGACGTTACGTCGACAATACGCCATTGTAGTTCAGGGCGTGTTGATGCAAAAATTTAAATAACATTATAAAAAAGCGAAATTAGCCGGTTAAAAGTTTGTTTTTCGCCGAAATATTCTTATTTTGGGTGTAGTAGACTGCAATGTACTTTTATATTGCAAAAATAGTTATATGGAAAACTACAACCTTAAGCCTTTAAAACGTATAAAATAAAAAAATGTATTTTCGAGGTTTTGCAAATTTTTCGATAGCCTATCGTCACAATTTTATCGCAACCAGCCTTCTCGTCAATAATTGTTACACGTGTAACGAAAGATACGCTCGACTCAAAGTCCTTTGTTCTTTTTCACGACACGACATTAGGAGTTTGTTACAAAAATAATGACTAAGTTAAATACGAAATTATACAGTTTGTTTGTGGGTCCGTTCCGCGGCTAATCGGTATTACAAAAGCTGGAGACAGCGCTTGTTTCGCTCCGTACAAATTACTGTTATTTTAACCAGCACTATTATATACTAGCAATTACCCGCGACCTTATCTGCATTAAATTTAACGATTTTGTTCAATTTTGAGAGCTTTCATTATTTCGTGTGCAACTCTATAAAGTCTTTTTTTTTATAAGAACCCAACACAATATACAATATAAACTGAAATAAGATATTTTCATTTTCTTATTAATTAAAGCCACGGTCGTATTGTAGGCTAACTTAGCATGCATTGATTGGTATGAGTCATCGCTTTTTTTTAATTAGTAGGCTAGTACTGTCTCACTGCTGGGCAAAGGTACGACATGTTTATTTGTTACACAATAGTCTCTATTTATATGTTTTTATATATATGTATATGTGATGAGGGGTCAACAGGCAGGCGCCTTATCTGATTATAAGTGACTAGCTGTGCTAGTCACTTATAATTCGTGTGTGTTATAATGGAATAAAAATAAAATGGGCTTTCTAACACCGAAAGAATCTTTCAAATCGGACCAATAGTTTTTTAGATTAGCGCGTTCAAGCAAGCAAACAAACAAATAATCAAACAAACTCTTCAGCTTTATATATTAGTATAGATTAAAAACACCCGTAAATATGTACATCCTATATAAGTTGTTTAAAATGTTCAACGTTTTTTTAATTAGAAGTAGCGCCATGCTTGTAGCCGAATTGGGCCGACGCGTCCTGGTACCAGTACCTCTTTCTCACATAAGATCGGCGAGAAGCTGTCACGTCTAGTGATGGTGTTGTTGTCGCGTTTCGTTCGGTTTGTGAGACTTCCCGGTGGCATAAACTCGTCATCCTAATGATAGGGTCATGTTCACCTGAAACAATATAGCAGTTTTACATACCAACAAACAACCACGGCCCACGCATTAAATTATTGTTAAAATTTATAACACTCAAATGTTATATCATCGTTAAAAAATGTAATGTATCGCAAAACATAATTAAAACAAATTAAGTGTTGTGTAAAATGGCTATCCGAAATTAGCGTACCAATTTTACAGTTTTTCACTTTTAAAACATTCTAATTGCCATTGTTAGGGTCAATTACATCGATTTAGAATTATGTAGTATTTTGCAAGTGACAGTCATAATATCAGAAAAAAATGCGCATATAGTTATTTTCAAAACTATGACATCATTATGAAAAGTACTTAGTGTGAAAATCCGCAATCCTTTACTTATTACAAATTCACATTGACACCCGTGATACACACAAGGAACCCACAAAATTGAATTTCCTCAAGTGTTTACCCACATATCCAGGAGTTTAGACATCGAATATATATCTTATTGACGTTTTCGAGGCGAGGTGTGATACCCGATTTGCGACGGCCTCGGCGCGCTTCGGCGCTCGGAGGCGTCAACACATCCTATTGATATTAAAAATGTAAAAAAATTAAACACCTAAATAGATACGACATTAATGATTAAAAACTCTAGCAATGTAATGAAACATTAATATTTTCAGTTGATCATTTGCTTCGGGTGCTCCAGTCATTTTATGACACTCACGCAGAATACGTAGACTCGCCTCTTTATATATGTAGTCAAGGAGATGGATCCCATTTTGCCGTATCGTTAACTATTAAGTTAACACAGGTAATTAATATTAATTTTATACTAATCTAATGTAGTCATTTTGATAAAGTAGGTGGTTTGATCGGTCCAGTAGTGAATAATTAAGCACATAAAAATAAATAAGTATCTTAATAATGTATATGAGGAGGTCGTGGCCTAATCAGTGGTCGGCATTTGAGTCGATCGCTAATTTAAGTTGCTCTGGCTGCGACCGGGTGGACACGAAGATCTTCCTTTGCGTGGTTGGAGCATATCGACCTTCGCTCCCACCTTTCATTCCTCGCCGAAAGCCTCCCACCTTGGTGTGCCCTTCCCCACATTAGAAATAACGAATGACTACGAATCGTCTCTGCTTTGTATCGCGGTAATAAAGTGCAAATGGACTCTTTGGCTTTAGAAACACATCTACACTGTTTAGTGAGTGCTTGTTATTTTAATATGAATTTTGTTGAATAGCAATAAAGTTCCAATTGACTAACGTTTTAGTTAAAAAACGTTTGTATGAAAAAAGGAAAAGAGCTGTTTTTAGGGGTTTCTTGACAATTATTCGAATTTTTCTTACCGTAAAAACCATCCTTGGACTTTAACGAACACTTTTAAAAAAGAAATGGTTTAATTGGTAGCGGCGTTGTTGAGTTATGCGCTTACCAACGCATTTTGCCATTCATTTTTATATATATAGGTGATATTAATTTAGTCTCACGAAAATTAGACCTAAGCTCAACAATATTAGGGAATCAAAAATGGAAAGGAACTGATCCTATTTTTATGCTAGGGTCCTACCATCAGCAGAAGCCATTGACCCTGATGTGTTACAGGCTATATGCAGCTTGGGTTGCTTTAAACAGCGCGATAAGCTCATACAGGATTTATTAAGTTCACAGTATGTAATTTTTTAAGCATTAAAAATGTGCAGATTTTTTGGTACATTAAACATTATTTTTTTAGGCAATATGGCCACAGTATATGATGGTGTTATCACCAAACACTAGATGTAACCATTTCCAAAACATGTCTTCTATGACTGTCCCTATTTCAAAAGTTTAACAGCCTACTGGGTAAGCAATTGTGACCCCAGACGTTTTAAAAACACTTATACCGCAGGTTCACGAACTCTGCAGGTCTCGAGGATGACTTGTATGGGGCCATTCATTAAATACATAAAGGTGATTTTCAAAATTTTTGACCCACGTACCCTCATGCAAGCTTATATAAGATTTTCGGGGTAAAATTTGGGCTCTATCCCATAAGAAAAATAAGAGTCTATATTTTTAAGTTGTCCCTTAAAAAATGAGATATAAAAAACCTAAATAAAATAACCACTGTTATATTTCTGTATCTAAAAAAAATTACGAAAAAGTTTATTTAAAAAAAAGTTGTTTAAAAAGGTAAGCGTGTATCGCAATAATCTTCATATTGTATATATTCTAGAAACGAGGTCGAGTGTCACCGGGCGGGAACGAACTCGCGACCCCGGCATTGTATGCTAACTCTCCACTGAGTCACCGTACGACGTAATAAGTTATACTTTTACACTGCACGGTATTTAAAAAAAAAATTACGCCTTAATTTTTTATACTATTCGTTACTTAATATTTTCAAATTTTGTCGTGAGAAAAAGTGTTTTTTTTTAAATATCTTACTAGCGGGTCCGGCAGACGTTGTCATATCCCAACATTTTCTTAATCTAAAACCAAAACAGCGCCATCTTTTGGACACTTACCTCAAAACGAAACGTCAAATGAAGGTTAATCTATGTTCTATGTATATAAGCGAAAGGCCTTCTTACACGAAATCTCGAAAACCGCGGCACGTGTAAAGACGAAATTTGGCAGGGAGTTTATATTACAAACTACTAAGACATCCGCTATGAACGGATTTTTCGATAGGACCAAAAGTGAATGTCTTAACGTCTATCGCAAATTTTACATTGACGAAGACACAAGAAACAGCCAGTCTAATTATAATATCTAGTCAAAGTAAAGCTAGAAGCAACGAAAATACAAATGGCGATCATATCGCTATAAGTCGTGTTGTGTCTGATCGAGCACACTCGCGAGGCAGCTCAGCGAGGCAAATTTAGTCTGGTCAGTCAGGACGTGCCTCGCCCGAGGAAAATGCACATGCTCTAAACGAAAACCGTTCCGCGACAAACGTCTGAGGCTGCCTCGCGGGGCTGCTCGTTGAGTCAAGACACGGATAATTACTTTATTAGTACGTGCGACAATTGAACCCACAACTACAGGAGCAGAAGACAAAGTCATTGCCTCTGCGTCAAGAGGCCAGTCGGGCAAGGGGCGAATTGGGATGAAAACGTTCGTGCTATGTCTTCAGGACTCAGTTGTCGATTATTTGGGTATATTAAAGTGTTGCCAACATTAGGAATAGGCATATGTCAATGGTTAAATCGCAAATTAGATATTACGCTAAGTTGTAGGCGTTAAAAGAGGCAGGGTTCAGCAAAATGTGCCACTTTCACTGCTCGTCTGAGTCACAGCTGTAGCTGTTACGTGTACAGGACCTTTTACGCTCTCAATGGCAGTGCATTTGTATTGTGCAACCCGTCCGCGTTTTGAACCAAATAATAATAAACAATGATTCATTCTTTGTCCGCGTTATATAATCGGGCCTTATGAGTTTGTCGTAACGTTCGGGTTTTTTTATGTGATGATAGTCATTTCTTCTTGCAACAAGCCATTTAAAAAAATGCATTAGTTTTTTTTAGTTAGGGACATACGACCTGTGCACCACTAGAATCGCTTGCAGATGTGTTGCAGGCCTTTAAATACGAGTATAAGCCACTGGAACCCCTTAAAAAACTAGATGAAACGCGACAACAATACCATCACGTTCAGTGATAGTATTGCCGCCACATCGATCTTATTGTAAAGGGATATAAAGGTAGATAAAAAGGAAAAAAGGATGCGGACACTACATACTATCACGGATGGTATAGCGGGAGTGACAAGAGTGCTCCGGGTCGGCTAGTGGATCTGACCAGCTATCGGACAAACAAAGGAAGATCCAATCCCTGGGAGTAAAAATTTGAATCAGCATATTGATCTAATTTATAAATATAACAAATTGTCAGCCCTAAAAATATATTATTTGGAATTGTCAAAATACAAAATATAAATTCTCAAATCACTGCAATATGTAGAGAGAGTTACTAATTACACTCTCAACCGAGAAATAAAAAGAATAGTTGTCAGTCAGTTGTCATGTCAAAAAAGCTTTGAAATAATCGTATAATAAAATGTATACATGTGTGTATAAATCGTTTGGCATTGGTGTGCGTGAGGTTTCATTTTAACAACTTATATTTATATAAGGCATACTTTATAAAAAAAATTCCTGTATATAAACAATAACTGTGTCAAATTTCATTATTCGCTGTCTGTGCAATTTTCGTAAATTGAGTCGAAAGTTTTTGCTTCACGTATTTGCATGTATATACATAGAGATAATGAAACAGCATACACTGTTCACCATCTTAAACCTTGACGTGTCTCATTTAGGGTGATAATCCAAAATTACATCGGCCAGGTCATGGGTTTAAGACCTGGCCGTATTCCAACACTATGTATTTACTCGCTGATCGGGGCTGAGTATTGAATTTCTCGATAGAAGCGAAATTTCGGCGCCTCTAATGAAAATGGGTTTGAATTAGCGACGTGTGGAATTATTTTTTTTAATTAATAATAGTAATTCGGTTATTAATGTTGGGCTCCGATGGAAATCTGTGTGAAACAAAGAAAATTAACTAGCGGGTATTTAATTACTATTTTTTTAATTACTCATTTTGGGCTGCTGAGCCACTTATTAGTCAAAATCGTTTATTCATATAGACTTTTTTTAAGCACTTATCAACGTCATATGTATAATATTATTATCCTTTTTAATTATTATAATTTACGATTTAAATGCTAAATTTACAAGGGTTCCGCGCACCCTGCACTGAGAAGATCCCGTTAAATATTCTATAATATTTTTGAGGTAATTTGTGGTCATCTTTGCAGATATGACATCTTTAGATATGTTGAACTAGGTGTGCCCGCGACTTGGCCTGCGTAAAATTGGATAAAATTAAAGGATTAAATTTTAGCGTGATGACATGTAGCTTATAGCCTTCCTCGATAAATGGGCTATCTAACATTGAAAGTATTTTTGAAATCGGACCAGTAGTTTCTGAGACTGTCGCGTCCGAGCAAACAAACAAACTTTTCAGCTTCATAAATTAGTATAGAGTATAGATATCTTTGTTATTATTACAAGGGATAAACTAGAACTTGTTTCTGGTATTATTAGTGACTACCGACGCCCATAGCACTATTAGAACACTCACGGATATATTGTCGGCCCTTGAGAAATGTGTTTACGGATTCCACACCATCGGGCACTCTGTACTCTGTGCCACCATATTTCTATAATTAACAGTACAAATGTGCAAGTGTGTCTGTTACGCTTTCACGCCTAAACCGCAGTACCAGTTTTGATGAATTTCGCTATAGAGATAGTTTGGACCTAGGAGAAGGAAATAGGCCTCTTATTGATGCGAAGATGCTCAAAAGAGCTTATAAAAGTCTACTTGAATAGAATATCATTTGAATTTGAATATAAATCTGAAAGGTGAAATAAGGTTGAAAGTTTGGACGAAAATTGAAGCAAGCTACGCAGCCGAATTCTCTGGTTACAGCTTGTTCATGAAATAGAGTGTCAAATAAATATTTTTACAACGTAAAGAGAAAAGCTTCACGCATTTTATTGTCGCCACAAGTGAAATGTTTCGGAAATAGCTGCTTTATGGGCACCATAAAACCGTTGCATAATTGCGGACGCTGCAGTCCTGCGCTGAATAGTTTTTTGGTACAATTTACTTTTATACGAGAGCCATACGCAAAAATTCATTGTCCACTTTTTGTATGCGAAACTTTCGGCACTGTAGTGTGGAATTCGAAAAACCAGAGATTTAACAAAGAACTACCTAAAACCAGCATCGAATTCAATGACCTTTTGTCAAGAAACCTAATTGTTCCTTTTATGAAAACTTTAAATATTTCACAAAAGAAATTTTACTGGTACAATCTTTCTTAACTTACCTTAGATTAGTTCTTATAATTAACGGACCCGGCTAACGTTGTCTTACCCGAACGTTGGTTTACTTACTATTTACTACATTTTATTATCCTATACCATTATTCCCCGTTCCCCTTCCGTTTCCATTTTATTTCCTTTCCGCTTTGCCATTACTTTTTTATTATTCAAACCTTGCCTCAAAAATAAAGAATGCAACAAAAAAGAAATAAACAAATTTGGTGCAGTCGTTCGGAGGTTATGCACGTGCATACATTTCAGCGACTTATTTTTGTTTAGGACTATAAATTGGAATGTAAGCTATCCTATCTTTCAAGTTGGATCAAATTGCACACGGTGTGCAAATTTGATTAAAATCGGTTAAGTAGCTTAGGAGTCCATCGCGGACAAACAACATGGCGCGTAATTTATATATATTAAGATAGTATTATTCCAGTTTCCATTCCCTTTTTTTAGCAACTACTATTCTAGAGTAGTGTTTCCCCCATGCCCCACAGAACGTGAGAAATTTGATAGTTAAGGGAGGCAATTTAAAAATGGACTCGACACGACTTTAACTTCGCTTTGAATTATTCAAAGGCTAGATATCGATGACAAATTTAACGAACAAATTTAAAATGTGTTAAAAGGCAAATTCTTAAAAAAAGAATGCTGCAAATAATTATTTTTTAAGAGAACAAAACAGTTTTTAAAAGGTTAAAAATTGTGTATGAGGGGCATGAACATTTTAAAAATGTTTAGGTGGGGCGTGGCCTAAAAAAGGTTAGGAAACACTGTTCTAGACTGTCCTGATTATGACGGTATATGTGAAAGGCGTATATATTATTTTTGGCTAAAGATAATGTGGTAATTTCCGGCTCGGAAAAGACAATAAGCTTTAGTATGTATGTACGTGTATAAAAACATATCGTTCGTGATATGCGATGCGTGAATGCGCCTTGACCGAGAGAGCGTTGCCAAGTGGACGAGGCTAGAAGAGCCCTCAAGTTGAGCGCAGGTCGTCACGTTAGCGGCGAAACAACTATGTGAGGTCGAAGACGACCGAATCGACTACGTCTTACTCTGTGTTGATTCTTGACCAACGGTTGGGGTACGTGCGACCACATGAAGTAGCCAGCCCAGTTTCATTTCAATCTGCACAGATTCAATACTCGTTCAGTTCAATAACTGAAGGGGTATCCAATTTGGCACTATAACTTGAAATTTTACTAGAAGATATGGCCACTAGAACTCCAAATTTCAACACTAGAAAATACGGCTACTATAACTCGAAATTTCACTACTAGAAGATTTGGTTACTAGAATTCTAAATCTCTGTACTAGAAGATTTTGCTGCTAGAACTGGAAATTTCACTACTAAAAAATTTCACCACTAGAACTCGAAATACCACCACCATCATTTCGGCGTCCAAAAGTCTACAAGCATGTGATTTTTTTACCTAGATTACCTAGGACTGATTTCTAATTATCTGCCTATATTAGATATGTAGAGTCACAGACAGACAGATAATTTGCTTAGATTCGGATGGTAGTCTATATTTATATTCTTATACTCAACGTTACGAACTTCCTGTACCTACCTGGTTAGATGACCTCGGAGATTCGCATTAGACCTCTGCGGATATGAGCTTATGTAACGGTTGAATGTGTTCTTATCAGACGGGGTTAATTAGCTTACAAAGCAAAATACTTATACACATATCTCTCTTTATCTCTCTCTCTATCTATCTATCTATCTCTCTCTATCTCTCTCTATCTATCTATCTATCTATCTATCTATCTCTCTCTCTCTCTCTCTCTATCTCTCCTTCTTCCTAGCGTTATCCCAGTCTAGTACCAGGGTCCGCTTAGTTTGCAGAGGATTTGGCTATGGGGCGAGTTAAGGTGACCGCCATTTGCCATCTGACGTCATCCTCGGAATCCTCGCAATTACTACAAATTCACGACTAATATCACTCAATGACACAAATCGGGTCCTACTGTTTTACGTGCCTTCCGAAACATGGAGGAGATTGGATATCTAATATAAACTAGTGTTGGAATGGGTCACCCGGTCGCAGGGTTGCATTAGCTTTTATAAAAAGCGTGACACGATAAAGACTTGCCTCTTGTGGGCCTAGAACGAATATTTTCATCCTAAAACGAATCGTCGACTTATTACGGCTCTTAAAGTTTGTGCTAGGCCCTGAGGAATCACCGTGTGAGTGCCGGGTCCATTGCAGACGAAGGCAACAGCAGTGCTTGGAATTTGCGAGGAATAGGTTATAGACTACTCTTTTCAGTGACCCCTAAAACTCGCCTTCTCTGACGTCTGCCACTGGCTATAGGGGCCGTCCCAAGTATTACGTAATACAATTTAGGGGGAGGGGGAGGTGTTGCATACTAAGCAAGTCATAATACGTCAATATAAAAAATGTGATCTTATTTTTCCTAAAACGTATGTATTGCCTGTACGAAATCTCTTGCTGTTATTATTATTTCCGTAAATGCAACTAAAACAATAACAAAGGCATTAAAGTGACTTCGGTACTTGTTACAGCGTGTGTCACACCGTGTTTCATGGTAGTATCACCAATTCGGGCAAATTATATTTTACATTCTTTTAGGGAGAAACTATTCTTTATTTACAGTATGTTTATTACATAATTCCTATATCCACTTATGTTAAATCTATCCGCTAAGTATGAAGCCTCGATATCTTAACTGACATCATGATTACAAATTGAGTCTGATTTATTTTTACGTTATTCTTTCTTTCTAATCATCATTTACATACGCACCCTAGTCAACGCTCGAAAATATACTTTGATTACTCCCAACAGATATGGGACGAGTTGTTAAAACTGCCCTTAACCTCCCCAAATCTCCCAATGGAGTAGGGAGAGGACGGTCACAGACTAGGTGGCGGTTCAAGATATTGTTCTCTCCCGATAAGGACAGAACTTGGCACCCTAAACCTAGTTCTTAAGACAAACCAGGTAAAAGCGACCCGACATAAAAAAAATAAAGAGACCTGACCCCCAAATAAGGGCTCTTCCGTTATTTAGGAATCGGGTTTCTTTGAGTAACAACGCTCCTAATACTAAAGCAATGCGGAACAAAGTAGCAATTAGGTTCAACGCTCTAATCTCAGGAAATACTATTTCGAATTATTATTATTTTTTTTATTCTAGCTGTATCCTGTGTCTTCGTCTGCGGAAAATGGAACTTGAAGGAGACCCACCTTAATCTGGCCCTATCGAAAAATCCGTTTCTAATGGATGTCTACTAATTATAAATTACTTCTCTGCCAAATTTCATCTTCGTACGTCCCGCGGTATTCCAAATTTCAAAATAAGTGACCTCTCGCTTTTGTTTACACAGATTTCCGAATGTTACGGAGGTTTAAGATGTACACATAAACTCTTGTTGATTAATGAAAAATATGTGCTTTTAGCATGAAATCCCCATTCTGTATAAATTTTATATAAAATGATGAGAAATTTGATAACGTTGATGATTTTAAACATCGTCATAAATTGCAGCTGTGGACCATCTTTGTCCATTTGCAAGAGAGGCAAAGAGGGTTGAAGGTGCGTAAAACTCATTTTGCGCACCTTATGTACGTCCAAAAACATTAAAATAAAACAAAACGAGTGTTCTTTAGACCACACGGCTGAAGTACAACTGCTTTAGCACCGTCTGTATGTGTTTATACATATATTCTGAAATCCAATCCGTGATTCAGCTTATTTCGTGCTCTGCGTGCCTCAACACCTGCACGCAGGAGGACTTAATGACCGCATCAGAGGGGGGGTTAATCGCCTCATCTTCGAAAATAATGTCTTTTCTCGAATGGAATTGGACTTCGAAAATAATGTCTTTTCCAATTCGAATGTACCTACAGTTTGTCATTGAAATATTGTATACTCGACCAAAAAAGTGTTTTATCATTTTGGATGACAGCTCCTAGTGAAAGGAGATATTTCTAAGGGTTGTTGCTAGAAATTAACGTAATGCATAACAAGCAAAAATGAACCTTTTAACCAATTGACGTGCAAACGACATTCGACCTTAGCGTGGCAAACATCTAGGATCTAGTTGTAGGGTGATTTAGATGACCGACTGCTGTCTGTCGTCATCCCTGGAACCCCCACAGTCTCCCAACTAATATCACTCGGTGACATTAAACGAGATCCACTGTTTTATGTGCCTTCCGGATTCGGCTGCTGAAAGAACTGCTTAACGCAGCGATCGAAAAATGGTGGCCAGTGATTAAGCTATGACCCTCTTGGGATGAAATTAAAACTATTGAAATAAAATGAATTTAAGTTTTTTAGAAATAGCACTGGAGTTTGAAACAGTGAAAGGAAAAAGTGATATGTACTACAAATGTTAAAAATTGTGTAATAGCTACCGCTGCCTCTTTTTTGTTTTATTCTTAGTGTAAATAAATAAAAAAACCATATTTGGTTACAGCAAGTTGAATTGATTCCTCGGCTGCCGCAAGAGCTGTACGAGATAACTTGTCTGATCGGCGAACTGATGCCGCGACTGCCCACCGACGGCATCTTCGCGGTGGACGCGCACCTCAACAGCAACTGAACGCTTGCGAAGTTTCAGGGGCGTTACGTATATTTGCATAAAATTTAGGCTATAATAGATACTAGTGATCACCAGCTGGTCGAGATTAACTCACAAATCTTTAGACTTGCGTACTTTATGCTTATTTAAAGCCATATAATTCTTTGAACAACGACATTGTTATATTTAACAATTGGGTAATATACCTAAGGTCGTCACTTGACAATTTTTAACAAGATCATATCGTAAAATGTATACATGTGTGTGTAAATCGTTTGACATTGGTGTGCGTGTGATTTATTTCAATAATTAAATATATTAATATTGAATATTTTTTTAAAATATTAGCATTCGCACACCCTCCTCTATATTATGAATTGGAAGTGTCCGGAATTAGACATTTTTTACTTTTCGCCACCTCAAATCTTACTATTAATAAGAATGTTGCTGAAATTTCCTAACCAGCCATGATAGTTTTAAGAAATTTATGTATTACCCAGCTTATCCGTAGCGACCGGGTGATAAATGGGAGACCCCTCAGATCATAATTATTTATATGATCTGAGGGTGAACCATTCTAACACTATATCCGACCTTTTCTGTGTTTCTTGGTCGTGAGATTGTAGAGATTGTGGGGGTTCCGGGGACGACGTCAGACGGAGTCGGTCATCTCAACTCGCCCCACAGCCACATCTTCTGCAATTTAAGCGAGACTAGACTAGACTAGACTAGACCGAGATAGGAGTAGAAAGAACAAAAAGATATTCGTGGGTCACGTAGAGAAGGTGTAAAAGTATAAAAAGATTGGGAATCGCTGCTCTACAGTATCGGAATTCCTGAGTTAGTACACAGAATACCGCAAGGTGTTTGTCATATCGATTTTGGAGGCGTCTGTATTGATTTTCAAGACGTCTGTATAGGTTACTCAAGAGACGCTGGTATTCAGAGATAAGTGTGGGTAAAATAACTTGTACAAACAAATCTGTGAGCTTGGAATTTGTATGTTGCAACACATTTTATGTTCTAAATTCAAATCGAATATAAACTCTGTCACGGTATCAATCTGTCAGTTACAATTTTTATATCACACGTCGTTCAGTTTTTATTAATATTAACTTTAATTTAAAGATTTTTTAAATATTTTTGTCATATTGTAAAAATGTTTTTTTACCTTGCACCAGAAGTACCAGCACCTGGATTTATATTTAATGATTGTTCACGGTATAGTTTATATTCACTATCAATTAATGTTTAATGTAATACCGGAGCCAGACAAAGCTCCGTGTTTGTACATTTTTGTCCTTGAAAACTACAAAGTATGAACTACAAAACTTTGCGCAGCTACACAAACTTCCCCGGCCACAATAAACGATCGTTCAAATGAAGTTCTTGGCTGAATGTCTAGCTCCGGCATAATCTTAAGTAAATTCAACAATGACCATGTTTCAGTAATGCATTTCTGGCTCGAAATGGCTTTCCTGCACCTCAAGCCACGAAGACCGGTACAACTATTGTGGGTATAATTTACGCAGATGGAGTTATATTGGGTGCAGATACGAGAGCTACAGTAGAATCAGTAGTTTCCAAGACATATCAGATTACTGACAAGAATTGTAAGAAAATACATTATTTGGCTGCAAACATATTTTGTTGCGGAGCAGGTACTGCTGCAGATGCTGAGAAGACCACTCAGATTGTTGCCTCGCACTTGGAATTGCACCGTTTGCACATAGATCGTATGGTTCCAGTAGTGACAGCAGCCACGTTATTAAAGCGAATGCTGTTCCGGTACCAGGGAGAAATTGGTGCTGCTTTAGTTGTGGGTGGTGTTGACCGTAATGGTCCTCATATTTACTGCATCTATCCTCATGGATCCATTGATGAAATACCTTATGCCACAATGGGTGAGTATTAAAAAAGGAATAAAATTATTTCTTCTATTTATATCTTACTAGCGGATCCGGCTGACGTTATCATGCCCGAACGTTGGGTTACTTACTATTTAGAAGAAAGAAGAAGAAAGAAACTTTATTCAGACATTAATAAACAACAACACTATATCTAAAAACTTATGACTACTACACACAAAAAAGTAAAAATCACTAAGCAATACTTAAATAGATATAGTGCTGCAATTAGTCTGAAAGGGATTATTTTTAATCAGAGTAAAAACTCTAAAGCTGATTTTCAGTAGCTCCCTTTAGACAGACGACAACAACACATAATATTATGAATATAAAAACTACAGCAACAGAAATACATAAAAAATATAACATAACATAATTACAGATTCTATTGGTTCAATTTGATATATTTGGGAGTTAGAGCTAAGCATAAAATTTTTTGAATTTAAAATATATTACATAAAAATTATCAGAAAATAGCACCAGTTTCAAAGTCATATAAAATAAGAAATTAACAACTAACAAATTAAAGCCACCACTAGCTAGAGATTTGCGACTCAATTAAAATTTTTTTTTATACTTGTTCCGAAAATGATTTAAGCTATTTACTACATTCTATTATCCTATAATATTATTCCCATTCCCGTTCCTGTATATGTTCCCGACTATGTTACATTACAAATAATTTAATATAGTGGTTAAGCATTTTTTTATTTTATATGAACCTTCTCCTAACAATAAATAAGACAATTAAAAGGAATTAGCAAAATTGGACCAGCTTTTCACGCGTGATGCCGTGATCAAGGGAAATTGGAATTTATTTTTATATATTATACAGATTATTTCTAGGAGCCTAACTCGAAATAAGTACCAGCATTTCGGTAAATAAAATTTAATATGTATATTTATTAGTAGGGCCAACTACTTTCCTTCAAATACAGACAGAGCAAAGAAGTTGTACTGCAACTTTTTAATGAATTCAATTTCCAATAATCATTAAAGGATTTTGGTCAATGAGGAAAATATTTCAAGGGAAACTTCCCATTTCACTAAAATGAAGACAGACATATGTATCCTCCCTGTTTTCCCTTATGGTCTTAGACTTGGTCTTGTCTTGGTCTTGGCCTTTTCCCTTAGACTTGGTCTATAACAAAGGCTTGAATGTCCAAACTCCAAGTTTTTCATCATGCGATGGAGCTCAGCATTCTGGGAATCAGACAAACGGACAGGATTCGAAATGCGGAATTGCATTCCTACATTACACACGCCCCACTGAAAGCGGACAAGCTCAAGTGGGACTGGACAGGTCATATCTGCCGCATGTCAGAAGAAAGGTGCGCAAGGATAGTCACCTAGTGGGGTTCTGACAGAAACAAAAGGCGACGCGGCTGTCCATGAAAAAGATGATGGGACGATCTTGACAAATGCCTGACGAACTGGACGAAAAAGGCCCAAGACTCTGATGGATGTAAGAGATTAGGAGAGGTGTTTCCTCAACTCTGAGACTCATTATAATAATATTTATCAGAATATTCAACCCGTGATTTCATCCGCTTTGTTTACTTTGACTTATGTACAAACTTTTAACCCCTATATCAACTCTTCTCCAAACCGACATTCATCAAAATGTGTAGTGGTTTAGACGTGAAATCGTAACATATTTCACTTTTATAATAGTATTAGCCTTAGACTTTACTCTCTAGCCCTGTCGAAAAGTCCTTTCTTAGTCGATGTCTACTAATTATAAACTAGCTTCTTTGCCAAGTTTGATCTTTGAGCAAGGCGATGTTGGTTCTTATCCATTTAGTATGAATATATATTTTAGATTTTATTAATATTTATGTTTTCTCTAATCTAGGCTCTGGCTCCCTCGTTGCTATGGCACTTTTTGAAAGCCAATGGAAACAAAACTTGACAGAAGAGCAAGGGAAAAAATTGGTGCGAGATGCCATTGCTGCTGGTATTTTTAACGACCTCGGCTCAGGTTCTAATGTGGATCTCTGTGTCATACGCTCTTCAGGCCCAGCTCAATATCTTAGAACTTATGAGGCCGTAAATATTGAGGTGCAATATTTCCATATTTTTGTATATATTTATATAAAAGCAAAACATTACCTAGGTGAAGCTCACGCCCAAACTAAGGTTACAGATGTATGCATTGTGATCTCACAATGTGTGCCGTCTCAAGGAATCCTTCCTTCTGCATTCGGCTCCTGATCCAACAATCACGCAAGAGATTTTTAAGATTATTGTCAAAACTCCTTCCAATAAGATCATATTGTTACATTTTTATATGAGCCTACAATGTTCCACTGGTGGGAAAAGACCTGCCTCTCTTAGTCCACCAGTTCCTCTACTCTAGTCCCAGTCTTTCCCGCAAAGAATTGCAGCTCATCTCACCACCTCGGTATTTTTTTCTTGTCGATTTCTCTTTTCCACATTTCATATATCAATCAGATTTTATATATCTTCACAATATGAAAGGTCAAACCTGAAAAATTCTGTCTTGCGTTAATACTACAATTAATTACTTTGTCATTTTTCAGGGCAAAAAACAAGGTCATTACAATTTTAAGCCGGGAACTACAGCAGTTTTGAAACAGCGTGTTATCCCTCTACAAGTGGAATCTGTTCGTATTGTACCGGCACAGCCAATGGATGAGGAGGCATCCACTTCTAGACGCTAGTGCTAGCTAACGCTACTTGATGACCTATTTGGATTGGTTTAATAGATTCCATTTGGACCAACGGAAGAGGAAGCGTCATCAGCATTGACTGTCCAACAACCTATTAACTGTCACTATTATTCTTTGGTATACTGTATCATATTCTGATGATGGATGGTCGACTAAAAACAAGTTTATCTCACGATCTGAGTTGATGGTATTCATTTTTATCGTCATAAAGTCAGTCATGACTCAACATGATCCAATAATCACGCAAGAGATTTTTAAATGCTAAATGGCTGTCACAGCCATTTAGGCTAATAATAACATTTATAGAGGAAGACGCTCTGCTAACCATCCTCCTCACTATTGCGTACGAGTAATTTAGAATAACTGTTCATAAAGCCAGGCTATGCTACGTGGAAACCCCTGATGAGAAGATAAATAAATATATATTTAAATATATACAGGACTATATGATACAAGGACGTCTGTTCCTAAGGTAGACAACTTAATGCCTGTATTATACGTAACAAACGCCTGTTATAGACAAATATTTTTTTGTAGAAATTTATAAATACGTACATATAGGTAATACATCCAGACTCAAGGTGGGAATCGAAACCACGACCCCGGGAGTGGTAGACAGGGTCACTGCCCAATGCGCCAACCGGCCATTATATATGTAACAGTTAATCTTATTGTTAGATTTCTTATAATTAATAGATATTCATGTATATAAAGTATAATGTTCTACATAAGCGCTCTTTGAAGTAAAATTTTCCGTTGGGAGTAAACATATATCAACAAGTTACGACGCGTAGAGTAGTCTCTACACGTCGTTACTTCACTAACTCTACACCCTAGTAGGATATTTGTCGACAGGCACAGCGCTACCGGTGTTGAGCTACCTTCGCGGAAACTGATAACGACTGTTTATATTACCCCCCTAGTGGGCCTGTGACTGTGGCGCACGAGTCAGCGCGTTTTGGGAAAGGGGCCATCCATAAATTACGTCACACGTTAAGGGGGCAGAGGGGGTCATCGAAATGTCGTATTGTGTGATTAGGGGTCAAAAACTTTGTGACGTTAGAAATTAAATATTTAAAAAAAAGAAATAAAAATTTAAAATTGGCTTCGCTTAAATTTTCTTAAATATACAATAGAAATAGAGGAGCAAGTTAAAAAAAAACCATCCAAATCAGCTTCTGGCCCAGATGGTATTCCCTATATTGTATACAAAAAATGCCCATTAGTTCGTAAACATCTCTTAAATATCGTTACGAAGATCTGGACAGGCAAGCAAATACCAGAGGCATTTGGTGAGGCTGTTTTTGTCCTCATTCCAAAGAAAGAGGAGGTACCTCGCGAATTCCTTTAATTAACTTTTAATAAATTAATTATATTAAAAATTATTTTATATACTAATTTTATCATTATATCTAATTTTATTTTATTAAAATATATTTTTTTATATAAATTTAAATTTTTATAAAATTTTAAATAAAATTAAATTATTTATAAAAAATTACAATTTATTTAACAATTTAAATTTTAAAATTTTAATTTTTCTAAATAAATTATTATAAAAATTTATTTTAAAGCTTATCCCTTAAAATATTTAATATTAAATTTTTAAAATTTTTATTAATAAAAATTTTAATTTCTTAATATTTAAAATTAAATTTTTTTCTAAAAAAACTAGATATTTTTAAAAACGATTAACATTTCATTTCTAATTAATTATTAAAAATAATTATACAACATTAACTTTTATAATTAATTAACTCTTTTAAATTCGAGAAATTTTTATCTAAAAAATTTTATTAATAAACTCTGATACACAAGATACAATAAATTAAATTTACTTTGATCCAGGCTGGGAATATTCCAACTCGTACTTGTAGAGCTTACAGTTCCATGGCAGACCAACATCCCTGAAGACCATCTGATAGAAATGTACAAGGACTTAGACCTAACAAATAACCACACTACAAACAGTTACAAAACCAGCGTTTATGCGGTAGAGGTAGGAGTGAGGGATATACCATCATAATCCCTGTACAACCTCCTAAAAAAACCTTGGCATTTCAAAAACTATTACAAGTTCTTTAATAGAAAGGATATCTAAAGCCAAACTAGTAGGATCATACCAGAGTTGGCTTGATAGGGGAGGGAACACTAGCAGTGAAGGAAAATATAAGTGGCTAGAAATAGAACTCTTAAACCTACACTTGGGTTGCAAGACCTGAGCACTACTAGGGTTCCTGCCTCTGCAATGTGGCACCGTACACCGGCACTCAGAGACGAATTTCTTAGCATTTCATGGATTCACCGTGTGGGTGCCGGGGTCCATCGCATTGCAGAGGAAGGTCGAGTATTGAAGTAAATAGAATCAGGATGTTGAGTAGGACTGTCGAGTATTGAAGTAAGTAGGAACTGGACGTTGAGTAGTTCTGTCGAGTACTGAAGTAAGTAGGATCTGGACGTTGAGTAGGACTGTCGAGTACTGAAGTAAGTAGGCTCTGGATGTTGAGTAGGACTGTTGAGTACTGAAGTAGGTAGGATCTGGATGTTGAGTAGTACTGTCGAGTACTGAAGTAAGTAGGAACTGGACGTTAAGTAGTACTGTCGAGTATTGAAGTTGGACCCTGCTCACTTTAGTACTTAAAGGTGTATTACTGAGGTGAATACAGTTGCTATAACTCTTTGGTGAGACTCACGCATTACTGCCAAATGTCACTTGGCAGTAATGCGTCAGTGAATACCAACATATATTGGCCTCGGTTTCTGATAGCAGGTAGTAGAGAGAGTAAGAGGAGGAGGAGAGGGAGTAGAGAGTCAAGTAGATTAGTTAAATGGCATTATTCTATTCTTTAGATAATGTACTGTTTATAATAAATATACAATAATATTTAACCAAATTCAATAAACATTACATTTTTTTTTTCGTACATAATTAAAAATTAAAAACCTTTTTCAAATTCAATTATAACAAAATTGAGCTCTGACCATTTTGGGCAATTTGTTTCTTTTTACTTAGAAAAAAATAGGGAAATTAAGAAAAAAAAGTTTGAGTTTGTTCCTGTGACCTCTAAGCGAATGGAGAAGTTTAGAAGTAATATTACAGCAAAACTAACATATTTACCGTTTAAACAATGTAATTCATGTCCAGATAAGCTATATAATACATTATTTGATTTAATAAAAACTGAATTTAATGCTGTATTTACTTCTAAAACAGTCAATTCAGGAGGTTTCTTGTCATTTAATAATTGGGCAACTGCTGGTATCCACAAAAGTAGGAAAAAGTTGTATGAACTGTATAGTGAGAGAGCATATAATCATAGCGAATCATTCCTTACATTTGTTCGTACTCACTTTATTTTTATAATTATAAAATTTCGTTTTGACATTGTAATAGACGCGATCTAGCAAACACATGTATGCTTCAACCGTGCCGCTACAAAAAACCTACTAGCGTATGCCAGTAAACGCATACCGTTTGAACACAACTAGCATCATCATCTAAGGCGCTACAGCCACGGGTGGATCTTGGCCTGGTCCAGAATATTCCTTCACAACAATCTATTTCCTGCTTCCTCCTTCCAGTTTGTCACCCCCAGAGTTTTAAGGTCTTGTTCAACTCCATCAAGCCACCTGAGTTTTGGTCTGCCTCGGTTTCTTCGCCCATCCGGTTTGCCATTTAATAGTCGTTTAGGTACTCGGTTCTCACTCATCCTCTCTACATGTCCTGTCCATCGTAGGCGTCCGACTTTAATTACTTTGATGATGTCAGGTTCTTTATACATCTGGTAGAGTTCATGATTAAACCGAGTTCTCCAACACTCATTTTCAAACACTGCACCGAAAATCCTTCCCCCCACCCCCCCCTCCTCCGAAAAAAGACCCCTAATCCATTTTTATCGTGCTCAAAATAAAAAACCAACGCAAACAACGAACAATAAATTTTTAATAATACGATCTTTTTGTGTTAAGTTAACAACGATGCCTGCGTTTACTAATGCTGAAATGGCTAATATGCACTTCTTGTATGGATTAGCTAATGGTAATGCCTTAGAGGCTAGACGTATGTATACCCAGCGTTATCCTAATAACCGTTTACCATGTTCAGATACGTTTACTAAGCTACATATTCGTTTACAAGAAACTGAAACTTTTGCCAAATCAAAGAATATTATTGGACGACCCAGAACTGTGAGTACTCCACAATTGGAAAACCAGATTCTTCAAATAATTGATCAACATCCAGAAACGAGTACCAGAAAAATTGCTGATGAACTAAATGTTGGTAACAGAACTGTTTGGAATATTTTAAAAGATAACTAATTGTATCGATATCACGTTCAACGTGTACAACCCCAACAGAAAATTATTTTTCTTGATAAGGTTACTATTTGTTTTAGGACGTGGTTAACTTCCTGTGTGTGAGGAGTATCAGAAAAAATGTTGGATAAAGCTTTGAGGGCACTCAGAGAATCGGAACAAATTATTGTTGACTTATCTGTTGTGGTAAGGGTTAGTTGGAGGGCCTTAAGAATAGCCGTCATTTCAGCTGTGAAGATACCACAAGCACCGTCCAATTTATACTTTAATATTGTCTTGTATACACTGCACAGGACGTAGAGTCGTTAGTTCTAGAACCGTCTGTGAATATGATCTTGTCATATTGGTACTTACTAAGTTCGCTAAGAAACCTTTGTGAGATTTCATGTGGAGAACATTTTTTATCCTTGGTGATTTTTAACATTTTACAATTAACATATGGAAGTGAAAGAGTCCAAGAAGCTAAATTTCTTGTTTGGGGTCTTGTGAACTGGTGCTGTATCAATTCAGAGACAAAACTTCTCATTCTGTACCACAAGCGTGAATAATCGGGCTTTTATCGCACGCCGTGGGAATAAAGGTTGCTTGGTAACAGCCAATCCCAAGCGTTTAATAGTCTAGTGAAATGTCGGGAAATGTCAAATGACATATAGGTACATGTCACTCGAAAATATGTATTGGAATTATTGATTATTGATTTGAATTATTATTTGGACTTTGCAAGTATTAAACGTAATTCAGCTTCAGCAGCTAGTTTTTGAATTTCTGTCGACATTATTAATACAACAATGATGTTTAATAATTAAGGGAAATGTCAAATGACATAATATAGAGACACATATCACTCGATAAAATGTATTGAAATTATTGATTTGATTTCTTCTAGTTAAAATTATTGTTGCATTTGTACTAAAAAATATCGTATGACACAGTGCATAATTAGCTTTTAAAGCACTCGTAACGTTAACGCCACTCCGCTTCGCGTCGTGCCCTTAAACTCGTTACTCGTGCTTTAAAAGCTCGATTATGCACAGTGTCCACTTACAGCCTCTTTGATTGTCCCTTGTAATAAAATAAAAATAAGAAATTCTAGACTATTTTTTATGTAAAGAAAAAAATTGCCAGTCCGCCAAGGTCAGTCAACGTCCGACTGGCCGACAGCTGTAATAGGGGACTTTTAAGTATCGCCAAATTTAATATTCATGACACGGCGCCGCTTTAGACGCCCTGGATCTGAAGGTCTATCATCTAATGCTCCCATTTGGTTAGAATTATGAATATCCTCCCTGACACTAACGTGAAATTCCATCAACATCTCGATGTTGATAATACATAATTGTGTAAATTGGAAGGAGTTTTTTATACATAATGCATAAGGATTAAAGAGTTAAATCTCGAAACAACATTAGAAAAAAAATAGACGTCATGATTGATGACGAATATTTTCTTTTGACACAAGTAAAGGTTTTTTTTAACAAATACGAGGTATTCTTAATATTACAGCGTTTTTTAATGTTAGGAATGGCAACGTTGATGATTGCCCAAAGAGGATGTTAAAATTTTAATAAGAATTAATTAATAGGCGATGATTCTTTTTTTGCTTAGGGTCGGGCCATGTCGGTTATTTTCGATGCTTGTAATATTTAAATTAGATAATTTGGCTAATTGCCCTATTAATATGGAAGTAACTATAAAAAACGATATATTTTTTTATTGTTGTATTGAATTAACACGTTGGTACTTAAGATAGATGTTATTTGTGAAGAATGTGCGGTGCCCAGACAAGTTTAATTTAAGTAAATTATTGTAAATCGATGAATAAATGAATAATAATAATTAAGGTATTTGTTTCTTTGGTAGAATATTATGTACAACTTCACTTAAACTTGTTAAATTTATAACAAAATTTAGATCTCTTTTATAGGACCAATGTACAACAGGTGGTTGGTGAGAAACTTATGATATTCGGAGACCTCATTTTGGATGATCGTATATGATGAAAACAGTTAACAATAAATGTAAATATCAATTAAATACTGCGTGAGACTAAGAAAGGTGTTTAACTAAGTACGGAGAGCATGGACGTACTAGCGTGGACGCATGATGATGTTCCGTTTCCCATCACACTTTAGTCCTGGCTTAAGACAAGTAAAAATACCAAGGCATCTATTTCACTCATTCGTTTGTTTTTTAAAGCGAAACATAAATCAAAACGAACTGAATAATAATTTTATTTATTATCGATATCGCGTTTAATTTCATTAAATCTTTTTCATAACTGACCAGTTTCTTTAAGTTGGGAAATGCATTTACGGACTAACTTTTTCCAACAGCAAATTAACCACAGAACTTTAGGCCAAACTTTAATTAATTTTAAAGAAATTTGTTCAAAAACAAAGTTCGTACTTTTATTACATAATTATAACGAGAATCGAGTACTGATGAGTAATGTCCTTAAGTATTCTAAGTGTCTCACCAGTCACACAGTAGGTATAAAACACAAATTATCTCTGGTACAGTGATATGCACATATTTTACACATAAACTTGGAATGTCTGCTTTATTATGTAAAAAAATAGTTTACCCGTTTCGATGTACTTTCTACTGGATGCTATCTCGGGATCCTTCATGAATATAATTATATAAACTAATCAAGAAATCTAAGAAAATTGCATTAGGTATGCGTTAAAATCAATTAATGTTTTATTCAAGTAGACTCTTACAAGCTCTTTTGAATCTTAAAGTTATTTAAAAGCTACTACTCATTCGGTAAAGTTGAGCCACCGAGGAGAACCAACAAGAAAATCGTTGGCCACCCCTTTATAAATACTTCTAACACTTAATTAAGGAACAGTAAACACAAATTCTAATTTAGAGTAGTGCCCACACTACTCTACGCGCGCCGCGCGGCATAAACCGTTCATGTAAACCCCAGTTTACATGAACGGTTTTTGCCGCGCGGCGAAAATCGACCGTCTAAATGGCAATTCTTTGCAAGTTACTAAAACCGCAAGACCCAAAGTTGGGTAGCACCCAGCTTTGGCCGCATGCGGCTGGAGACTAAAATCAACCGTGTTAAACGATGCAAGCGACCGCCCGCTGCTAACTGACCATTTCTATTCCGACAGGAACACTTAATGTGCTCAACATTTTTAAAGGAATTGAGGTAGCTGCCTGCGATTTGAGTCAACTGTGTGAATGGACTAGCGACACGGCTCGGTGAAGCGATTTGTAAACAGATTAGCCGCACGGTGAAAATTGACTTGTGTCCTCCCCTTAAAGCTACTTTATTAAAAAAAAGGTTTTTTTTATATATATATTATTTAATAAATTTCTGGTGACTACCAGACAGTTAACCACGAAATAATAACAACTTTGCATATGTACATATACAATTTTGCAAAAAATAATAATAATAAATACATATAGGACTATATGATGCATGGACGTTTGTTCATAACTTAGATAAATTGATGCCTGGTAACAGCCACCTGATAAACACAAATATTTAAGAAAAAATACATACATCCATATGGATAATACATCCAGACACGAGGTGGGAATCTCAACCTCGACTCCGAGGCGGAAAGCAGGAAAACCCCTTCGCCAACTGTGCCAAAGGACTGGTCACTTTAGAGTGATATATCTAGTGGTAACTTTAGAGTGATATATATACTAGATATATCTAGTGAGTATCTTTAGAGATAAAATATATCTTTATCAAGACTTTAGGTTAACTATTAAAATGTACTAGGGTAACAGAGTGAATTAAGCGTAGTAAAATCGATCACGTGTCACATAATCACTGACACAAGAAATATGGGACGAGTTCTTAATTATAGTCGTATTGAATATTCATGTCGCGGCGTCTTCGCTGAGAGACTTTCAGAATTGAACGCCATCCCTAATAAGAGGAGATCCTCTTTGTTTCTGCTCCGTTCGTTTTGTTAATATACGCTAACATATGCTCTATGTAATTTTTTAAAGAGCGCCAGGCGAAGGTCAAGATAAACTTAGATGAGCATCTATATGTCAATACGCGAAGCAAACACTTACGTTACCATAATACGAAAATTGCGCGGATTACGAGATTTGTCAGAATTATAGTTTACTAACTACCCCGTGAATTTGTCCACGTGGGCCACCCTTATCATTTTGGAGCTTAAAAAATTGTCTACGACCTATTCTTAGACCTACCGAATATGCACAAAAATTTTCATAAGAATCGGTCCAGCCGTTTCGGAGTAATTTGGTAACAAAAACCGACACGATAATTTTATATCATAGATGTAGAGCAGGTTGTGCGAATGCTAATATTTTAAAAATTAAATATATATATTTTGGTAACCTACCCCATTTACACCGAAGATTTTATATACTTTTTTTTATTGTTGTTATATAATATTAAAAAATTAACTTTATTATAAATATAGTTTTACTTCTTAATATTTAAATTTAAGTTATATATATCGCATTTACATATGACATACATACCTGGTTAAATGACACTTCAGGCACCTGCAAATTTGTTTCACTTCTAGAGGTATTCCATTTACCCAGTGTCTTAGATATCCAGGTAAAAATGCATATCTATTCTCAGTACATAAATATCTGTCACCATTACAGAGGCTTCCATTAGTTGTAGTAGTTAATTGATATTTACATTTAATGTTAATTTTTTTCGTCGTATATGATCATCAAATATCAGGTGCCCAATTATCGTGTCTCACCTGTCAACCTGTATGTACCTATATATATATATATATATATATATCTCGGAGATATGTATAGGGATGATATATATATATTATTATTATTAAAATAAAATCGCACACCACTGCCAAACGATTTGCACCCATGTATACAATGTAGTTATAGACGTTTTATTCTTGGATGATGTCAAAGCGTAAATATAATAACTCATTTGTCGTTCTATTAGGCATGGGGCTGAATTTCGACCAGATGTAAGGCAGAGCCGTCACATCCAACCCCCTAAATTCTATGGAATTTACTGTAATAGAATTTACTAATAATAAGATTAAACTCTAGAAAAATATTTTCTCCTAAAATTACTTTAAGATTATATACTCAAGAAAGGCCTTGATCAAAATATTATAAGTACTTATTCAACAAATTGGAAATATATTTCTTTTGAAATCAATACTTAAATACTCTTTTTACTATGTGTTTAATCTTTAGCTAAAAGATTCAGATCTTCAAGCATGTTAATCGCGCATTTCTTATTGGCGAAATAAAAGATAAAATATCCTTCTCGTATAACCACATTTCTTTAACAAATTTATGGTTAAAAATCTTTGAGTCTTACTTCCTTTCAGCCTTAATTTCTATTTTGTTATATAAATGTTACAATTATATTATTATGATGTCTTGCCTTACCAAATTTTCTGAAACATTTCTATGACATATTGTTTACAAGTATGCTATTTATTTATTTTCCAAAAAGTTAAAAAACACGCCAGCGGAAGTGCTCACCGACGACAGGACGCCTACCAAGAGAGAGGTGACTAGCGCGGTCATGTCAACATTTGACCCGCTAGGATTAGCCTCGCCGATTCTAGTGCAAGGGAAGAAGCTGCTGCAAAGCGTATGGAGGAGCGGCGTCGACTGGGACGACGACATATCGCCCACGGACCGCGATGTGTGGAAGAATTACAAGGAGAACGTGAAATCGCTGCAGGCTCTACGTATCCCGCGGTGCATATCTGCACACGGCACCGAGGGGGAGCTCCACACATTCGTCGACGCCAGCGAGGAAGCATACGCCGCAGCAGTATACTGGCGCGCACGTGCGCCAGATGGAAGAATCGGCGTGCACCTCATCGCAAGCAAGGCACGGGTTGCTCCACTCAAACCCGTGTCGATCCCGCGGCTCGAGTTACAAGCTGCGCTACTGGGTGCCAGACTGGCACGAACGATCGGAGAAGAGATGGATCTGGTCGTCACATACATCATCGACGTATACTTGTGCTGCGGTCCCCAGAAGTCCAGCTAAGGCTCTATTCATGCACCTCTGGTACACTGAAACAGCATTGCATAATCCAAAGGGCATAGTTATGTATTCGTACAATCCATCAGGAGTGCAAAATGCAGTCTTCTCAATAGAAGTTTCAGCTATAGGGATTTGATGAAATCCTGCCGCCATATCCAAGCTCGTGAAGTATTTGCCATTAGACAGTTGATCAATTTGATCGGATATTAGCGGTAGTGGGTAGTGGTCCCGTACAGTATTAGCATTTAATTCTCTAAAATCCACACAAAGGCGATCATCACCATTCTTCTTTTTAACCAAAATAATGGGGCTCGAAAATGGTGATCTGCTTTCTCTTATGATATCATGTTCCAAAAGATCCTTAATAATAGCACGTACCTTTTCTCGTTCCAGGGGACTGAGGCGATATGGTCTTCGTTCAACATATTTTTCGGGGTTCTTTAAACGAATTTCTAATTGCAATTTATAAACCTTGCGGTAAGCTTTCTCGGAGCCGTTTCTCTGACATTTGAACTGACATTATTTGACATATACAACTTAATTTGACAACTTTAGCTATAGCTTATGGAGGCAATTTTTATTAATTTAATGGCCTTAGATACAAAGCTCTGGAATTATGTTTCAATAAACGAATATAAATTTAAACTTATAAAAAATGTTTTTATATAAATGCTTATTTTTTTTAAATATTTCATGCAAGATTTATAAATGAATATAAGGATCTACAACTTATAATGTAGGCCAATTCAATGACTTGGTTGCTTGCTGGAACCAGACATAACTTCATTCGAATTATCATTTCAGTGTTCATGTAGTGTTGCCGGAGACTTTGTGTAGTTACGCAGTTTTGTAGAACTTTGTAGTCTTCAAGGACAAAATTCACAAAAACATTAAGCTATGTCTAGCTCCTGCATTACTTATGAGTTATGACTGCCAGTTTAAGTAAAATTATGGAGTTCTTTACGATTTTTTCCCAAAGTCATCTGTAAGGCTTTTTTATATGTTATGTTCTCTTTACTCATTAAGATCCGAATATCTTTTTCCTTTACATATGCGGGACATTGTTTACTTAGAACAATATGGTTACCTTTGCAATTAAGACACTTGATATCTTTAATTTCACAATTGTTGTGGTCCGAACTCCCACATTTAGGACATAGAATTTTCTTTAACGGGCAAAATTTAATAAAGTGTCCGTATCTCCAGCACCCAGAACACTGGGTTACTGGAAACACGTAAGGATCAACTTTAAATCTGCAACTATATACATATACATACGACGGCAGAGAAGAACTTTCAAAACCAACTCTGACTGATTCACAATCTATCCATCTTCCATTTTTATCTATACGTTTTAATCTTTTCACAGACATTATTTTGGTATCACTTTCCAAAACCTTTAATATTGCCTCTTCTGTCAAGTCTAAATCTACACCCTTAAGCATGCCATAGGAAGTAGTATTTCGGATTTTTACCAATTTCATTCTCTATTTTATTAATGTACTTGTTATGGCAAACCAAAATTAACTTAAGACAGTCTTTACGTAAATACTGAAATTCAATTACATCTAAGGGATTATTATATTTTTTTACTTTTGCGTGATATTTGCTTTTTAATTTAAGGAGTTTTATAAGATAAGGTGAGAACCAAACTGGGTAAGACCGTTTCTTATGTTGCTTGAAAGGAACATGTTTGTTAATAATATCCCTTAAGATTAGATAAAATTTGTTTACCATCGAGTTTACGTCGCTGCATGCTGAAAATTCTTTTGGCCAAGGCACACAATCCAGCGCCAAGATGATTTTGTCATAATCAGCTTTATAAAAATTATGGGAGTTCGATACTTCGTTTTTATTATTATTTATTATTATTATTATTTTAAATGTAACTGATTTGTTAAAATTTTATTTGGTAGAATGTAGTTTAAGGTATTTCTTAAAATTAAGAACATACATCTAAGCTGCAAATTTCAAAATTCCGCATTCCTGACATTGTCATAACCTTAGATAAAACAATATTAATAAACATTATATTAATAGTTAGCTATAAAAAACAACATTATTATTATTGTATGTTATGCTGACATATAACACAGTTATTGCTAATATAATTTGTATTTATAACTTATATCGTTATAATCACGTAATATATTCTACAGCATTAGAATATAACAAGGAAAATATAATTAAAATTCCTGCATTCAAATATATTGTAATAAAATAAAATGAGTAATTTGTCTTGACTCTCGTCTATCATTTTTTGTACGCAAATCTTGTGATTTATATTGTTATAACATATATTTAGACTATGTAGAGTCGAGAGACTATGTAGAGCTGTATGGCATTAGTTAGTGATGGAATTTAAAACAGTTTATTAAAAAAAATATATAATTAAGGAACATCCTTACTGAGTAAACCAATCTGATTAAAGACTACGATAAAGAAAAAAGCATAGCCAAGCCCGCCTAAAATTTCTGTATATTTGTTTGTACTGAACTGACCAACTAAATAGCTGTATTTTTAGTATAACACACTTTACTCCTTCAGAATCTAAGTTGTAACTTAATTTTCAACTCAACATAGTTGGATTTTTACTCCGGATTCAAATACGAAGTTAGGTTAAAAGTTACAATAGCTTTAATAAAGATTTAAGAGTTCCAAGGCAAGAGTTTATGTGAAACATTTTTGTCTATTTGTATTTCGAATATGATCTGATCGGTATTAAATTTAGATCATTGTAGTATAGCAAATATTTTATTTATTTATTTATTGCTGATGGGGTCCAGACTGCGGATGCACTTCGACCCAGCTGGTCATTTGTGGTCGCCCTTTCCCTTGTTCCCTCAACTAAATAAAACGAGCACGAGAGACGAACAGTTCTAGGATCGCCTGCAACTTGAAGGAACCGTAGTTTTCCGACCTTCGATAGGCCAAGAGGAAGACATTGAGATTCTCGGCTTAAAAAAATGAAATAAAGATTAGGCCTTTAAGTAAAAATATGTGAAGCGTTGTTTAGAAATTAAGAGGTAATTTTTGTAATAGGTGATTTATGTTTAAGGTTCTTAGGATTGGATTACAGTAGGTATTGTCAGTTTTAGATTGTTTTTATTTCAGTAATATATATTATAAATTCGAAAATAGGAAATGGTAATGCTGGAATGAAAATTCAATATTTGTTATTGTTTATAGGTTTTTAGGTAAGGCTATGTTACTTTTTGTATAATTGAATAACATCTCACGGTAGACCCTAAATTAACTCCCTATTCAAATTTTAGTTTCAAAACAACGTTGTCAGTCAATTAATTTTATGGGAAATTTCGTTTTTTCTTAAATAATTTAATCTAAAAGATTAAATACAAATCACAATAAAATATTACAAGTCGGGAATACCGACACGTCTGCATGAAAATCATATTTAAGTATCAATACGACGTATCCATAATATAATATACACATTTATATAAACTAGGTACAAGAAATTTTATCTTTTACAGTACAAGAAATTTTATTTTATAAAATTTTATCATGCACGCAAATCAAATTAAATCTTACTCATTTCCGCCAAATGGATCTGATAATAATACTCTTCGGAAAGAATCAGGAAATAAAATAATCATTTTCCGTTGAAGATTTTTCCTTTGAAAATATTTGTCCCTTTTTAATATTTCGATATTCCTTTTCGTTAATCGAAATAAATTACTTTTTAAAATTATTATCTGTATTGATAAGGAGATGATAGTAGCATATATTGTCCAAATAATATAGCCGTGTTAAAGTTTTTTTTTTATATACAATAGACTATAAACGTAACGTTACTAATTGTTGCCCGCCACTTCATCCGCGTAGAGTTAGGTGAAAAATTTCAAATCGGGCCAGTAGTTCGCGCAATTAACGCGTTCAAGCAAATAAACAAACTCTTAAGCTTTATATATTATTAGAATTAGTATCAGCGTCAGCATCAGGTCAGTTTACTATTAAGCATGTGATATATCAGCTAGACTATGTTATAGGTTTAAGATTCAAAAGCCTAGGTGGCGACAATTAATCCTTGGTCAAGTTTTAACCAACTGAGATACGTCTAAAACCTCATCGGTTTTAAACTAAGCCCCTCCCCCCCCTACCTAATATCACGTGGTTTTTAAACACTTAACCTTGTTTTTGTTAAAAATGGTTTTTAATTTCAAGTATATTCTTTTTAATTATGCCGTTATAAAAAGGTCAAATGTATATTAAAAGTTGTATGTTTATTTCGGGCTTTATCAATCAATTGAAAAGATAAGAGTAATAATAATAATAGATAATGTTTTTGTTTTTACGGACTTCAATAAAGGAAGAGGTTCTCATTTTTTTATGTTTGTTAGTTCAGAACTTTCGACTGGGTGAACCGATTTTAATGATTCTTTTGTCATTTGATAGCTGGTGCTTCCGGTGTGGTTCTATTTCGATTTGGCCCAATTTTATAAAAAAAATATGATTTGCTAATTACAAAAAATCGATATAAGTTATATATATTAATACGCCGCTTTGTAGCAATAATTGGCTCTTACCCTCAATAGCTACAAAAGCCTTCTCCAAACTTAGGTCGTGGTCCTTACCTCTACAAGGATCGGTTAGATTGTTGATATAAAGTTATATTGAACTAAGTATCCATGGGCGGGGAAATAATTGAAGGTTAATTTCGGTAACTCATAATAACATATTTGTAAATATATTGCATACTCGGAATTTCCTCCACATAATTTGATAACATTTCCAACTAACCTTTAACATCAAAGCCAAAACTTCTTTATTCAACTCTGTTTTCTTTTAACCGTTTAGGAATGCCATTACGAGTATATTTCTTTAAGTTATTATCATATGCTATTTAGTGATAAAACATACGACACAAAACAAAAGTTTACGGGACTTCTTAGCACCCCAATGGAGTATAAAATGTTTTGTTTTTAGAGACATTGTCAAAAATTTTTTCATAAGAAAAGTAGAATAAAAAGAACTTGAACTATTTGACAAATTTTCTTTCAAATATATTGCTTAGCGATTTTATTAAATATAGCTGCATTTATGTGGATGACTAATATGCGAATGCTTGGATGCCTTGCAATATTGTATAATAAATATATATATAAAAAAAAAAAAATCTTGGAATAGTGTGGTAATATGATAAAATAAAAAAAATTGTTAAGATAATGGTGAACTTTATAACAGAAGAATTTCCCACCTCGCCCAATATTTTTGTGGAATCAATAATCCTCCTGTTTTTATGGATTGGGAAATGAACATGATCTTTTCATGAAGGTTTAGCAAATGAGTATGTTCATTTCTCAAATTCTGAAAACTTTTGTATAAGTTTTGTGTTTGTGAAATTGTATTTATTTTTGTTTATTAGTCTGTTTATTTCACCAACAAGAAACTCATTTAGGCGAATACACATTGTAAAACTTAGAATTAAATATAGAGTCAAGGAGTAATTTTTGACTGACTTTTAAGTAACTTTTGCCTGTGGCGTCGCTCGCTCGCATTATTTTTATAACCTTTCGAAAAAATATTTTTTCCGAATGGACGTTATGTTCCTATACGTACGATTGGTAGTTCTTGAGTTTAGAGCGTTCATATTTAACTCTATTGTAAGTCTAAATTTTTTCATTCACATTGGTTTACAACCGACTTTAAAAAAGAAAGAGGTTCTAAATTCGACTGTAATTTTTTTTTACGTTCTAGCGAACCCAGAACTTTCGTCTGGGTGATTCTATTTTGATGATTCTTTTTTTTTTATTTGTAAGCTGGTGCTTCCAATGTGGTTTAATTTCAATTTGGTCCTGTTCTGACAATTTGAAGTCGGTTTTTTTACAGAAAGAAAGATTATTGAATTAGTCATGTCATTTTTTTGTAGTATATGTATAGTAGTTAGATAATTATAAATAATATCAGCATAGATCAGTGCTTCCCAACCTTTTCTAAGACCCCTAAGACTGGGACCAACCACTACCAACCGCTTTTGTAACGAAGTGGAGAGATTGGTACGAAGATTTAAAACAATTTCAATCCTTATCGGTTCCCCGTTGTTACGTCATGTCCGATAAATTCGTTGAATGTCAGCTCCACCTTTTTGCAGACGCGAGCGAACATGCTTACGTATGTGTCGCCTATTGGCGCTTCCAATTTCCTAATGGTGAAGTCAAATTAGCCTTTATTGGTAGTAAGGCCCGTGTGGCTCCTCTTAAACCTGCCTCTATACCAAGGTTGGAGCTTCAGGCGGCTCTTATTGCGTCACGCTTCGCCGCATACATCTTAGAGGCTCACAGAATAAAGCCTAGCCAAACTTATTTTTGGTCAGACAGCCTTACCGTTTTGCGCTGGTTGCGTAGCGATGCGCGTTCTTTCAAACCTTTTGTAGCGCACCGAGTTGGTGAAATTTTAGAACAAACTGACGTCATGTCCTGGAAATACGTACCGTCAGCTGAAAATGTAGCATTTCATATTTAATATCAACAATACTTTGATAATCTAATCAAATTGATAAATTTTACTTGATGCAATCGTTGAATGATAAAATATTTTTTTCCAAATTTCAGTAAATTATAATTATATGATGAATAAAATTAAATCATCTCCCCTTTTTTCTTTTATGGTAAACTTATTCTTAAAAATTACATTAAAATATAGATAGATTATAAAACAATAATCATTTTAATTAGTCACAGGAAAATAAAAACTTTTGTTACTCTGTGTGATTAATAAAGTAATTGCGAAAAATGCCTACAAACAGAAATTGGCTTTTTTTTAAAGATAAAAAAGTATTAAATGTATATTTTTCGAACCAGTATTTATTGAGATAAATAAATTTATTTAAAATAATAGTACATTTTTTGCTCACAACAACTTAAGTTACAGTATTGGTTGATTATTTGTTTATGAAATAACTTACCTCTCGGCACCAACAATTGATAACCACTTGAAACTGTTCTAATCTTGTATTAGGAGTGGGTGCGACAATATCCCAACGGCGGTGGGGTTTGAACCGGGTACCTTGCGGATTTCAGTCCATTCCTTATACCGTTGAGCTATTGAGGCTCAAATATTAATAGTTATTATTCGAACTATTCGGTTTCCTAAATCGAGTGATGTCATTAAGTCTTTGTTAATAGACGAGTTGTTCGGTTGCGGCTGGGTTTTAGTTGAAGAGACAACGACTTAAATAGGTTTCAATTTAAACTTGAATTTATCAATTAATAAAATCTTAACGCGAGGAGGTCATGGCCTAATCAGTGGTCGGCATTTGAGTCGATCGCTAAGTTAAGTTGCTCTGGCTGCGACCGAGTGATAGATGGGTAACCCATTCTAGCAGTGGTTTATATTTCATATCCGATCTCCTCCGTGTTTCGGAAGGCACGTAAAACAGTGGGACTCGATTAATGTCACTTTGTGATATTAATCGTAAGGTTGTAGAGATCGTGGGGGTTCCGAGGATGTATAAGTAAAATATTAGGTATATATAATAGAAGAAGAATTTTAATGAATTCTTCTTCTTCTCCTTTACTGTGTATCCCACATGGTGGTGGGGTCAACCCTCCGAATCTTCTTTCGCCACTTCGCCCTATTCTTGATAACGTTTCTTATGTCCTTTTGAGAGTACATCTTTCCATCTTGTTTTAGGTATGCCTCTGGATCTTTGTCCTAGGAAAGAAATAAATTAGGGATAACGCCACACTTGCAGTCTTTTTTGGTCTGCAGTGGAATTGGGCTGTCACGTCAGGGTACTAGTACTTCTTTCTCACATATGATCGGCGTGAAGTAGCGCCAATGCTGTCACCTCAAGTGATGGTATTGTTGTCGCATTTCGTTCGGCTTGTGAGACTTTTCGGTGGCCTAATCTAGTCATTAAAAGCCGGTGACGCATCAGCTAGCCTGGCGGTGCAGGTATTCATGGGTGTCGGTAGTCACTTTTGTGAACCGCCTGCTCGTTTGCCCCTTAAACTTTAAAAAAAAATACGAAAGTGCTGCCAACCATCAAAGAGGATAAAGGAGAAAAAATAGCACTTTCGGTGTTCTCTGTTGTAACAGTCACAATATTTTTTAATTCTACAGGAAATAGCTTATTTGGAATTTCAGAGGAACGAATTATTAAATCATTTCTCATAATTATTTCCTTGCTTGGTTAATGCTCTAAATAGTACATTTAAAATTTAAATTAAATTGTATTGTTTTCTCCATAGTTTTGAAATAAGCAACCTTATCTTGATAGATTTAATCGTGTAATAAAAGCACAAGCTTGTCAGTTATTTCACATATACTTCTTTGTTAGGTTTTTTTTTTCTAAAATGAACTGTTAAGTGTATATGGATGTATATTTTAATTACAATTGGAGACATTTTATAAAATATTTACTGCTTGCCTTAATATATTCTTCAAAATCATGAGAATTATTTTTACAAATTCAAAAAATATTCTTATTATTAAATTTAGTTGTAACATTCGAATGTTTAATGTGGGAGATACGCTGAGGCTGGAGTAATCACGTACTTCGCTTGAGTTGGAGTAAGTTTCCTTTCATATCTACGAATTAAGTACGCTTTGTAATAATTATTACTTGGTCAGGTTATTGTCAGCTAAATTTTCCTAGAGGCTTCAACTACGAATGCTATGGGCTTTAGGAAAGCCTGAAATATTCGTTGCCCCTTTCAATTACTATTAAAAGTATGGCCAGCTAAAATTATCTCTTTATAAGAGAAAAGGGTAGTTGCAGATATTCATTTAAAAGAAGTATATCTTCTAATTTCATAAGATGGCCTTAACATTGTTTTAATGCTGGAGCCAGATATAGCTTCATTTAAATGATCATTTCAATGATCATGTAGTGTGGCCGGGGAGTTTGTGGAACTGTACAAAGTTTTGTAGTACTTTGTGGGCTTCAAGGACGAAAATGTACAAACACTTTGAGCTATGTCTGGCTCCGGTATGAGAATATATAGAGGGTACACCGGGTCTTTGCCGCGTGATATTTTAAATTTTGAGGAAAATAGAAAATTTTATAACTTCAATGATTTGAAACCCACGGAGCGAAACACGCCACCACAGTGAGCTGTCATTATCTAAACAAAACTAACATCGTCCATTCATCGTTTTTAATTTGCATCTAATTTGCCACTTATCGGCTCCTGCGACCAATGCCACTTCCTCCTTACATCAGTCCTAAAATACATACGAATTCTTCTTCGAGAAGTCTTCCTTGCTAGAGGAATGCTCCAGCGTTGGAGTCTCTTATAAATTCAGTCCATCAGATGTGCTGTGCTATACTACAGCACGATGTCTTTAAGTGGTTAGCTGGAATGGTGGCGACAATAGAAGGTACATATACCTCAATATTCCTTCTAGAAATGAAGAGTAAAGTAATATTTGCGTGACCTTAGGGTAGGGACTACGTAGATATGTCAACTGTAACTTTTATTTACATGTACATTTTATTGTTTGTCCTAGGTTTAGTGATCATTGTGTGGTTACGTTTGAATCAGTACATACGGTCGTACAGCACGCAACGTTGTAAACATATAAATATTAATGACATAATCAAATTTCTTTCATTTGAACTGAGAAGCCGTTATAATGATAATATATTACTTGATTTCGACCGCCGCCTGTGCGGCGCTCTGCTTCCTGTACTACGTGAAATCCGTAAAACACAATTACTGGAAAAGGAGAAACGTGCCTCATCTGCGTCCCTCGTTGCTTTTCGGAAACTATGCCGAATACGTAACGCTGAAGAAGCACGGGCCGCTAGTGGCGCACGAGATCTGCCAGCAGTTCCCCGGCGCGCCCTACGTGGGCGTGTTCTACGGCACGGCGCCCGCGCTCGTCGTGTGCGACCCCGACATCATAAAGATTGTGTTGGCGAAGGACTTCTACCACTTCAGTCACAGGGAGGTGTCCGACTACACGGACAAGGAATTGATCACTCAAAACATGTTTTTCACCGGCGGCGACCGGTGGAAAGTACTCCGCCAAAACCTTACCTCGCTGTTTTCTTCTTCGAAATTAAAAAATATGTTTTACCTGATCGAAAACTGCGCGACCTCTCTAGAAAACGTACTCGACGAAATCTCGAGCACGAGCGAGTCTGGCGTTGTCGAAGTCAAGTCCCTGCTGTCGCGGTACACCATGGATTGTATCGGCTCCTGCGCGTTCGGAATAACCACGGGCACGCTGCAAGCGGACACGAAAGCGCCCAACCCGTTCGTTTCGGTGAGCGAGAAAATATTCGACGTGACGACCTACGGAGGGCTCATGTGGGTGCTTCGAGCGATGTGGCCGGCGCTGTTCTACGGGCTGGGATTCCAGTTGTTTAGTCGAGATGTAAGCGTCTTCTTCAACGAACTCATCATTAGCGTTTTCGAGAAACGACAGTACAGAGGGTCGTCGAGGAACGATTTCGTGGATGAGATCCTCTCCTGGAAGAAGAGCAGCTGCTTGACCGGGGACAGTATAACTAATATGAAAACTGGTGAAAAGCTTGTAGTCAAACTGCCCGTAAGCGATGAACTGCTCGTAGGACAGTGCGTTTTGTTCTTCGCCGCTGGCTTTGAAACCACAGCGACGACTACCAGTTTTATGCTGTACGAATTAGCGAAACATCCGCACGTCCAGGAGAGGGTCATAGAGGAGGTCGACGAGTACTTCCGGAGGCACGACGGAAAAATCGAATACGAGTGCATCAACGAGATGCCATATCTTCAAGCGTGTATCGACGAAACTCTTCGCCTGTACCCAGTGCTGGGCGTGCTGACGCGCGAGGTCACCGAAGAGTACACGCTGCCGACGGGGCTATTGTTAGAAAAGGGCGCTCGCATTCACATACCGGTGTACCACCTGCATCACAACCCGAAATTCTTTCCAGAGCCTACAGAGTTCCGAGCGGAACGCTTTTATGGTGAAGCAAAAAAGAATATAAAACGCTACACCTATTTACCGTTTGGCGAAGGGCCCAGGATCTGTATCGGTAATAATTTATTTCAGTTTCCACTTGTATCAGCCTATTTCTTTGTAAAATTCAAACAATAAGCCCATACTCGTACATAACAGTGGATGCAACGTTCTGTGGCAGGTCTGCGTTTCGCAAGAATGCCGATAGTGGCGGCGCTGCTCGTGGTGCTGAGGCGCTACCGCGTGGGGCTGGCGCCGGACATGCCGCGCGCTGTGCAGCTGGAGCCCAGGTCCGTCGTCACCCAGTGCAGGGGCGGCATCCGGCTCAAGTTTATCCCCCGATCCACACCTCCACCTACACTGTAAAGATTTTCAAAAGTATTATTGATAAACAGAAGTACTTAAAAAATGTAAGATTACCCAATCGCTGCTTTCGTTCAGTTATTTGTTCATTAATTAAAGAAGAAATAATTGAAAAAGAAAAAATATTTGTAACACAGGCATTAAGTTGTCTACCTTAGGAACAGACGTCCGTGTGTCATATAGTAGTAGTCGTATATATATTTATTTATTATTTATTTCGCACCGAATATAATCACTTTGCACTGTATGTTTGTTCGGGTGGAAATTTTGAAACCGATATCTTAAACCTGAATTTTTGCATACATATGTATATCGACTGACACTATAATGTGTATTATGAAAACATAGGGCTGATCTGACGATGAAGAGGGAAGGTGGCCACAGGAATCCGAAGACTAATGAATATATTAATATATTTTGAAGTAAAAGCTTTTTAAGGCACTTTGTGCATTGTTGAGATGGGGATAAAATTCAAATTCAAATGATATTTCATTCAAATAGACTTTTGCAGCTCCTACTGAAATGAGTTTTTCACATTTTTGCATGTTAACTATTAACTAATAGTACAAAGCTGAACCGACTCAACTCCAAGCAGTTTTGTCTTTAATATAGCCTTCGAATTCCATAAGACATTAAGCTATGAAAATGTGAGAAGTACACAATTGTAGCTGTTTCGATATCTGTTACTTGTCTTATTTCCTTGACGGCAAAAAAGGCTGTATGAGTTTCGTCAACCCCAGAAATGCACAAATATCGTCAATTTTCAGTATTTCACCATTGATAGTCAATGTCTGACTGCATTTACTCTTTAAATTTGGTAATTTGGTATTTTAACGAGCCGGAGCTAGCACCTAGTAGTCCTCGAATCTTTTAGTGGACAAGGAATCATTCACATACTATATCTGTATGAAAATTCATCGTTGTTCGGTAATCTCGCTAAAACTCGAAAATCGCTGAACGGTTTGAAATTCTGTTTCATTTGTTTCATTCCCCTTATGGCAGGTAACGTAAAATAAGACAAATAAAGGAAAACCGAAAGGTTATTTCAAAGTACAAAAATATGAGGATTTGGTCGCTACTTCAGAAGACTTCAAATATATGACGCACTAGAACTTTTGAAGTGCTGTAAAACTATTATTTGATAAAACATGTGGCCCGTTTCACGTATTATGGAAGGCATCAAGGAAAATGAGATTGGTTGATTAGCAAACGACCTAAAACTCGGGCATGACAACATCTGCCGGGACCTCTAATACATAATGCTAAAATCACATGGATCACGGAGAGTGGTCGGTTAGGAATTTCTCGGACTAATACCGGCAGCTGGATTCCACTGTACATTTCGCCAGAACTTGAAATTTCACCCCCACCACCTTGATGTCCTGAAATCCATAACCCTGCGATTCTTCAAAAACTTCTTAGCTCGCACAATTCCCCTGTCGAATCAGTTACCAGCTTCAGTATTTTCGATCCGATACGACTTAGGTACCTTCAAAAAAAGGCCGGCAACGCATCTGCGAGCCTGGTGTTGCAGTTGTCCATGGGCGTCGGTAGCACTCCAGTGAATCACCTTCCCGTTTGCCTTAAAAAGACAATAAAATAATGATATGTATATATGTAAAAACTTTACAAGGGCCAAATGATTTAATATTTCAAAGGTATTAAATATGGGGAAATTTATTTGTAGTTATTTTAAGCAAATTGTGCTATTTTATGATATAATATTTTCCGTACGCTTTGACTAAACACAAACAGTTACAGTTAATAAATATAAAGTACTGAAAACTACTTTAAGTAAATACTTAAGTAATCAAGCAAGTAATATTACAGTTTCTATGAATAATGTTTAATTAATATACTTTTAAATGTCACTTGATGAATACTTTTTAATTTTACTCCAAAGAGAAAAATTTACTCAAAGAGACTTTGCCTGTGCTTTTAGAAATTAAATTTAAAAAAAACATTGTCGCATACAGACTCTTAAACCAAAGAATATAAAGCACAAAGAATTATACTTTGTTTATACATTACATTTCGCTTGACGGCTTTCTAGGATGATAGGACAGATGACTTTTGTCGGTCACAGAATTAACTTGCGATTCAAGATAGAAATGTAGCCAATCCTTAAATAATGATGACCTTTTAGATAATACCGACGTTAAGTAGCCCTGTTCAATATACTTTAAATTTTAAATCTGTTTTAGCTTTTGTATAACTATATTTACCTAGATAAATTAATATTAAAGTTATTTATTTTTTTCTTCTTCTATTTAAAAAATAATACTAGATCTGCCTTTACCCATGCCTGATTTTTTTTTTGTATTTATGGTGTATGCATAATTTTTTTAATTATTTTTTGAAATTATTTTTCCATTAGTTTTTAAATTATTTTTCCATTATTTTTTAAATTATTTTTTTCATTAGTTTTTTAATTATTTTTCTCATTATTTTTTAATTATTTTTCCATTTTTTTTTAACAATTTTTTCATTTTCAAGAGCCTTCTAAGAGTTAATGAATTTGTTTACTTTAAACGTGCTTGTTTAAACGTCCCTGCCATTTGGCAGGAACCTCTTCCTAGCGCTATCCCGGTTTGATACCAGGGTTGTTGTGGCTGTGGAGACCATATCCATCCATCCTAGTCGTATTTGGCTTATTTATGCAGGCATAAGTAAGGTTTTGCTGTTCTACCTTTTGGTGGCAACCCCGGGGCGGAAGGCAGGGTAACTGCCAATCGCGCCAACGGGTATAACGGTCTGTTAAGATTTTTAAGCTTGTGTTTTTTTATTTAAGAAATAAGTTAAAATAAAAAAAATGTATATAAAAAAAAATTGACAGCCCTACGTCTAGTAGAGTATCGACAGCTATATAAAGCGTTTTGTACGGAGATCTTTTAAGGCTTATAACATGTCTTCATCCCTTTGTACCTTCTATTAATGAACTTTAAGTCACAGAATTGTCGTCTTAAAAAAAATACTTCACTCAAACCTAAATTAAACTCTATCACCAACAATTAGAACCCAAAGTCATTTGTCGTACATTTCGAAATACCTTGTCGAATAATCGGATTAAAGTTGATTGATTACATTGAAAAATTTCAAGTACCGTTTTTTTTTTTCGTTGTATACCGTATTAATCCATACGGACATACCCAATTAAATACGCCTGATACATTGTACATTTTATGGAGATCAAAATTGCCCTTTACAGCATATCATTACAATTAATAGCTTCGAAGGTATGAAAGATTTAACATTCTGGGGCATTTTAAGTATCTGAAGAGCGGCCGGGCGGCGATCGATATAATAAATATTAAACATTTGGCTAGTGTCACGTTTTATAGAAAAGACATAAAGGAGATTAGTTGATTAGCTATGGCAGACCAGCCAAAATTCGAGCAAGACGTTTGCTGAGTCCTTTAGTAGTGTATAAGTAAAAGAGGGTAGTTTTTCATAAGAATATAGATACAAGGACACACAGGTAAACCGGTCAGTCGTGTTACCGCCGTGGACTGGGTAACAACTATCTAAGCAAACTGCGCTCTGTGCTATTATCACACGTGCATACAAATAGTTGTGAGCCATAATTATAGGAAAAAATATATAGTAATGATATTTCATTACAAAAATTGACGAAAATACATTTTTAATCATGCATTTATTATGTAGTCTTATGACTTTCTTTTCCTTTCATTAAAATCGTCTCGGCTTCTTACTTTTACTTTACTTTACTTACTGTACTATTTACTATTTACTACTTACTTACTATATACCTTAATAAATCAGCAGATAGATTAAAATAATACATAAAAAAAATCATTGATCTCCAATTCATTTATATTTATAGATAAGCTTTATTTAACACTAGCTATGTTCGCGACTCTTTCCGCTTAAAAATTAGTTAAAAAAATATCGATTGAATTTTAGCGTATAGCCTATGGCGTTCCTCGATAAATGGGCTATCTAACACTCAAAGAATTTTTAAAATCGGACCAGTAGTTCCTGAGATTAGCGCGTTCAAGCAAACAAACAAACACTTTAGCTTCAGCTTTCAGCTTTACATATTAGTACAGATTTGTTTTAAGTCTAAAGGCAGTAATTCTATTTGATATTATTCGTGAGATTGTATAATTGATACTAATTTTGATTTAAAAAAAATCCTTTTTGTTTTGAGTATTTTCTTACCCCGATTTGTGTATGACCCTTAAGTATAATTAATGAAAATTGTATGACCACGGCACTGTTAAATTTAAAAAAATAAGTCTTTACTTTGAAGCTTAAAAATATCAACTATACCTTTAAGGATATATATTACGTCGGTATCATATTATATCTTTTATTTATTATTGTAGCAAAATTTTCGTAGATCATTATTTGAATTTAACGACTTCCATTACATATCTTTTATATACTTTAATTAAATCTAATTTAAGTATATAATTATACTTAGCTGTTAACATATGTAAACAGTGTTGAGATTAAGTAAATAACGAAAATTATTAAATAGAGGAGGTCGTGGCCGGCATTGGTCGGCATTTGAGTCGATCGCTAGGTTAAGTAGTTCTTGCTGCGGCCGAGTGATAGATGGGTGACCTATTCTCGCACTGGTTTATATTTGATATCCGACCAATAATTTTACATGGTACTTTAGACCAAAGGTCTTGCACTAATGCCATTTATTTCAAAGTAATGGTGATTTTTTTGTCTTCAAATAATCTTTTGACTTCTTCTTTCTTTATTTTCTTTCAAACCTTTCCCTAAATAAGGGTAATAAAATAAAATAAACCGAATTCAAAATGGTATAGCCGTTTCTGAGTTTTAACGAACCTAACGAACAATGAATGATTTTCTTATTTATATAGGTAAGTACAAAGTGTCATCCTCTTAAGTTATTGCAGACTATAAAATTGTGTTATTGGACACATTCGTAGTATAATCAAATAATATACTAGCATAAGTTAGAATGTAATTACTTATTAGCCATTAAGCTTGATTACAATTTTATTAAGTTGTTACCTATCTTGTTACTTACTTTATCGATAATTTTTTATAGAAATATATATAAATATAAAATTAGGTACAAAGGCAAAACGGGCAGGCGTTTCACATGAGTGACTACCCATGCCTATCCTCATCAAGATTTAGTTAAATATTTACTGTCAAAATTTAAACATTTGAAACTCTTCTACTATTTACAAGTAGTCTCGTAGTAAAATCACTAGTTAACGTGCTGACGGACTCTGAATTCACCACCGTCTAGTAATACTGCGGAAATTATGCTACTAAACTCTTCGCTGCTTCCTAATTTTACTCGATGAGTAAGTAATTACTTAATAGTTTACTAGGCGTGTGTGAAAGAGGCTCTGAAATGTCAAACCTAATCGGAATCAATTGCGTCGGTATCCAAAGAGCTAACATCTGCATCAAAGTCGCTGACAATTTGACCTGTGTTTGACAAATTTCTTACATTTACATTTCTTACATTGGACGCGTTTTCTCCCACATCATCTGAAAGTGAATTGGATTGATTACGAATTTCGTCAAGTAGTAAATATTAATGGACGATATAAATGAACAATTTTGTAGTTCACCAAATAAAATACTTCACATGTTATAACAACATGACCATTAACAGGCGGCTGTTACCTATAACACAGGCATTAAGTTGTGTACCTTAGGAACAGACGTCCGTGTGTCATATAGTCCTGTATATATTTATTTATTTATTTTAAAGACACTATATTGGCAAATAGTCAAAGTTATCGCCATGGTTCTTCGTACGTAGGATAATAGGCTGAGGAAAGTGTATCAAGCTTGAAAGTACCAATTTAAATGTAGTCTTTAAACTGCGCTCGGTTTTGATATCGAGTGGAAACCGATACTTTGTGATTACGGCCAATTTTAATGATCGCGAGTTTTGCGACCGTCGGGAAGTATTCCGAAATTTCAACAGTTCTCGAAAGAGTAACTTAGGGTTATCAATTATTTATGAAGATTAATAAATTAATTAAGTGTATATTAATCATGCCCTTGGGACAAAATCAGACATAAAGCTATTGTTGGGGATCGGTGCCGTAACAGGGTTATATTGACGGGGCAATAAAACACCGACCTTTTCTTATCTTCACGGAGAGCCGAGGGCAAAACAAACGATAAATAGGCGCTATCAGGTAAAATTATCAATACTAATATAGAAAGCTGAATAGTTTGTTTTTTTACTTGACGCGCTAATCGTAGAAACTACTGGTTCGATTTGAAAAATTCTTTCAATGTTAGATAGCAAATTTATCGAGAAAGATTATAGGCTAAGTTAAATAATAAATTAAATATTATATCATCACGCTAAAATTGTTCACCTAATTTTACGCGGACAACGTCGCGGGTAACAACTAGTCGTCCATAAACCGACTTAACAGACAACTCTCCTGGTCCACTCGTTGGTCCTCTTTCGTTATAAAAAGCGTTTTTTTTTAATAACTTTTTTTTAATAAATCTGCGAGCCGAGGTTGATGCTTGGTCGTTAGTATGAACAGTCAGAATAGACAAGTCTACTCCTTTATCCTATTATATGTAAAATAAATATCCCTTTATATGTAAAAAATCAAACGACTTAAAAAAGCGTAATTCTTTTTGAGGAGGGACTCCTTCTAGTATCTTCTTGGCTTAACCTTAATATGTTAACCCTAAATATTTCTAAGACTAATTTTATAACTTTTACGAAATGGCTCGAACTCGGACTTGGTCTTTGGTTCATATTTGCACTCACACTCGGACTTCCATACGGATTCCTTCCTAAAGATATGTGAAGCAAAAGTTTGAAACTAGTAGAGCAAACCCGACATTCATAAAGTGAGTATGTAAGCCGCGTTTCTAAAATAATTATTGCAACACAATTTGAAGACGTTCCAGGCATCAAACTACAAGTTCTTACAACGTCCTTAAAGCTATTTTCTTGACCTTGCAGGCAAGTGGAAGTCAATCAATACCTGTCGAAGACCCTCGCCAACTTGAGAAGGTTATATTACATCTTGTTACAGACCTACCGACTCCCCGGGACAATACTCGAAATAATTCTACTGATAATGAAACTGTAAACGAAGCAATCGCAATTATTCCTCCGAATCGAGAACAAATACAAAGGGCAATAGAGAAAAGTTATAGTGTTATTAAGAATCTACAAAAGTTTGATTCCACAGAAAACAATACAAATTTCGTATCTCCTCCAGAGTCAAGTAGTTCAATCTTTCAAAAACCTTCCACCTCTAAAGAGCTATATCCACAGCTTCCTAACTACAGTAATACGAGTAGCTCAGCATTAAATCAAAATCATATAACTGTACCGTTTTCTTCAACTAACGAAGCCGCTTCTTCAACATCTGTTTCAAGCAACACACCTAACTCTGTAGTTCAGCAGTTTAATATGAAAATATCTCCTGATAAAAACAATAAGGACGATGATAATAATTCTGAATCTTCTAGACACCCCAATCCTCAGGATGACGCAGAAGCAAGTACAAGTAATTCGCCACAGCAAAATGCATCAAATCAAGAACTTGCTGATTTTCTCAATGAGTACAATTTAAACATAGATTCAGATCCTTTTGTGACTCGATTCTATAATGAACATGATATCAACGAAATTTTGAGCACACTAGATACACCTCTGTTAGAGCAGCCGAACTCACCTGTAATTGAAGTAAATATAGCTTCTGACTCCAGTGATTCAGACGAACCTCCAAGGAATATAAATTTACCACATAACTTGAACAGAAAAAGGCGAAACAAGGGGAATCAAACTAATAGGCGACCTGCAATTCAAAACGAAGAAATAGAAAACGCAGTAATAGATAACGCAGAAGACAATAACGCAGGAATTGCAAATGTACGTAAGTATTTTGTTTAAAATTCTTCGTTTTCGAAGAATCTATGAATAAAAATGTGACAGTTACAATGAAAAATTACATATAAAAATAGTGACAATTTTGTCTGAGTGTTCTATGAACCAACCGATAAGCATAATATGTTTTGAAATTCAACGTACGACTTTTCAGGATGCAGTACTCGTCGATGACTTCTAATATTTTCGACCTAATAACATGAACAGTTTTATACTAAATTATTCCAACAAATAAAAAACTACATTTAGCAAAATGTATGGTCACAAATGGTCACAAGTCAAATAAAACTACAATTTTTTGCTTTTACAGCGCCGAATAATAACGAGATCATTCAACCCGGCCCAGTAGGTCCAGAAAATTTAGTAGTAAGTGTCATTTGCAAATATTTTATCAATTTAAGAACCACTTTTGTGAGGGCATATTAATTTTCAGATAAACTTCACTCAGACAAGTGGGTCAAATATTCGTCATTTGTAAAAATCGTTTAAAAAACCAATTGATATATTTTAAAATGGTTTATTTATAAGAAAGGTAATTAACTGGAATTTATTGTTTAAAAACTTTGTCATCTAAACAGCCGACGTTTCGATTTATACACTCTTCTAAGCAAGTACCCATATTTTCGAATATCTGTTTGCAAAGAGACGGTAAGATCATCGACATGACTTCGGGAACTTTTTCTTTTACTTGACTGTGTGTTTTTAGTTTATAGATGTAGATATAACTATTTAAATAACTCTATAAAAAGACGTCTGCTGGGCATAGATCTAGACTCTTGTGTGGTCAAGGGATGTCGTCTCGTCCGGAAATCAGCTTTTCGGAATTGCATTGGCCACTAGGAGTGACGCTTTGGATGTTTGATAAGTGGCTCTATCTTGCTGAAACATGTGTTGCAATTATAGCCTCCAAATTACATAAGCATCAGTGCCGAGAACTCCCGTCACATTTTCACATACTCAGTCCAATTAACAGAAACTGAACGGAAGCGAGAATCTTCGAAAGAGAAGAGGCTAATGATTTATTTGTTGAAATTGGAGCTTATACCCTGCCCTTACTCTAGGATCTAGCTCCTAGCTTTGGGATTTCCGATTTTCCCATAACATACATTGTTTCAGCCTACTACTACCAATGTAATGATCAGTAGGTTTTAGTTCCTGCA